>LPNX010659785.1:26304-77567 GCA_001517045.1 Pseudotsuga menziesii | reverse complement strand
CTTTAGTGTTAGACATTTTATTTCTATTGCATATTGGGAAAGATTGATTTCTGGAGTCTAGCTGTCTGTTGTGGTACCCCAAGCCATAGGAATTTCTCTTCGTAGCAATGCACAATTTTCTCCTTCTTCAAAACCTTGAGTATTTGTACATGCAATCATGTAGGAATTTGTTGGAAGCTCTAGATCAATCAGAGTGAATGGATCACTCCTACAATATGATATTATTTCCAAAATATCTAAATATTCACAAAATATAATATCAACAAACTTATGAGAGAAAGTTGACATCAATTCCCCAACAATAATTTTGAAAGAGACTTTTGGTACTTGATTTTTCACACCAAAATTGATGAGACCAGCTACAAGCAACACTAGAAGCTCATGAAAATGAAAGCTTGAACCAAGTAATATCAGATCAGATCCAAATAAGATCATATCAGATCCAAATAGGTTCATATCATATTCAAGGGTTTGCTCCACCGAGATGGTAGATGCACAGTTTTCTACTTCTTCAAAATTCTAAGTATTGGTGCATGCAATCATGTAGGAATTTGTTGGAAGCTCTAGATCAATAAAAGTGAATGGATCACTCCTACAATATGATATTATTTACAAAATATCCAAAGAATTAATAATTTGCACACCAGCAACATCATTAGAGACAAATAAATCAAATTCCTCTCCCTTTCCTGGAACAATCACTGGTAAACTATGCACACAATTTACAATAGAAGAATCACTAAAGAATTTTTGCATAGAATGAAAGGATGTCTTGAAACTGTTGGGATGTAAGGCTATCAACTCGTTCTCCAAAATTTGTCCCCGAAGATCATCTTGCTTGCCAAACAAGACTTCAAGCTTCTCCCAAGCTTCTTTGGGAGTCCTCAGACCTTCAAGGTGGAAGAGGAGATCTCTGGAAATATGAGTACATAGATAACCAAAAGCTTCATCTAAGCGGTTCATAAACTTGTTTCTCTCAACGGATGATGGGGCTTAGTCTCCCTTCCCAGTATTATCTTGTAGTAGCCTTGTTTGCGCAAGACCAACTACATATCTACCCTCCAATCAACATAATTGAAGGGTGTTAGGATCCAAGGCATGGAAGATTGAGAATCCATAATTCTCCTGCTGATCAGACAATATCTCTAATCAAGTTGCGTATCACTGCAAAAACTAAAAACATTCACACTTGTCAGAATCAAGCCTTCCCTCTTGACATGAACACTTTCTTAGGGTCTGTCACGCTCGCACTGCCACTCTGAATAAATTCATAGGAAGCAAGGCACTCCTTATAGGACTTCTGTGGAAACCCAATTGCTTCTGGTGTTCAATGGAGAGTAGACAAACTTGAAGCTTGCTTGAAATGGCTCGGATACCATGCTATAATTGTTGCGCCATTTATATCATCAAGCAATGAGTCCAAATTATTGATGCAGTGAATAGGAATGAATTATACAAACTAAACAAATCAAATCTCATAGGAAACAGACAAGTATTGCCCAGAGAATTACAATATTATCTTCATTTCATAATCTGGTGTTACAATAGTGTTACATAGGAAAATAATTCGAATCATTATGGATGAATTAGAATCTCCCAACTGAATGTGGTTGTATTTGACTGCATGGCTAACTAAATATGTCTCAATCACTATCGGAGTCCAAGTGGTTAACTCTAGATGTCTAACTAAGTCACACAATCAGTTATAATCAGTTAACTTAGTCTAACTAAAGTGGTAGGTGAGAAAAGGCGCCTTATCCACATGCATAACTGGCACTAACTGAATTAAAAGTAACTGGAGAATAACTAATATTAACTAGTTCCAACTCCAACTAACTGAAGGAGGTTAGTGCCGGGACACCCAGTGACTTTTAAAATGTAGGGATTTGCCTAGGAGGCGCCTAAACTAATGCATGCAAGTGCAGTCAATGGCAGTTATCCTCTATCGGTGTTCCCCACACTCTAGTAACTGGTACATGTGGCCCCATTAGGCCAAGTGGACCCAAATAATTAAATAAATCTCCTAAGTTAGGATAAAATAATCTAATAGATAGTTTGGTCAAGGGAGGATTATAAATCCTAACATAAACAAAGTAAAAGTTATGGGGAATTGGGGTGTTTATTGTGGAAGCGGAAACATGGTTAAAAATATAATAAAGATAAAGACTTTCCGCAATCCGCATTGCAGAAAGCGGAAAGTGGAAGTTAAACTATAAAGTAATTAAATGTTTCTGCAATCCACAATCTGCATTGTGGAAAGCGGAAAGTGGAGGTTAAAGCTAGGAAGGATAAGAGTGTTTCTGCAACCTGCATGCGGAATGCAGAAAGGAAAAATTGTTAAAATGTTAAGGTTTTTGCAATCTGCAATCTGCATTGTGGAATGCAAAAAGTGGAAAGTTAAATCATGGAAATGTTTAGGATTCCATAATCCGCATTGCGGAATGCGGAAAGCGGAAAGAAAATTGTTAAAGTGTAAAGGTTTCCACAATTTGCAATCCACATTGTGAAATGCAGAAAGCAGAAAGGAAACTTGTGAAATTTCTAAGGGTTTCCGTAATCCGCAATCTGCGTTGCAGAGTGCGGAAAGCAGAAAGGAAAGTTGCTAAAATTATAAGGCTTTTCGCAATCCGCAATCCGCATTGCAGCATGTGGAAATAAGAAAGGAAAATTGATTAAAATATTTGGGGTTCCGCAATCCGCAATCCGCATTGCTGAAGCGAAGATGAGGAAGGGTAAGATTATAAAGGAATTAAGTGATTTCTGCAATCTGCATTGCGAAAGTGGAATTGCAGAAGGGAGTTTTTATATGCAGAAGGGACCTTTTATTTGTGGAAGGGAATTTTTATATGCGAAAGGACTGTTGCAGAAACAATTAAGCTTAGGAATGAATGTTATAGAAAGATTCATGGCCCATGTCTTATGTGAAAGAATTTTTTCTTATATATAAATTTTAGCAAGTTATATGGATATGTTACATATGGTATCAGAGCTACAGGTTTCAACCATGTCTCCTTTTGGGAACATCTAGTTCCGTTGGATTCTGGAAAACTTGTTCTAATCATAACAATTTGCGTTGGAATATTTTTTGCACATGCAAAATTGTTCTGTAACAGGATACAACAATGGCCTCACAAAGTGAGAATGCAGATCGACCTGAAGAAGGTGCAAGAGCACCACGCTCATCGCAACCAGAGACAAAACACTTTGAAGCCAGTCAAGTTTTGGAAACAATGAGGAACTTGATCGTAGAAATACTAAGCTTCAAAGTGGATAATGAGTAGCTAAAGAAGGCTTAGGAAAGGCAGAAGGAGATTAATGAGATACTGTTGTAAAGTTTTTAAGAAAAGAATAATGGGGAAAAACACCAAACAGAGATTGGGAGGGACCCGAAAGTTCCAAAAAGTGCCGAAAGAAAAGACAGTTCCTCGAATGGAACTCAAAAATATGTGAATCGAGCCAAGTGGGTCGGTAAAAGAAAAATCGACCACTTGGAAGGAGGATTTAAAAAGATCAAGCCAGCCAGCTTCGACAGGGAATCCAAGACCGGAGAAGAAGTAGAGGCTTGGTTTCTAGACATTAAGAAGTACTTTCAAATTTATAATTACTCTAGCAACATGAAGGTGAGAATGGCCATCTACAACCTGAAGGGAAAGGTCAGCATTTGGTGGCAGGATCTGAATATTTCTTAGGGAATAAAAGAGAATGGTCGGAGTTCAAGAAGTACTTTAAGAAGCAATACTTGTCAAAAATCTACTATGAAAGAAAGAACAAGGAGTTCTATGAGTTAAAATTAAGCCAAATGAATATAGAGGACCTCATTAACAAATTTGTGGATCTGTTGCGGTTCGTGCCGTATATTAAAGAGGAAAAGGTGAAAATATAGAGGTTCTTGACTTGTTTGTTGTAGTCTTATAAGGACCGGATTGAATTCGACAATCCCAAAACCTTGGATGAAGCCTTAAGAAAGGAAAGGTTGTGTTTTAAATAGTATACATAGAGGAATGACCTCCCCAAGGTCTGGAAGGGTAAATAACAGGAAAAGTTCAAACAACAGAAGAAAGGCTTCCTACCCCCACCCTTCAGGAACAAGCCAAGGAATCCACAAGGAAATTCCTATAACAAAAAAGAACAGCTTCCACAGAAGAACTATAAATCTGTGAACCTTGAACCTAAGGGGACTATTGGAGCCCCTAAGGAACTCTTGAGGTGTTGGGAATGTGGAGAGCCCCACTTGCGAAGGAACTGCCCACTCTTCAACCAATCAAACAAGGTTGTTTACAACCTGCAAAAAGTTTCCATTGTTGGGGAAGTTGGAAAAAGCTTGCATGAGATTAACACAGCCTTGGAAAATCGACAAGCAGGTCATCAATTTGAAATTGTTGAGATTCAAGGTACTATTTCTAACCAAAGGATTTCTATACTAATTAAGCCATGGGCTACCTTAAGTTACATCACTCCCAAAGTGGTGGAGGACTGTCAGCTCACCAAGGTAAGGCACTCAAAACCGTGGTCAGTCCAAGTGGCCACTAGAGCAAGGAGAAAGGTAACTGGGTTTATTGTTGATTGTGAAGTTCAAATAATGGCTCATGTGACTAGGATTAATCTGAATGTTTTTCCTTTAGGGTCATATGATATGATTATTGGCATGGATTGGTTAGCAAAGTACAAAGTAATATTGAAATTTTTTGATAAAATCTTTACTTATGTGGCTGAGGATCAATTGTTAGGAAGGTAGAAGGTGTCATTAAACATGTCTCCCTTAGGCAAATATCTGCCATGCAATTAAAAATATGTATAAAAAAGGGTTGTAAATTGTATGCAATTCAGGTCGCTGACCTGCTCCTTAATGAATATCAAACACAGGAAAAGGACCACCAAGTCCTAAGTGAGTTTATGGATGTGTTTCCAGAAGAGATACCAGGACTAGCCCCTCAATAAGAAACATATTTCTCCATTAAGATTGTGCCTGGGTCTGCACTGGTATCTAAGATACCTTATCGTATGAGCATCCCCGAGTTAACTGAATTGAAAATTTTGTTACAAGAACTGCTAGATAAGGGTTACATCAGACCCAGTGTGTCTCCTTGGGGAGCACTAGTTTTATTTGTTAAGAAAATGGATGGGACTCTAAGACTTTGCATAGATTACATACAGTTGAATAAAGTAACCATCAAGAACAAGTATCCTATGCCTCGTATTAATGATCTGTTTGATCAAGTGGGGGGAGCTAAAATCTTCTCCAAGTTATATTTGTGTTCTGGTTATCACCAGATCAGGATTAAAGGAGAAGATGTAAGTAAAACAGCCTTCCGGACCCGATATGGGCACTACAAATTCATAGTAATTCATTTGGGCTTAACCAATGCCCCTGCCACATTCACGTGCCTAATGAATAGTGTTTTCAACAAGTACCTAGATCAGTTTGTGTTGATATTCCTTGATGACATCCTAATCTACTACAAGACGGAGGAAGAACATCAACAACACTTGGACATTGTGCTACAGAACTTAAGAGAGCATCAGCTGTATGCTAAGTTTGAAAAGTGTGAATTCTTTAAGAACAAAATTCATTACCTAGGTCATGTCATCTTAGAAAACGGGATCGTAGTAGATCCACAAAAGATAAAGGCTATTTCATAATGGCTCGTGCCTAAAGATGTCAATGACATTCGGTCCTTCATGGGACTCATCGGTTAATACCAACGATTCATCCAAGGATTCTCAAAAATAGCCTATTCCCTTACTTCCTTGCAAAATAAAGGAGTAAAGTTTGTGTGGTCCTTGAAGTGTCTGGAGAGCTTTGAAAGTCTAAAAAAATTGTTAACCATGGCTCCAATCTTGAAGGTGGTTGACCCCTATAAAGACTACACAGACTACACAGATGCTAGTAAGGAAGGATTAGGGGGAATATAATCTCAAGAAGGACATGTGGTATGTTATGAATCTCGCAAATGAAAGATCATGAACGAAATTATGTAGTATGTGATCTAGATTTAGAAGTAGTAGTGCATGCCTTAAAAATGTGGTGCCACTACCTGTTAGGGAAAAGGTTCCTTTTGTTGACAGACAACACCTGTGTAAAGAATATGTTTACCTAGCCAGGACTAAATGTCAGACAAGCAAGATGGATGGCCTTCTTAAGTGAATTTGATTTTGAAGTAAAGCATATAAAGGGTAAGGAAAATAGGGTGGTTGATGTACTCAATCTATGACTCATGAAGTATATGAGATTAATATGAGCCAACCAGAAATTGGTCTAAGGATCAAAGTAAAAACAGTCAGCATCCATGATGCTGAATATGAAAACTTATTGAATAACTTGCTGAAAGACGAGGTAAACTTGAATGGGATAGAAGTCAAAGTAGACCAGAGAGGGTTAATTTGGTTTAAAGGGAGAATATACATGCCTAACGTTGCAGATTTAAGATTGTTTGTTCTAAATGAAATGCACATACCTCCTTATGCAGGGCACCCTGGTTACCAAAAGATGATAATGACCCTCAAAAAGCGATTCTTTTGGCCCAAATTAAAGGAAGATTTAGTTGATTATCCATCTAAATGTTTGAAATGTGAATAGGTGAAGGTTGAACATCAACATCCAACTGGTTTGTTACAACCTTTTCCAATTACTGAATGGAAATGGGAGGTAATATCTTTGGATTTTGTCATAGGTTTTCCATTAACTCATAAACAACAAGATTCAATTATGGTTGTAGTAGATAAGTTAAGCAAGTTTGCTCATTTTATTCCTTTGAAGTCCACTTACAAGGTTGTCGATGTTGCAGAAATATTTCTAAAGGAAGTATTCTGACTTCTTGGAGTACCAAAGATGGTAATTTCTGATTGGGATGTCAAGTTTACATCGAAATTTTGGAAATCATTGTTTGCAGGGTTAGAAACCAAGATAAATTTCAACACTAGTTATCACCCTTAGATAGATGGACAACAGAACGAACCAACCAAGTCATTGAAGAAATGTTGAGGATGTATGTCATGGAAAGGCCCACTAAGTGGGAATACTATCTGCATCTAGTAGAGTTTGCATACAATAATGGTTATCAAGCCTCAGCCAAGATGAGCCCATTCGAAATCCTGTACAAGGAAAAGTGTACTACCTTTGTTAGCTGGGATATCCCTGTGGATCGTCTGATAATAGGACCTGAAATGTTGCAAGACATGGAACAAACTGTTTGAGAAGTACAAAAGAACTTGAAGGTGGCGTAGGATCACCAAAAGAGTTATGCTGACTTGAAGAGACAACATAAAGAATTTACGGTTGGAGATCATGTTTACCTCCGAGTCAAGCCCAAAAGGAGCTCCATGAAATTGGGAAGTTGTACCAAATTGGCACCGAGGTTCTGTGGACCCTTTCAAATCTTGGAAAGGATTGGACCCATGGCATACAAACTTGCTCTTCCAGCACACTTGAGAATTCATAATGTTTTTCATATTTCATTACTGAAGAAATATATGCATGATTCCACTCATATCATCAACTGGAATGTGGTACACATGGGACAAGAAGGAGAATTTCAAGTGGAACCTTTGCGCATTCTAGACAGGGAAGAAACAATACTTTGGAACTGAGTCATCGCTAGGGTTAAGGTGCAATGGAAGCACTTTATCCCAGGGGAGGCGACTTGGGAACTAGAGGATTATGTGCAAAAGAAGTACCCATGTTTATTTCCAGAAACTGTGGAGGAGGACTAAGAACACTGTGGACAATGTTGCAATAAGGGGGTGTGGATGTAATATCCCCCAATTTATAAACATTTTTTTTGTAATATTAAATCTTGACTGTATATTTTTTATGAGTTTGGATGATTGTGGAATCCGTCCAAATGGTCCCTAGAGGACAGTTGTAACCACTATATTTGTGCCTTTAATGAAATTCTAAATGAAAGGGACATCCATCTTAAAAGAGGAGACTATGCATGCAAGAGGGGGAGACGTAGAGCAGTAAACCTCAGGGAAGTACACCAGGTGCCAGAACACCTTAATGGCGTCGGACAGATCATGGAGAAATTAGGGTGCAATGGTTAACGAGGATTCAATGGAGAATGGACCGTAGTTGCAAAATAAGATCGAATAGACCCTAGAAAAATCAGGGAATGCAGTGGTTGGCATGGATTCCTTAGGGAATGGACCATAGCTATAAAGTAAGACCTAGGAAACCAAACTATAAGAGGGCATATGCGAGGAGGCAGGATGATGCGGAGTATGTTGGGAAAGAAGGAACTCTTGTTGTGTGAGCACTCTGTGTTAGGAAAGAGTTGAGAGAAATACTTATTGTGTGAGCACTCTTTGTTAGGAAAGTTATTTCTGCCTAGAAAACTGAACTGAGGTTAGCTGTCTTTGCTCTTGGCACGCATAGTTTATCTCGGGGGTGATTGAGGACAGATCAGATCTATGCCTAATCTACGGTTGGGCTGAACGTGGTTGTTCGCTTTTCATTGCGGCTCGCTTTACAAACATGTTTCATTACTGGGTTGATGTTTCTGCAAATATACTGAGCTTAGGGTATATTTGCATATGTATAAATGTGTGTTTCAATGCTTCTGAAATGATAAATACCAGTTTTAGTTTTATTGATGAAAATGTTGCTTATGAGTTGGTGTATACTCATACTCTGTTTGAATGACTATGAATTGCATTTGATGATATTGGTTGCTTAAATGGTGCAATGTTGTTTCTATAAAGAGTTACTAGGATGTTGTATGATTCCTTGTTAAAATCCAGTCTAAGGGACCCCTAGTAGGGAAGCCAATGTGCTCCCCTGGGTTTAGCCCCTTTCCTGTTTAGTGAAGCCCCCGTATAATACCTTAATTTTCTAAGGGAGGGTAAAACTGTGAAGGAGAGCTTGGCTACTGAAGTTCTTAGGAAAATGGCCACTGTACAACACCAAAAATACCTAATCCTAAGCGTGTCTTAGTAACTCAAATGGCTTAAATTCGTGAGTCCACCGAGGGTTGGCAACTCCTTAGCCTTGCCAAGATAAACACAGAGAAGGTAGGTGGAAAACCTTGGGGTCGGAAGGTCTACGGAAGCCTAAAAATGTATACGTCATTTAAGTGTATTTGCAATCCGCATTGTGGAAAGTGGAAACAGAGTAAAAGTTATGAGGAACCGGGGTGTTTCCGCAATCCACATTGCGGAAGCGGAAACAAGGTTAAAAGTATAATAAAGATAAAGACTTTCCACAATCTGCATTGCGAAAAGCAGAAAGTGGAAGTCAAACTAGAAAGGAATTAAGTGTTTTTGCAATCTGTATTGCGGAAAGTGGAGGTTAAAACTGGGAAGGATGAGAGTGTTTCCACATCTCGCAACCTGCATGTAGAATGCATAATGCAGAAAGGAAAAATTGTTAAAATGTTAAGGTTTCCGCAATCTGCAATTCGCATTGCGGAATGAAAGCAGAAAGATAAATTGTGGAAATGTTCAAGATTCCGCAATCCGTAGACAACATTGCGGAATGCGGAAAGCAGAAAGAAAATTGTTAAAGTGTAAAGGTTTCCACAATCCTCAATCTGCATTATGGAATGCGGAAATCATAAAGGAAATTTGTGAAAATTCTAAGGGTTTCCGTAATCTGCATTGCGGAATGCGGAAAGCGTAAAGGAAAGTTGCTAAAATCATAAGGCTTTCTGCAATCCACAATCCGCATTGCGGAATGTGGAAAGCAGAAACGAAAATTGATTAAAATATTTGGGGTTTTGCAATCCGCATTGTGAAAGCGGAAATGCGAAAGGGTAAGATTATAAAGGAACTACGCGATTTCCACAATCCGCATTGCGGAAGAGAAATTGTGGAAGTGATTTTTTATTTGTGGAAGGGACCTTTTATTTGCGGAAGGGAATTTTTATATGCGAAAGGACTGTTGCAGAAAAGATTAATCTTAGGAATGAATGTTAGAGGAAGATTCATGACCCATGTCTTATGTGAAAGATTATATATATATACATTTTTGCAGCTTATATGGATATGTTACAATATGAAACTACACCAAGTAATAAAAATGCCAAAATGATCCAAGTCATTCATTAACTAGCAGACCCTGATTGAGTCGAGGGTATCAATTTTAAAGCTTGGATTGTCAAAACCCCAAATTTTCCGAAAAATTTAAATTTTTTAAAATGCAGATAATTTTCATAAATGCAGTCAACTAATTGTTTAATTAGTTATATGTTACTGAATTCATTATCTGAATTATCTATTTGGTTATGTTTATCTTATAGAACAGTTCTTTTTAGTTTACTGACTTGTTTTCTCTTTGCGACCATAAGGTGGAACTGTCATGAAATTCTGGGCTTACTTAGCTTTCGAGCTAATGCAGAAAGTTTTCCTATTCTTACAGACTACAGGTAAGAAGTTCGGGTGCTGCTTGTCATTAATTCTAAAGCAATCAGATATAAGTTTTTCGCACAAAAATAACTCAGTAAAGAATATAAATGCTAAACAATTTCCAAAGCTTATTGAGGTAAAATCATTAAACTGTCCTTCTTTCTAGTAGATGTAAATTTATAGTTCTTAATGCTTACTGAACTATTTGATATCTATCATAGTCGTCAAGTGTAAAAAATGCCTTAAATATTTCTTTACAAGCAGAGTAAGAATAGCAGAGTTATAAAGTCAATGGTTTAATTTAAATTATGTACAAGTACCATTTACGTCCCGATGGTATTGGTTACTGTTTGTGATAAAAACATAAAGTACCCTGATACGAAGTTTATGTATCACTGAACCCTCTTTCTAAGCTTTGAGGTTAATGGGATTATAGCTTTATCCATTCTGATAAATGCATCATTAAATTTCCATGCCAAGCTCCTTAACTTTTCAGACCTACCATGCTCAAATACAAACTTTACTAGTTTTATAATTAAACATTCAAGGTAAAAGGGGTTAATATTAGTAAGAAGGATATTTACCCCAAGTTTGTTTTTATAAATTTCTTTTATAACTTCAATTAGCAAAACTTGGTTAAAGTTATCATAATTCTAATACATAGCCATGTTTGAAATCATAAAAGGGTCATGGTAAAGACCGCGCCCATGAAAAGTTTATGGTTTAACCTTAAAGTCTTATAATGTTTTATTTCATACATCCCAAGCTTGTAGAATATGCTAGGTCATAAACTTATTACTCTTGCTAGATTATATTCTTTTGATTACACAAATATACTACACGAGTACAGATTGTAGATCAAGCCAATAGCGATATACATCAGCAATTTAACACCAGCAATACACCCACGTCGGTGCTGAGAGCAAACTTTGGACATACACCAGCGAGTGGAGCGCTAAACTATACACTAGCGTGTAATACAGATCAAGCCAATGACAACATACCAGCAATCGGTGGGACTGCAGCAAAATACAGGTCGGTTCTTAATGTTTCAGCAGCAAAGAATTGTTTTACCAAAGACAGGTCAGTTCTTAATGTTTCAGCAGCGAAGAATTGTTTTACAAATGATAGCTTTGAGTCACATTTGAAACGCGACCTTACGTTAATGAATGAGGCAAATGATAACCTAGCGCTTAGTGAAAACATGGGTAATAGTCTTAGAACGTTATTAAACCCCAGCGTAGGATTAATTACATCTGCGCATAACAATACTTCAACGCCTATGACAAATCTTAGTGAGGATCCGGGATCGAGCCTTATCCCTAGCGCAGGGAAGAATACACCTGTGGAGAATACATACTGCGGCAAGATAGCAGATGGTGGGAGAAAATTAGTGAATCTCTCCAGCCACACCTTAGATAGTGCGGAATCCACTATTTTGAAAAAAGGTCTCAATTTTGCCGTAGCCCCTAGAACCATTCCGGTCGAACCCATTATCTGCAACATTGAGGATAGCATCCAAAATCTGAACACTGTTCATCAAGAAACAATAAGACAGGAGTGTGCCTTAATTTTGAGAAAAGCCAAGCCACCCAAGCGCAATATTACAAGAGAAGAAGAACGGGCCTTAAGGAACTTGAGGGCTAATGAAGACATAGTCATTCTTAAGGCAGACAAAGGTGGTGCCACGGTGATCTTGGATAGGGCAAACTACAATACTAAAATGCTTGACCACCTCACCAATAGTGGAAGCTATAGGAAACTGAGTAGCAATCCCATCTCTAGAGTAACTAAAGAAGTCAAAAAAGTGATTCGGAACTCTAATTTGGATGATCATTTGAAAAAACGCCTCATCCCCACTAGAGACATCACCCCCAGGATTTACGGCCTACCCAAAATCCACAAAGAAGGGGTCCCGCTCCGCCCTATCGTCAACACTATAGGATCCCCCACCTATGATCTTGCCAAACACCTAGCCAAAGTTTTAGGTCCCTTGGTCGGTAATACTGATTCCTTCATTAAGGACTCAAGCCATTTTGTCGAACTAATCAAGGATGAGAAGTTAGAACCTAAGGACATGATTGTAAGCTTTGACGTAGTCTCACTCTTCACAAAGATTCCTTTAGATGAAGCAATCCAGGTCATTAAGGATGCCACCGACCCCCACACAGCCAAGCTTACAGAAATCTGCTTAAGATCAACCTTCTTCAGCTTCCAAGGTGAATTTTATGAGCAAACCACAGGTGTAGCTATGGGATCCCCCCTCTCACCCATTGTCGCAAACCTCTTTATGGAAAAATTTGAGAGAGAAGCCCTGGACTCCTATCCTCTAAAACCTTCAAGTTGGAAAAGGTACGTGGATGACACGAATGTGGTGTGGCCACATGGTGAAGATGAACTCAGAAAGTTCCTAACACACCTGAACGACATCTCCCCCAATATCAAATTCACAATGGAACTTGAGGAAAACAGGAGCATCCCATTTCTTGATGTCCTCCTTACGAGAAAGGAAGATGGCACTCTAGGACACGAGGTGTTCCGTAAAAAGACGCACACGGATAGCTACCTCCACGCGGACTCCCACCACCATCCTTCCCAAAAGATAGGTGTTCTCAATACTCTGGCAGTGAGAGCCTCGAGGATTGCAGACCCAGAACATATTGAAAAAGAGAAAGACCACCTCATAGAAGTCTTCACAAACATAGGTTACAAACCTAAGGTCATCACGAAGACCCCCGACAAAACCCACAACAAGAACCGTATGGGTGTGAAAACCTCGGACAACAAGACCACCACCAACCCACGAGCGTACTTACCGTATATACAAGGGGTGACTGATAAGATCGCTAGAATTCTCAACAAGAACAACATCACGACTTCGTTTAAACCCTTAGAGACCATTAAGAAAAGAATGAGATCCGTTAAAGATCCAGTTGATCATACACAGTTCAGAGGGGTTTATAAGATCCCTTGCTCGTGCAAGATCAGCTATATAGGTGAGACGGGACGTTCTTTCCACACGCGGCTAAAAGAACATGGGGAGGACATTAGAAAAGAACGTATCCGTTCCTCAGCCCTAGCGGAACATGTAGCCAAAACCAAACATCACATTTGCCTAGAAGACACCATTATCCTCGCAAAAGAGGACCACTATTTTAAAAGGAAATTTAGAGAGGCCTTAGAGATCACTAAACTCCCACACAACCTAAACAGGGATGGTGGCCTCGAGGTTAGCATGAGTTGGCTTCCATCTATTCTCAATCGGAAAGGCCACTCTGTCCCTTAACCGTTTTTCTTTCTGCCCCTTTTCCTCCTCCAAGCCCTTCCCCTTTTCTTCCCTTTGTCCTCCTTCCTTGGCCTTAAGTGAAACCTTAATTTAAAATACCCTAAAAATTAATATTAAATTGAAAGACCAATTTAGTTTCGGTTAAAAAACATTAGTGTTTTAAATTATTTTTAATCCACATTTAACCTTAAATTTCAGTTTCAATACTTAAGATTTTTAAATGAATTTGCAGTCAACCTTTGAGCGTTGTAGACCCCTCCTCATCCTAAATTAATCTAAAACCCTAAGTTTAGACATTAATAGGCATTAAGATTAAAATAAAACTTGTTAAGAACAAGAATAATTTAATGACTAGGACTTGTAATCTTTTAATTTGTTTTTAACAATAATAAACTTAATAAACTTTAAGGTTTAAATTTATTATTAAGAAATCTTACAGCCTTGTAAGGAGTAAAAATAAACAATTTTTTGATATCAACCCTTTAACCTCTTTAGACCCCACCCCTCCTCATCCTAAAATTAATCTGAAACCTTAAGTTTAGACATTAATTTGCATGGAGATTAAAATAAAATTGGTAATAATAGGAATAAAATTAATGATTTTAGGAATTAAAATCTATTATCAGGTTTTAAATTTATTATTAATAATAAACTTAATAAACTTTAAGGGTAAAAAATTTAAGTATAAGTAAAATTCCTTAATATTTTAATAACTCTAAGTTTTTATATTTATTATGAAAGTTTAAAAAAAAAAGGGTTATTAATAATAATAAATTCAAAAAACTTTAAGGTCTTTAATTTATTATTAGAATTATTATTAATAAAAATTTTTTTAGGGTTTTAAAGGGTTTCAAACTCTAACTTTTTAACCGTTAAACCTTTCATTGAAATTTAATTATAATTAACATTAAAATTCATTAATAAATTTCAAAAACTTTAGGGTTAAGAAATCATTTAAAAACTTTAGGGTTAGGAATAGTTAAAATCAACTTTTTTGTCTTAATTTAACCATGAAAAAATTTTAAAAATAAAAACTTAAGGATATAAACTATTCTTTCCGGAAAATAGGTGTAGAGAATAATTTTTCCATGCACCAAATAAAATTAATAAATATTTTTCAACCTAACAAACCCTAGTCTCCGCGGCCGACTTTAGACCTTCTGACCAGCTCCAGTATTTAACTTGGGTTCTCACTCTCTCCACATTCGACTTGTCCTGATGATGGATCCTGATATGGATTCGAAACGTCGACTTGGTCATTTCGATACTGTGGTTTCTCCGATTACATCTCCAATAACCTATCACCACAGAAATTTGGCAACAGCTACTAGAATAGTATTTGCCATACCTTACTTCTAGAACTCTCTTATTATATTATAAGGGTATAATCTTTTGATCTAATGATCGTTAAGTGAAGAGATAACATGTTATAATGTACTAGGTCGTAGTGTTGACTACGCCCATGATGAATCATAAGGTTAAATCTTAAATTACATTTGTAAACGATGGTATACCATGATTTGCATGACAAGGAGTCGTATTATTCCCCACGACTTGTTGATTGGTAAGGTATGGTTGAATTATTAACAATTCTTTGCTCCATGCAATGTATGAATAGGTTGACTTCAGCTAGGATTATAATAGAACTTTCGATACAACACATTGAATGATTGGCAAGGGAGTCCTTGTGAATGCTGGTTGCAACTATAGACAAAAAACCACTGCATGCAAAGATTTAGAGGATGTACGTGGCATCACTACAGCCAAGTGATGCGTGAATAAATGACTCTCCCTTTCAAACCCTAAGATCATTGTTTCAGCGTGGTTTTTGGCCTCCTGCCGCTCTGCGCTGTGCTCCTGTCTGCACTGTCGCTTACCTTGGTCGCCGGTAGTTTCCTTTCTTGTTGTTTCTCCTCGAAGCTCATCCTGAATGCTTGACAGAGAAGTGCTGCCACAAAACTGTTTGTTACTTGGGTTTAGGTTTGTGATACTTCCCTTAGGGTTTCTCCGTTGCAGCTTGCTCAGTTTGGAGTCCATTACTGTATTGTCCTTCCTTTCTTTAGCTCGGTGATGACAGTTGATATCTTGCTTCACCATAGTGGTCGGTGTTTAGGGTTTGCAACATTTACGTTTTGTGTTGAGAGTGGTTGCGACGTAAGCTTATTTCCGGCTGAACTTGTTGTTCCTGTCCTTCGTCGCTGTAGGTATTTGCTGAGTTAGAAATCCCTCCTGTCTTGCAGTAGATGAAGAGTTTCATCCTCCTTGCGCTGGTGGTCGCTTTAATGCTCGTGGGTGTCGCGCCTCGGTAAAGATCAAGGTAAGAAATATTTATTTAAAAAAAAAAAAACATTATCATTACAGTTTTGTTTTCAATACCCAGTTATTTATATTGTAAACGAGTTTTAACACTATCGCTTCTTTGTTGACTACAGGTGTCGGCTCTCCCCTCTGCGTGGTTCGTGCGAGACTGCGGCAGCAGTTGCTGGTTCACGGGTAAGCCTGTTTTAACCATGGCATTTCCTCCTTTGTTTGGCCCCTTTGGGACATTTGTGGGTTGGTGCGTCGTGGCCTGCAACCCTTGCGTTTTCGGTTTATCCTGTTACTTAGTTAGTTGTTTTTAGTGGATAATGAGACCCTTGCGTTATGTGGGGTGCTCCGGCTCTGGCCGTGACTGTAATTTCTAGTTTTGATTAGTTACAGTGTAAAATGTATAATGAAATGAAGGCTGTTTATGCCATGCTTTTGATTACTTGTTGAAACCGAGGGCTTTGGAAGGTCTTCATACTCTTTGTTTATATCTTTGCTGTTTATTTTGATATTTGTAGGGTTTTACCCTAATTCGGCCATATAAAAAAAAGTGTTTACAGTTTCTTAAAAATTATCTTTATTTATAATTTACTTCTGTAAATTATGGGGTTATTACTTATGTTGTACAATGTTTAGATAAGCTCGGCAAAGCGAGCATACTGTCACTTTGTTGGTTATTTCCTGTGCGTTAATGTACTTGATTTTTACCCCGTAATATTTTTAAATTTACTTGCTAGGGTTTCTGTACATTATTTTTATATTAATTTATTTTATTTAAAAGAATTGTAAATGTTGTTATATAATTGTTACCCTTCGGAATATAATGACTTTATGTTTTTAATGAAGTATTTATGTATCTTTCAGATACAGCTTTTGAGTACAGAAATTATATTCTGTTTACTGTATTACTATAATGGGATAAAACATTACTTTATCTACATATTAATACTGTTTTTATAATTATATATTTATTAGCTTTGTTCTTTGTTTATTTATAATTATAGAAGAAGATAGTATTTTATTATTGTGTTCTTATACTTACTATACTAATAATTTATAGAAGTACTTTCTGTATTCTAAAATGTCTTGTTTATGTTACAATGTTAATATTTATAAAATAAAAGAATAAGAACTAACTATGTTCTGCATTTGTTAACATCTTAAAAAGTATAGGTTGGTAGTCATAGATTTTTGTTTATGCTTAGCTAGATAGAACAGAATGAATAACTTACATTACTGTCCCTAAGTAAATTCTGTTACCAACTAAATTATTTGTAGAAGTAAATCAAGATTCTAGCTATTCTTTCTTTCAATTTGACTATTATACATGCAATAATTAATTAGCCTAAATTGGAAAGAAGTAAACTGTGAAGTTGTAAAGCATTTTTATTTAGCTTAACCCTACTCTAGTTTAACTATTATACTCTTTTCTTGAATTCAAATAAGCAATAATATTACTGAAGGTAAATACTGTATCAAAAACTGTTTTATCTACCCACACATACTACTATCAGTAAATAATATAGCTTCTTTCTTTGTTTCTAATAAACTGACAGTCTTAGTCCAGATTTAACACTACTCCTAGTACAAAAGATATTTCTTCTGATAACAAAAATAAAAGAAAATATTCTATAATTCCACTAACATTTTATTCTACATTTTCATCATACTATCTTTATTTATAATTTCACCACCTGTGCTGGAGTACGGTCTGGATCACTCCAGATGAGGAAAAACACAGGTAGGGTTTTATTTCTCATCAAAATGATTCTATTACTAAACAAACTAAGAACAACTTTATTACTAAACCATCTAAATCTTTACATCATAAGCTACAATGCATCATTCAATCACACACAGATAATACACAAAAATAAATAACAAAACCTGTTCTTGAGCTTGGACGACAACAGCAATGGGAGGCTGTTCCTCCCTACCAACTCTTGGAGAGCGCTCAAACAATGACTCCTTAGGACCCCAGAGCTTGCTCTGGTCTCCCTGGCTGGAACTAGGTGTAGCATTAACCAAGTATTAGTCTTCAGACTCAATACCAATCCTGAACTTATCAGTAAATTCTCTCATCTAGCAAGCTGTATCAGACCAAGTTACTGCAGATTATCTCTCAAAACACCTTCCTTACAGTTTTCCCTTTTCCCCAATGAATTCCTTGAAGTGCATTCCTCCTGAATGATTCTTCTCTTGGAAAATATCTGAGCAGCCTCAGCTCTATTCATTAGGTACTTTTAAAAGATTGCCTAGGTCTTTTTGGGTTAGTTGTCATTTATTGAGCCACCTGCTCTGATCCCACTTTCTTGGGGGATCATGACCCCAAATGTAGGGAAGTTGCCACCTACAACATAGGAAGTGTTTGATGATGCTACCACTTGTCTTTTGCTCTCCACCTAGTTCCTTCCACCAGCTTGACCAGTAACACTCTTATTAATAGCTCTCCCAAGCTGTTGTCTCCACTTTTTATTTATTAATAATAAAATATTCAGAATTACATTCCACTTCTTTTGACTCTGCTGAGTCATCAGTTCCTACTTAGCATTAAATTTAACATAATGTCTTAGGAAATCAAATTAAAACAATTAACATTATTTTACAAAATTGGGGTATGTGACATATCCACTTCCACAATTTATTGTTAGCATCTATCATGATCGCGCAACTAAATCAGAGGCTCAACTTCTATCATTTATTAACCAAAATCAAATCTACAACATACCAATCAATGAATCAATCGAATTTATTATGCAGAAATAAGACCATCGTAGATGGCATCCCCGACGAAATTGAATCTAGTAACATAAGCTATCATTCGAAACAATATCTAAAAAAAACTAGAACTAATTTAGGGATGCGCATTTCCAAACACATAATAAAGAAACTGGGTGCAGACCCTAAGGGTCATATTATCCTGTTAAATATAGAATGTTAAACAAAATGGATTCTAAATCCATGTGGTTGTAAGACCATCAACGATGGCATCCACATCCATTAAAAAATTCCATTAATTGAATAAGTTACAGATTAACTAAAGTGGTGGTAAGGCCATCCACAATGGCACCCACAATACTTTCTCAATCCACAGAACAAGCAACAAAACAAGTTTAAAACAAATGTGGGAATAGAGAAGGGCTCCGAAGCCCTCTGTTCATTACATTATAAACCCCTCAGGGTTGAACAAAAAATAAACCCATTAACTTATCTTGCAAGGAAGGGAGAAGCCTGAACCCTCTTCACGAATCCAAGACGCATCCAAGAGCCACCTGCAAGACGTGAGCCTGGGAGGAGGTGACCCTGTCGCCATCCTCACCAGTTCTCTCAACCGTGGAACCAACCAACCATAGTCAAAACCATAATGATAAAAATAATTTAAATAGTGTAAAAGCGTTTGCACTCATACATTACCTTATTAAAATTGCAGATAGGGCCAAGGGTCGACTCCTCTGGGACGTCCTTATCCCTCCTTTGTCTGTAAAAACGAGGCAATATCAATTTTTATACCTGAGAGCTCTTAATACACATTAAAACATTAAGGCAGAATTAAGAAGTGGTTTCTTACTTGGTAAAGGCAGATTCAAAGCTGAAGACGATGGATGGGTTCATTTTGTAGCGAAGCAGCAAGCTATGGGCGGCCACTAAAGCCGAGAAGACCTCCTTTTCACCTTGGAAATCAACCAGGAGGAATGCCATTAACCTCGGGCAAGTCTTTACACCAAAAACTCAACTCCCTTAGCTTACAGACCAAATAAATTAGAATGAAGGGTTCAAACAAACGAAATGACACATTAAACCCTAATGAAACCATGGAAACCGTATTGTACAAGTGGACAACCGAGATGCATTCTCGAGCCAGCCTTTAAGGCTTGGTTGTGCTGTTAACTCGCAACTAGGGCAACACCTTAAATTCTCAAGTCAACAACACAATAAAACTTTATAACCATCATAACACATTGACGTATGCATTAAACATGTTAATCATTGCTTGCAATCATGAATCGACTATGGTTTAACCCATATATATATATATATATATAAACTTGTAAATCAAAAACCACATTCCCATGTAATGTTAATAGTTGCGCTTTAGGACCACGGTTAGACCTTGGGTCCTTTCAAATATGTTTTGACCTTGCGCTTAGGACTAAGGTTATACCTTGGGTGCCTTAAGCCTTATCACATTTAAAATATGGGATCAAGAATATAACCATAGTCTCCCAAGTTTTGTCACATGCACATATAACATCTATGCCCTATAACTAAGGTGAGAAAAAAGACCCAGACTTAGCCACAGGGCTAAGCGAGCCTTAGTAAACCCAAAACAAGATAAAAAGAGCGAAAACATCACCTGTAGATATGGCAACAACTTGACGATAAACTCTGTAAACATCCACGTTTTGTGCAACCTGTCATATAGCAGTTTAAGAATTGTGTAAGCAACATTACAAAGCAACAACAAATGCTTTCATGCCATAGTAACTAATGCATATCAGGAGCATAAAGATGTGTTTATGGTTATATGTATATATATCATTTATTTATTTATTTATGTATTTTAGAGGTACACGACATTCTGTGAACATTCTTCAAATGGGTTGTTTCTTGACAAACCTTGTATTTGAATCTCATGTTTTCGTAATCTAATCCATATATCTATAAAAGTTTATCTCTCTCTAGAATCATCATATATGATATATCTATAAGGTCAAGCTCTATATAGATTAAAGCATAAGTAATGATTCCCTTATGAATTTGAGTAGGCATGAGAAATATGCTAAAAGTATGTCCAAAACTTTCTCAAACTCATGGAACCCACCACAAACATAGGAGAATATTCTATGCACACTATGGTTATTGTGATAAACATAGTAATGAGGTTGAAGTCCCAAAACCACGAGTTCGCAAAGAGATCTATCCAAAACCACAATTACTCTTTTAAAACATTTATGCAATTTTCAAGATTTTGCAACAAAACCATAAAACAACCTTTGATATCAAATACTTTATGGTCTACATGAAAATAACCCATTTAGTTTACCTAACATAGCATGATCTTAATAATTAGTTAGAACCAAATAAATTTACAAAGAATAGCATGACCTTGACAATTAGAAAATAACTAATTATCTAACTTCCACAAAAGTTAAATTATCTTTTAATCCCTTCACAATGAAAACCCTTTGTGGACTCTTGGAAAATGAATTATTTTTAAAACAAATTTTTAAAAAGGGAGTAAGTTAAAAGGTGGATAAACTCAATAATTTTTGGTCCAAATTCTTTATTTTGATAAGAATTTTGCTAAAAATAATAATTCCTTTTAATTAATGAAAACTTTATCTTTAAAACTTTGCTGGGCCCTTCCCCTCCTTTGTCAGGAAAGAGCTACGCACCTTGGGATATTGATTTTGGGAGAGTTACCATAACTACTTCTCATACCTTCATTAGTTGGTCTTTGGGCCCCAGTCAACCAAAGCTGACTTCCAGAAGGCCCCTCTCCACTTCTCTATTATTCCAAACTTGGGCACTCATCAACCGAGCTGGAATTTATAGAGGAGTAGTTTGATTGGCTGAATATATAATCAATGCCACTTAATTAGTAAAAACTTTAACAACAAAAACTTTGTCTATGTTAAAAATATTCAAATAAAAAAAAAACACACCATGGAAGATAAAAAAATAAACACACCATAGAAGTGGTTGAGTTTGAATTGTTCTATTTTTATTTCACTCCTTTCTATAACTAAAAAATGACTTTTTAACATCATAATATATACAAGAGCTACCAGGTGGCAATGTACGTGCCTAATTGGTAATAAATTTTGGATAACTACTAATAAGTTTTTTATACTTGAAGACTAGATGCATAGATAAAAGGGTCCAAGATAGAGCAATGTTCTTGATTAAATGCACATGCTATAGCAAAGCTAGAGTATATTGTGAATTTTATAATTTCCATATATACATCAAGCTAGGTAGTTCTTAGTTAGTTGTATGGATTTTCATTTCCATAATTTTTTTTTTGTCAATAATAATTTGTATCCAACAAATATCCTCTAAAATAGACATTATGGCTCTTGTTTTATTCTCCAATTATTTATTTTACTCTCAAATACTTCATGAAAACATAACCATATAAAATAAGGAAATGACAAATAATAAATGATGCATATGATTTGCAATTAGTCTAATGAATAGGTATGTAAATCAAATTTAATGTTTTTTTGGCATCATGAATTATGAAAAATTCCATTGCACTAAGTTGTCATGCAAGAACAAGGAAACTTGAATCCTCTCTTACACCACAAGTAGTCACTTGTAATGAAAAATAAATACCTACTATTCTTATCATTTTATTTATCATTAATGTTATATTTTTTTATAATGATAATTTTGTGTTAAGACGAAAAAATATAGATAGAAGCCCAACCCAAAACTCTAAGATATAAACACCTATCAACTTAAATATTATATTGATAACAATATATTTTGGTGAAAAACATATTAGATATATTTGTAAAATCTACCGAAAATTTATTTTTAGCCGAACACAAAAAAACTAATTATTTTTCAAAATAGAAAAACATCTATAACCAACTTTTGTCTCCACCCAATAAGTTAAAATTATATATAAACTAACCAACTTTATTTATTTTATTTTTATTTAAAAAAATATTTAATACAATATCCACTTTATTACCATTTTTATAATTAAAAACTTACATTAAAAAAATATAATTTATAATTTAATAATCTATATTAATTAAACATATATGGTTTATTGAAGAACAACGTGCCTTGCTTCAACCTGCCAAGAGTACGCTAAACAACAATTGGTTTCGGTAATTCGAATTCAAGTTTACTTTTGACGTCACCTCCACCGCCACCCTATGGGCTACAGAAAACAAGGACAACGTCAACAACACCAATCAAATTCAAAATAAATATTTTTACATAAAATTTAGTTTAACATTAAAACAAAGGACAACGTCAACAACATCAATCAAATTCAAAATAAATATTTTTACATAATATTAAAATTTATAACTATTAAAAACATTTAGTTTAATTTTTTTTCATTTGTGTCTCTCCGTTCATATATATAGCTACTACGCAAGTACATAATAAAAAAATAACACAACCCTTTACCAAATACCAACAACAATTACATATTCGATTTCTTTCCACATTGTTAAATACCCACCCCCAAATTCTTATAAAATTTCTTTCCACATCTTTAATAACCATTTCAAGATTTTCTTTCCACATCATTAATCACCTCTTCAATATAATAAGTATTCAGCATTTTCTTTCCACATCATTAATCACCTCTTCAGTATAATAAATATGCAGGATTTTCTTTCACATCATTGATCACCTCTTTAGTATAATAAACATAAAATAGTGAAGTTATTAAACCAAATCACCTTTACTGTTTTGTATTTTGAATCAAATTAAACATATATTGTCAATATAAACAGTGTTTTTTTTTATAAAAAAGTATAAATATAGAGTGTTTTCGGGATTTCACTACTTAATCAACCATTTGTATTGATTGAACGACTTGGCTTGGCTTGTGTGAGCTGTCACATCCAACGTGATCATCAAGTTAGGTTACTCCAAAAAGAGAAACATAAAATATTAAAGTTAAAGTTTTTAAACCCATAAACATCATTTAAAAAAAACTGTTGTTAAAATTATTTTCCATTAGACTTTCACATCCCTGAAATCAGGGATAGACTTCCACATTCCTGAAATCCGGGAGGAACAGATCGCAGAAACAGTTTGCGCAAGTACAAAGTCAATCTGGATAAGAACCGTCAGCAGAGGGTTCTAACATCTCCGCAATGCAATACGTTCGGCTTTATATGACCTCCACTGCCCGCTTAAACTTCCCTCCGAGATCTCTTGCACAGACCTTATCACCATCTCGCGCCAGAGTGATGTCCAGCATGGCGGCAGCGGAAGGCGTGGCAAAGGCTCCGAAGCTCTTCTTCAGACAGCTGTTCGAGAAGGATTCGTCCACGTATACATACCTTCTTGCTGACATGGGCCACCCGGACAAGCCTGCAGTGGTGAGTGAGTTGTATTTACAGAGCAGTTCGTAGAAGCTTTGGATTTTTTTCACTTGTTTTTAGGCATGAAATTTGATTGTTTTCTTTTCTTTCTATTTTGAGAAAATGGATGGTTTGGGGTTTTTAAGTAGAGAAGATTCGCTATGGGCAATTCATGAAGTCTTTATTATATTTTTGTGAATTTGAATAAATTGCATGATTATATTTATCCAGAGGTTTGAACCCAGAACCTCCTCTATCGCAGTTCGAAGATCCCCTCTTAGTTGAAAAATTATTATATTACTCTATTTAATAGTGTTTTTGGATGTTTATTAGATATTATCAAATAAAAATTACTATTTTTTTAGGAAATAAAATAAGATCTTTCTATTAATTCATCAAAAACAGAGATGCATTTTTCACTTTGATAACCGACTTCATCCTCCCACGAGGAGAGACCACACTGTAAAATCAAGTTTGCATGCCAAGAGTATCCACAAATTTTTTTATATGTCCAGCTAGGGATTGATTCTGCTGTCTAATTCTATCATTCTGTCCAACTGGGTCTGGATAACAGCTTAAAATTTTTACAAAACAGCCTATTTTGGCAAAAAGACAAAAAAGCCCGATACCTAAGAAAAGAGGAACCTTGTCATGCTGTTGGCCTATGTTACCAGAAACGAGAAACGTGGAAGGGAACGAGAAACGAAGTTTGTAGGTTTCGCATATAAAAAACTAGGAGAGAGAAAAAAACAATAACATTGGATAAAAAGAGAAGTCTTAAAATGTTAAATAATTTGTTAGTGTAATTTTCTATGTTAGATACCTAAAAAGAGATATAGCAATTCTAATAAATTCCATGTATAGTAAATTATTATTTAACTTTAAAAGCTTTTTCCAAAACCAATGAAATTAATTGCCCCTATTTTTTTCTCATTAGATGTCAACTATAATTATCCCTTTAAGGGTATCATGATTCTATAATTATTTCTGTGATGCCTAACCATACTCACAAACAAAGTTTATGAAGTTAGAACTACTAGAGCTTATGAAATTAGAACTAAGAAAGCATTGCATGTAGATTGAAAATTTCATCACTATTAGAGCTGGAAAAATAGACAAAATCAATTTTTCACTATTTTAAATGTCAAAGAAACAGAAGCAATGTAATTAGATTGAAAATCTCATTATACCTATGGCTGGAAAAAAAGACAAAATAAAATTTCAATGATTTTAACAGTCAAATTTTGTTGTTTAATCAAGAAACGGCCTTAAGAAACGAAAGTGGTTTCTTAAAAAACGGATTTGAGGCTTGAAAAACGGGAACGACCCTAAGAAACGCTGTTTTCTGTCCCGTTCCCGTTTCTGACCTGTTTTTTTAAGGAAATGGTTGCTCCCGTCCCGTTTCTGGTAATACTACTGCTCGTTGAGTTGTGTTACTATCAATAATGATTGGAGTGTCTCTGGTGTCATCGGTCGCTACTGGTACCTGCGCCTTCTTTGCATCCAAATGGTCAGTTAGATTTTTTTCATTTAATCAATATGATCAAGGATCTTATCTGAGAAAATAACATGCACAACAATAATCACAAGAGACAAGAGACACAAAGAATTTTCCTCGGGGAAACCATAAAGGAGAAAACCCCGCAACTTCCTCAGAGATAGAATGAGCACCAATAGCAAAAGTAAAACCCAAAGACACAAAGATGATCTCCGACAGCTGTTCTCTCTCTCACTTGTGTGAGCTACTCCTCTCTCATCATGCGCTGCTGTTGAGTGAGTGTGTGTTCCAAATAGAGAGTCTCACTCTCTATTTATACTTGTTTTCCACTTGACATTTACTCTACAGGGTCGACTCCTCTAGGAGAGTCTAATAACCCTAATACAACTCTACTGTGGGGACTATTGCCCCGACTTACAACGGAGGGTTAACTTCAATGACTTTACATGACTTTATTATATTAATGACTCTCCCGATCGGAGGAACAACCATCTCCGTCGGGGTACAATAAAATACAATAAGAAATATACAAGTGAATACATTCTGAAGTTACAAATACATCAACACTCCCTCTTAACTAGGAAGGTATTCTCTTGACACAGTTCATCAGCACAAGTCTTCATCACTGGATCATCATCTTCATTGTTGCTGCTATCTCGAGCAAATGGTGCTATCTCTCAAATCTACTCGTCATAGGAAGTTCTATAGAGCCAACCCTTTTTCATGTTGGATGTAGGCCTAGCCTCCATGTAGGTCTTCATCTACAATGCCAACCCTTTTTCATGCTGGATGTAGGTCTCATCATCTTTAGCACTTATATCCGACCATGGGAGGCCTAGCCTGCCACCATGTCGGAAAGGCTCAACACTTACATTAGACCATGGGAGGCCCAGCCTGCCACCATGTCGGAAAGGCTCAGTGCTTACATCCGACCATGGGAGGCCCGACCTGCCACCATGTCGAAAATGCTCAGCGCTTACATCTGACCATGGGAGGCTCGGCCTGCCACCATGTCAGAAAGCCTCAACACTAACATCAGACCATGGGAGGCCCAGCCTGCCACCATGTCAGAAAGGCTCAGCACTAACATCCGACCATGGGAGGCCCAACCCGCCACCATGTCGAAAAGGCTTTGCACTTACATCCGACCATGGGAGGCCCAGCCCGCCCCCATGTCGAAAGGGCACTGCATCTTTCGGACACATCACTTCCCTTTGGAAGGAACCTCGATTTGACGAACACCAAGCTTCTCTTTGAAGTACTCGAACTTCACTCTAGCTAACGGCCTGGTCAACACATCATATATCTGCTCGTCCGTCGCAACATACTGGAGCTTCACTGCTCCTCTTTGCACCATATCCCTGATATAGTGATACTTAATCTCGATATGCTTCGACTTGTCATGGAACACCGGGTTTTTAGACAACTTCACACAACTTTGGTTGTTGCAATATATACAAGTAGCATCCAATTGGAGATCAAACATGTTAGATAGTAGCTTCCTCAGCCACACTGCCTCACAACTAGCCGAACAAGTTGTGACATACTTTGCTTCGGTTGTACTCAGTGCCACGTAGGACTGCTTCCTGCTAAACCAAGACATCACTCCTGATCCCATACTGAAGCAGCACCCCGAAGTGCTCTTCCTATCAATGGCACTGCCTGCCCAATTCGAATCCACATAACCCTCTAGGTTAATCTTTTGATTTGCCTCATACTTGAGCCCATAATCAATTGTACCCTTCAGGTACCTCAGAATATGCTTTGCAGCAATTAGGTGAACATGTCTCGGATCCGTAAGGAACTGGCTCAATGTGTTCACAACAAAGCAAATATCTGGTCTTGTATTCGTTAGGTACATCATGGACCCAATCATCTGACGATACATCGTGGCATCAACCGACTCTGATGAAGCATCACTCAATAGCTTTAGGTTCGATGCCATAGGTGTGGCCATGGCCTTGCAGTCCATCATCCCGAACCTGTTCAGGGTCTCCACTGCATACTTCCCTTGTCTAAGGGACATTCCATCCGCATTCTACCACACCTCCATGCCTAGAAAGTAGTGCATCATACCCAAGTCCTTCATTTCGAACTCGACTGCAAGCTTCCTCTTTGTGTCAGCAATCAACCCATCCTCACCTGTCACAAACATGTCATCTACATACAGTAGGAGTATCACTGGGTTCCCTTCCTCAACCTTGTAGTAAAGGTTGGAATCCGCTTTACTCTTGGTAAAGCCCAAACTAGTCAGGAAGCTGTCAATCCTGTCGTACCACTTCCTGGGTGCCTGTTTCAAACCGTACATGGCCTTCTTCAATTTGCACACATGAGTTTCCCTATCATGTGTCTCAAATTTGAGTGGCTGCTCCACATACACTTCCTCTTCCACTACACTATTCAAGAACGCGGTCTTGACATCTATCTGGTGTATCTTCCATTTCATCACTGCAACCAGAGCAAGATGGAAGTGTATCTGGCTACAGGTGCAAACGTTTCTTCATAATCTATCCCTTCCTTCTGGGAGAAGTCACTAGCCACAAATCTCGCTTTATATTTCTCTATGCTGCCATCTGCAGCATGCTTGATCTTGTAGATCCACTTGGAAGTCACAACAGACTTCCCTTCTAGTCTCGGGACCACATGCCAGACATCATTCTTCATGATCGACTGGTACTCCTCGATCATAGCATCCTTCCATTGTTCCTTTTCTGCCGCTTCTTCATAGTTGGAAGGTTCTTTATTGATGATGTCACACAACAGGGCTACATAACTAGAGTAGGACCTAGTTCTCTTCCTTTCTTTGTGCATTTCTTCTGGAGCACCATATCTCTCTGCACCTTGGATAGCCTCTCGTACCCATGCTGGTTTCCTCTTGTAAGAATTCTTCTCACAGAGTGGATCTACAGGTTCCTGAGGTTCTTCCATTTCTCGATCTTCTTCTGGAGTTGCTTCATTCATAGTTGTATCTCGGATCCTGGGTACTTCTGTTTCTTCAAGATCTTCAACAGGTCTCTTTTTTGGATTTTGGTTGTAAGCCGAGTCTTCGTCAAATGTCACGTCCTTGCTGATGTCGATCTTCTTGAATCCTGGGAAATATGTTCTGTAAGCATTTGAGCTTTCACTATATCCCACAAATATACCCTTCTTTCCTGAAGGATTTAACTTTGTTCTCTTTTCTTTTGGAATGTGTATGTACACCGGGCAGCCAAATATTTGAAGATGGCTGACTTCTGGTTTCTTGCCAGAGAAGACTTCTTCTGGTGTCTTGTTCTCAAGTACTCTATGCGGAGTGCGATTCTGTACATACACAGCTGTCCTAGCAGCTTCTGCCCATAGATGCATAGGAAGATCTTGATCATGAAGCATTTCCCTTGCTGCTTCCATAATTGTTCTATTCTTCCTTTCTGCAACTCCATTCTGTTGTGGATTATATGGAGTGGTCAACTCCCTCTTAATCCTTGACTCTCTGCATAATTCCTTGAATTCATCTAATGTGAATTCTTTGCCATTGTCTTGATTTTCTTTTCTGTGTGGTTCTTTATCAAGGCTTTGAATTCTTTGAACTTACTGAATACTTCATCCTTGCTTTTCAAGAAGTATATCCATGTCTTTCTAGAAAAATCATCAATGAAAGAAACATAATATACATACCCGCTTAATGAACTGGATGACATCGGACCGCATACATCGGAATGAATAATTTCCAAGATTCCTTTTGCCTTGCTCTCGCTACTTGGAAATGTTTTCTTTGTGTTCTTTCCTTTTGCACATCCTTTGCAAATGCCTTCATGCTTTGTTTGGATTTCTGGAAGACCTTCAACAACTTTGCTTGCAAGTGGTAGTGCCCTATAGTGCACATGTGCAAGCCTTCTATGCCAAAGTTCACTTGGCTCTACTGAGTTATGGACCAAAGCTTGTTCTGGTTGGCCCTTTAATTTGTACAAGCCTCCCGCTTGCTCTCCAATCGCTACTGCATCATCTATAGTCTTTCCCTTTGGCCACATGAGGACTTGGCCATCTACAAATGCAACCCTCATACCTTTTGCATCTAGTGCAAATATGGGGAGAAGATTCTTCTTTAGTCCTAGTACAAATATTACATCTTTCATCTTCATAGACTTTCCAAAGTCTAGCTTATAAGAAGCTTCACCACTTCCTTTTATAGGATATTGGTAATCATCCCCAAGTTTCACTTTGTGGGGTGACTCATGTTTGGATAGTTTCACAAAGGATTCTTTGAATCCTGTCATATGCTTGGAAGCCCCACAATCTATGAGCCAATCATTGCTTCCATGTGTAACAGTTCCCGTGAGGGCAGAAATCAAAACATACTCTTCATTGCTTGAAGAATCTTCACTTTCTTCTTTGACTCTCTTCCTGGGAGGTTCATCATCCTCTACAGTGTGAGCATGATGTCGTCTTTTGTTGTCCTTCTTCTTGTGAGATCCACCTTTATTTCTAGGACAATATCTGTTGAAGTGTCCTTTCTCATCACATGTGTAGCATCGAAATTTAGATTTTCTAGGGTTATCTTTCTGATTTTGGTGAGAATGCTTACCTTTGAGATGATGGTGGTCCGTTCTGATTTTCTTGGTTTGTGCTGTGAGAGCTTGATCTTCATTTCCCATCTTTTCTTCTCAAGCTACTATTCGAGCTTCTTCTTGTGAGCATTCCTCCCATAGCCTACTGAAAGTGATTAACTTTCTTCTTGCAAAAATCCCTTGAATAAAGGAGTCCCATGACCTAGGGAGACCATTCAAGGTGGTCATCACAATTTCTTCATTTTCTACTTCTTCTTCCACAACTTCAAGTTGTTCTTTGATTTGAGAGACCCTTGTAAAGTATGATTGTATGGTCTCTGCATTCTGGATCTTTACATTCTTTAACTGATTTCTCAAAGTCATCTTTCTATTTATATTCTTCCCCTCAAATAGCTGGTCAAGGAATCAAACATCTCTTTAGGTGTCTTTAGGGAAGACAAATGTGGTATAAGGTGATCCTTGATAGAATCAACAATGATCCTCTTGGCCTTGACCAAGTTCTTCTTGTGTAAGGCTTTAGCCTTATCTCCCTCTGGAACTGGAACCTCTCCACCTGTGTAGGTGTCTAATTCATTTTCTTCAAGAACAGGTGAAATCCTATACTTCCATGCTCGGAAGTTATCATCTCCTTCAAGCTTTTCATCAAGCTTGGTGTGATGAGACATTTTTAATGAGAACCTCAAATGGAAATACAAAAGATTTAGATCTTACCAATTTGAGATGCCCGAACTGGATTTGGAGCAGATCTTTTGCAGTGTTGATTTTCTGGTCCATGGTCAAATTAGGGTTTCACTTTCCTCGAGTTCTACCCAACCAAAAACTTTGATCTTGGTCTCTAAATTTCGATTTTGAGGAGGAGAGTAATCCTATGTTGGGCTCACTAAAAAATTCCACTTATGTGAAAAGCCCTAATTTCCTGCAGTAGTGACAGGTCAAAAACTGAAAATGCTCGGAATCTGATTATGCTTCAACAGAAAGATGCGCCCTTCAATGGAGAGTTAGCCTAGCCTTCTTTTGCTGATGATTTGTGGAGACAGACCCAAAAAGTAAAAAGCCCTAGCTTCTGCAGCTGTATAGTGTCTTCTTCTCAGGTTAGCTCTGATACCATGTTAGATTTTTATCATTTAATCAATATGATCAAGGATCATATCTGAGATAATAACATGCACAACAATAATCACAAGAGACAAGAGACACAAAGAATTTTCCTTGGGTAAACCATAAAGGAGAAAACCCCGCAACTTCCTCAGAGATAGAATGAGCAACAATAGCAAAAGTAAAACCCAAAGACACAAAGATGATCTCCGATAGCTGTTCTCTCTTTCACTTGTGCAAGCTACTCCTCTCTCACTCATGCGCTACTATTGAGTGAGTGTGTGTTCCAAATAGAGAGTCTCACTCTCTATTTACACTTGTTTTCCACTTGACATTTACTCTACAGGGCCGACTTCTCTAGGAGAGTCTAATAACCCTAATACAACTCAACTGTGAGGACTATTGCCCCGACTTACAACGAAGGGTTAACCTCAATGACTTCACATGACTTTATTATATTAATGACTCTCCCGATCGGAGAAACAAACATCTCCATCGGGGTAAATAAAATACAATAAGAAATATACAAGTGAATACATTCCGAAGTTACAAATACATCAACATGGTCTGCCATAATGATAATCTTCCACGCCATTACCTTGTTCAACCTTCATTGTTCCTTCATCACCCCATGCTTCTGTTGTAGAACCTCGCTGCTTTGTACTAGATCTCAATTAGCTTTGTCACTGTTGCTTGACCTCCCTCTTCTCCAGGGTTGGTGTGAGGTGACGGAGGACGAGGAATAAAATCCATACTCATGCGATGGGCTAGCTTTGTTAGGCTGGCATTGAGAATATCTGCATCGCTATGGAGATCCTCCAAAATCCTCCAATTATACTTCTGAACATCCATTTCCTTCCCTTGATCCTCTAGAATGAACCCGAGAGTGATTTTCTTGGTCCAAAAGGAGATGAGAACACGCTCGTATAGAGCCTGGCAGGCACGAGAGCTCCCCGGATCGACCACCTAATTAGCTGTCGCTTGGTACTCCTCCAAATGTTGAAATATTATGGTTTCTTGCTATATCTCTGCTTCCTTACTTTCTATCTTAATTCTTAGGTCCTTTGGAATGAAATCTCTGTAAAAGTTGGCAGCCTTAGCAACCCGCAGTTGGCGCGTTGTTGGTCTTCGCTGTTTTGTCCCTTTGTTTTTGGTCCCATTGGCTCTCGCCATGAGAATGCTCCGAGCTTTGGGTTGAGGAATGTCTTTCGTTCCGTCTCCTAGGCAACTCACCCGAAGGAGAATGTAGATGTCCTGATCCACTTCTAGCTTGATAAAACTGCAGCTTGCTATGATTGGCATGTTCGAACTTGCAACGATATACTCCTAGTGCATCATGGTTTTGTGCTGCATCCTTGTCTTTCGTGCCCTACAAAATCCTCTATATCGTTCGTCCGCAGGGATCTTAAGATCGAGCATGGAGTGCATTAATAACCACTTTCCTTTGCCATGTACTTTGCATAGATGAAAACCGTTGCGTGTCCCGGGTTGTCCATTCGTTTTATGTAGGGGGTTTGTCTAATGATAAGGCTATGATTATCATAGTCTAGGACAAGCGGGATGGGTCCTGCATATTATAATAATAATATGTTTTTAAATTCATAACCAAGCCAAACACCAATTTGGTGTACGAGACCCCCTTGTTTGTGAGACAAGGGACCCCCTCTACGTAGTGATTTAAAACTAAAGTGTAAAGTTTGTCTTTACACCAAAACTTGCAGATGTTGATAAACATTTGAAACCAAGCACATAGTCCTAGGATCTTAGTGTGGTAGTTTGTCCACATTATATTCCCAGAGGTGTGACAGTTATAAACGATATTCCAACAGCTCCCCTCCGACGTAACTCGGGGGAATTGAACCTAGGACTTGAGCTTTGATACCATGTAAGGTTTGTTGTTACACCAAAAACTGCAAATGTTGATAAACATTTGAAACCAAGCACATAGTCCAAGGATCTCAGTGTGGCGGTTAGTCCACATGATATTCCTAGAGGTGTGGCGGTTATGACCGATATTCGAGATCTAGGGTTTATTCAACAATCTCCAAGTGGGTTTTGATGGCCGTCATAAAAAACTCACTGGATCTATTAGATCTACAAAACTAGGGTTTGTAAAAAGAGGGTTTGGTGGTGACAATTAGATTAAGCCCAAGAAAAATAAAACAAATGCAAACTTACTTGGAAATACTTGCTACTAACCTTGTATGATGATGATCTTGCCGCTCCGATCAATTACGAGCGTTTTCTATGCCTCTCCAAGTGAAATTGCTAATCCCTTCAAGATGCCAAGTGCTCCCTCCTCCTGCAAAAGAAATCTACAATGAGAATCGATTTGCAAAAAGATAGATGAAATGATGAAGAAAAATGAATCAAAGAACATCAAGATGGCCACAAGACACAATAAAGATACTCCCTGACTTAATGGCAATTTGAAAGAATGCTATGGAGCTCCGTCACAATAATGCCCCTACCCAAATCGCTTCCTTCACCAAGTGGATGACAACCTGCAAAAATATTAGAAATACATATATCCGCAAGAATGCTAGAGAGAATAAGACTTTCCAATCTCCACACAAGATATTCGACAAAGCTTCCAAGGGTTTTGCAAAAATATTTTATTATTCCAGGAGCTCAAGAGCCAAAAGTCCCTTTACAAATGAGAGAGCCTCTCAATATATAGTTCTCTCAAGTACATAAAACCTAGATCCAAAGGATCAAGGGTCATGATTCAAAGATAAAAAATAATCTAGTCAACAACAAAGATTAGCCGGATACATCATACACAAATCAACTCAGTAATAGAAGGGGGGCGCACCACTAGAATTGCCCAATGAGGGGCACACCGCATAAAATGACCAATAATCATAAGATAACACATGGGGGAATAGGAGGTTATAATATCCTTCACTAGCATGGTCCCATGGCACAACAACAAGGTTTGGTGGTCAAAAATACCAAAGAGTGATAAAAATCACTAGGATGTCTGCCTCAAAATACATCAAAACGTCCTCAAACTGAATAAATCAAGGAAGTGTGGACCCCAGGTGAAGTGAAGTTGATGCTGGATGATGAAGGTGACCCAAACACTATGCCTCAGACCAATTACGTGCCATTTCTTTGCCTCATTTGCGAAAATTGATTTCTTCATTAGCCATTTTCATCATCAAAATGCTGCCTCGGGAACATAAAATTGACAATATCTCACCAGGGACCAAAAACTGAAGCCAATTGACTACACAGATGGGTCTGGCACAATAGTAGTATGGTTTAATTGACTGGCTACACCCCAAGATTCCCTTTAGTACCCTAGGAGATCTCACTGTGATCTGCACTGTGTTTTATTTTTAATTTCCCAAGGAAAATTTGCTGCAAAATGCCTGAAAGACTCATATCTCTTCTATATCTGCCCGAAACTGAAAACCGATTGCACCAATGGACTCAAAATGTCCAAATCAATTAGGAATGAGTGCTCATACACAAGATGTCCATCACAAAGGTATGTTAGAGGCCCCATCCATGTCAGAACCATAATAATAATAAAGCCTGTATTTGCTGATAATCATAAAAAATAATATAAGCTATCCTAGTAAAACATCTTCTGAAGCATGAATATGTCTAATGGACACTGATAGACCATCAATAATCATCATCCACAACCATCGGTCAAAAAATCATCTCGGCCCCTACTCTTGGCTTGGTCACATTAGGTTGGCCAGGTCAAGAATGATCAAATGATGACCCAAATGCTAAACTCTGATACTGCAAAGTACAAAATGGAGATACATGCTCAATTATCTATGCTAACAGTGATACCCGAGTACAAGTAGCTTATGCTGGTGATTCTAAGTACAATATATATATATATATATATATATATATATATAATCCAAATCAAAATGATCAGTTGCTTTAAACAAGAGCCTCCAGTGTATACTCATTTATAGATTTAGCTATTTTGCTAGTCAAGGGTGAAGGTGAATGAAACCAGGTAAGGTTAAGGGAATGACTTGACACTTGACACTGTAAGCATCTAGGCTAAAGGATAAGGGGATCCACACAACACATAAGTTGGATTAGGTGAACAATAGGGAGTGGCAGTGTCTCACAAATGGGTGGAATGATGAGAAGGTTCCACTAGACTCTAGACAAGCAACCTTTTTAGCAATTTATTTGCACAATAATATACACTAGTTAACCTCTAGAGGCAAGTGCCCTTCTGAGCTTCTAGAAAATGACAAAGATATGACCTTTTGGGGCCAGTCTCACCCTGTTGCCCTGTGGGGGAAAATGAGTCGTACATTATACAAAGAATGAGTGCTCATCCTCTAGCCATCAACTTCATTTGAAAATATTTATTTTTAATAACTTGCTAACCTCTAAGAGAAGGTGCCCTGGAAAGCCTTATGGACTCTGTTGTCCGCCGAATGCACATTGTTAGCAGAAATCTTTTGGACTGCTGTTTCCCAAGCAGGAAAGGTGTGGCCTTGGGGGCAAACAAAGAGCCAAGTGCTGTCACCTGATCCCAGCTCCTCCGTTTAGGCTAACTCCTAACGAAACCAAGGGGGGTGGTCCCTATTAGAAGAAAATCTATGGTTTTTAGTCTACGAAATAAAAGACTAAATCTAGGAGTTAATATGAAATGGATAAAATAACACAACGGACTATTGCAAGAAAGAGATCACATCAACAACATATGACAATGTAAGCACCATTCACGACATTTTGCAATAATTGTTTTAAGCATTGAAAGTAAAACATACTAGTGTCGATGAATATGGAGTGCTTGTAAAAGTGGAGTGCTGTTGTGTCGTGTAAGTATTGCAATTGTCTCGTTGGCCAGTTTTAAAATTATTAATGAGTAATTAAGGGCGTGGGTTAATTGTGGGTTTGGCCGAACATGTCAAGTCCCTTCAATCTGAGTGCTAAAGCAGTAATACGAAGTGTCCAACGGGGCGAGGATGAACCTGCTTGGAGTAGCCCCCTGACTCTGTAGTAGTTACCCTTTGCAACTTCCCGAGTTCTCAAAAAAATCACTTGTGTGGATTTTCCTATTAAATCTAGTAACTCGTATCCCTTTCTGATACAACCAACCGATCAGACAAGCTGCAGTGGTGTAGAGCATACGGGGAAGGAGTCTTGGTTTATTTTATTAGAGACGTAACAATGAGTTGTTTAGATGACGATTGAAGAGTCTCTTTCACCTTTCGGGTACTCGAGAAAGCAACGGTCGGATTGATTTAAAAAATTAAGAACAAAAAATAAAAGAAATATTTTCTAATTAATCCTACCATGAATCTCTTTCACCCTTTCGGGGTACTCAGGAGAGTGTGGGGTAAGTATTTCTTTTACTTGATCAAATACACAACTAAATCGGAAAAGATAAAACTAAACATTTTGGGTTCCTTCTTTTTCTTTTAGCAATTAAATAAAAGCAACAAGACTGAAATAAAACTACACTAACAAAGTTTTTTTATGAAAGTAAAGAGACTAATCTACTCTAAACAATTATTATGCATGTGAAAAGTAAAGACAAAAAACAAGGGACAATACATGCTTCCCCCAAATGGGGGAAGTGGGGTGTAGGAGCCCTTATCCCACTCGCTTTTTATTAATTTCTTTTACAATGCTTTTCTTTTGAGGAATACTTTTTGTCCTTTGGAGTTAGGATCAAAAAAGTTTCCAAAAATTTGAAGAATGGGTAGAGAAGAAGTGGGAGATTGGGAGAGGGGGTTGGAAGGATTCCTTTTTATGGTTCAAGTCTTTGCATGCGTCTCCAAAACTCTTCTTTCTTGAAAGATGAGTACAAAAACCAGCCAACACAAAACTCAAGAAAAAGCTTGCATGTTAGCAAAAAATGCATGATAATTTAAGCTCTAGTACTTGCAATTGATAGGAATAATATGCTATTTCAAGTACTAAGACTAAACAAAGCTAGATCTAAGCTTTTGGTAAGATAAACTTGAAAAAAACTTTTAGATCTATATAACAAAAGATAGAAAGGATAAGATTTAACACTTAGATCTACTTGTTATGAAACAAAACAAAAGTAACTAGAAAGCAATATTTTTTGAAGTTTGAGGATGGATAAGGAAGACTTCAAACCCAAGCTTGAATAAATTTGAGCATGGAGGGAACCTGTGGGACAAGAAACATTAGAAAAATAGAGTGAAGAGAGATAAGATGCAACTAAGCTCCGATCTCTACTTCACTTTTGGTGATTTGCAAAACTACAATACCCTTCAAGCAAGCGATTAGATCTAGTATGCATAAATCAAACAAGAACCGAAAAGCATAAGTATAACTGAATACAACATGCAATTCTTAGATTGTGTATAACTACACATAAGCAAGCAAGTGGAAACTTCAAATGCCTACTCTATGGATTATAATATAACTTTCTAAGCTAGATAACACAACATGCATAAATAATAAAATAGCTACACAAATATCACCTCGATTATAAGTCGAATATTCACCATGAAAGTTCTTGCACCATAAAATTGTCCTCCAAAGACTCAATTTTATTCGTAAGAAAGATAGGAAATTACAATCATACGGGTAGAGGTCCTCTGCAAAATCATCCACAATGAGGAGGAGGGCCTCTTATTTATACAAAAAGATAGCCCCAAGGGGGAATTAATGAACTAAAGATCAAGCTCAGTGTTAAGCCCAGTTGAAGAGGAGTCTCACTGAGTCTCACTGAACTAAACTGGAGCTAAACTGAAAAGAAACTGCCAACACATCAAGCTCACTCACCAACTCTCAAAACGACGTCCTTCACTCCTCCATGCGTGAGCTCACGAGGTTGGTGAAAGAGCGTCACCCATCTTTCATGCATGCGATAGTCATGTAAGAGATAAACCAAGGTTTCAAAATTTTTAAATAATGAATAAGTGAGTGGGGGGTCCACCCCACTTAATTCCTCCAATCCTCACGCGAGCTTCAAACCACCGAGAAGAGGTTGACGTGAACTTCACCCGTGAGCATCTCCCATATGCCAATCATATTACATAAATTTTATAAGGGTTAAAACCTTAAACTTTTATGAAGAGGGGTCCACCCCTCCTTCACACCACTCGTATGCCTCATGATGTCACCCTTTCCTTCTCACGTGAGACCCCATTTCTTCATGCAAACTTTTTAGAATCATGTTTTTAAAATAAACTTATGTTGGAGAGGATCGTAAGTTTTAAAGGGGACCCATGCCATGTCACCTCTTTAATTATTATTTTTTTTATTTGATTTTTCAAATTTTGTCCTTTATGCCAAAATGATGTAATTTAGCATTAAAACGCCTTTTTGATGCTCTGTTAGCCAAATGATGCCTTCCGGGATGCTTCAGCTAGCCGAAACATAGTGAGAGTGGCCCCAAGGATAAAGATGCTGCTCTGGGCTTGAAAATGAGCCCAACCACGCAAAAAACGGACTCCGGATCACACTTTTTTTACATTTTTGAATTTTTCTATTTAAACCATTAAAAAATGGCTTAAAAAATGGGAAAAAATATTTTGTCTCGGAATCAAACGAAACTCCAGGGGGACCTAGTACATGTTCATATGACTCAATTGGACTGCCTAGCATGTTGAAAAACACTGACACGAAGGCTCTAATAACCTCCTAAGACCGAAGCACCAAGACAACTACCCCAGCTTTGGAGGTGTGAGTGAAAAAACTCAGAAATTATTAGTCGTTTGTTCAACAACCAATAATAACCAAGAGAAAAAACACTCTGGGCTAGTCGGCTTGATGCTTAAATCCGGGAAGCCGAGCCTTTTATAAAAAATTAAATGTTAGGACATTTTTTACAATTTCCCCAAAGGGGTATGAACATGTATTACAAATTTTTTTGAACAAACCCCAGAAAAAGGCTGGCAGACTTCTGAACCGTGATCATGAACAAGTGTACTTGTTCAATACTCTTGCGGCTCACCGAAAATCCACTAAGTGCAAAATTAGTGGATAACAGGCTCCAGAAAATGACCAAGGCTTGGCCCTGACAGGTTTGCCTCACCCTGATACCCTGTGGGGGAAAATGAGCCTTACACCATGTTACCCACTAATTTTGTACTTAGTGGATTTTCGGTGAGCCACCAGAGTATTGAACAAGTACACTTGTTCATGATCAGAGTTTAGAAGTCCGCTAGCCTTTTTCTGGGAGTCTGTTCGAAATTGTTTTGTAATACATGTTCATACCCCCTTGGGGAAATTGTAAAAAATTTCCTAGCATTTAATTTTTTATAAAAGGCTCAGCTTCCTGGACTTAGGCATCAAGCCGACTAGCCCATAGTGTTTTTTCCCCTGGTTATTATTGGTCGTTGAACAAACGACTAATAATTTATGAGTTTTTCACTCACACCTCCAAAGCTGGGGTAGTTGTCTTGGTGTTTCGGCCTTAGGAGGTTGTTAGAGCCTTCGTGTCAGTGTTTTTCAACATGCTAGGCATTCGGATTGAATCGTATGAACATGTACTAGGTCCCCCTAGAGTTTTGTTTGATTCTGAGAAAAAATATAAATATATATATGTTTTTTTTTTCGTTTTTTAAGCCATTTTTTAATGGTTTAAATGGAAAAATTCAAAATGTAAAAAAAGTGTGATCCGGAGTCCATTTTTGGCGTGGTTGGGCTCATTTTCAAGCTCGCAGCAGCATCTTTATCCCAGGGGCCACTTTCACTATGTTTCGGCCAGCTGAAGCATTCCGAAAGACATCATTTGGCTAACAGAGCATCAAAGTGGCATTTTAATGCTAAATTTGGACAAAATGCCCCAAAGTCCAAATATTAAAAAAGTCAAAAAAAGAATATTTTAAAGGTGGGGATGACATGGAGGTGGGTCCCTCATGCCATTCGACCCACTTCATAATGTAATGGCTCTCCAAACTTTGGTTTAAATTTGAAGTTAGAATTGTTTTAAAAAAGAAAGAAAGAAAGAAGGTGATGTGAATGTGAAAGCTCACACTAGCGAGTGGAATGTGAAGGTGTGAGTGGGTGAGGGTGGACCCCTCCCACTTAAGAGTTTTCATTATAAAATTAAACCATGATATTATATCCATTACATATCATGACATGGTGTATCAACATGAAGTGGAGCGTCACCCTAGCAAGTATGCAGGGTGCGATTCTATTAAGTGGGGACCCCCTTCACCTTAAGAATTATTTTATTAATCCAAAACCATGATATAGTAAGGTGTATCCAAAGCAAATATTTGCACATCGCATGGTTTCAAAGGCTTGGAATGATTTCACGCTATGTTAAAAGCGTGAGCATGGTTGCGCTAGAGTGGGTGACGGTGGACCCCTCTCTCCATGCATTAAATAAAAAGGATGTGGCATATGTTATGTTCACAATCCTTATGTTAAATAATTTTAAACCTCCTTCGCTAAGCTGACGTACGGTTCACATGGAGATTGGATGACTCGCACGTTTGGTGAGGAGGTTGAATGTGTTGACAGGCTTGTAGAGGTTATTGGAGTTGGGTGAGAGGTGTCAATCACCTCATCTGTTTAACTCAGTCTTCACTCCTCTTCAACTTGGCTTAACACTGAGCTTGATCTTTAGTTCATTAATTCCCCCCTGGGGATTGGTTTTTGTATAAATAAAGGCACTTCTTCCTCATTCTAGAAGGATGGACCTCTGCCTATTGTAATGCTGCCGAGATTTTAAGGAATAAAGTTGAAGACTTTGGAGGTCTACCATGTGCAATTGAATGAATGCTTGTGCTATGAGGTGACATTGTAGAAGTTTGATTTTATTTGCTAATATTATTGATGGATCTAGCTTAGAAGGTTATTCTAAAACACGCAAGGTAAACATTTACGGTTGTTAATTTGTTTACTTGTGCTTTGCTTTCAAGAGGTAGGAAAGTAACCAAATATACTCAGTTGTATTGAGGTTCTTTTGATTTTTTGTTTTCATACACACTAGATCTAATATTGTTGTGCAAGTATTGTCTCATAGTTTTGCAGGTCACAGATTCGAAGGGGGATTGGAACTCAGCTGTCTCTTCTCTTCCCTTTGGTACCTTTACAAGATTAGTGCAATTTGTTGCAGGGACTCCAAGGCCATCAACAAAAAGGATCAAGCAAGGGCTTGAATTTCCCCATCTTTCAAACTCAAAATTTCCTCTTTGGTTCTGGTTACTTTATAAATGCTTAAGTAAACTAGTTTCTTTTTTTAAAAAGATTATTCAAAGGCTGATTTATTTAAGTACATTGCTAGGTCCTAATCTTAAAGCTTTATTCTGAGTAGATCTAGATTGATTAGGTACTTAGTCTTATTGTTTATCATTTAAGTACTTAATTTTTTATACTTTTAATGACTGATTTGGCACATGCGGTGCATTTCAGGTGGCTGGTTTTACATTTTTCATGCAAAGACAAGGGGAAGTGCTGTCGGAAAATTAAAGATCTAGGCCATCCAAGGCCTCTTGGATTAACTTCCTTCTTCCTCTTCATTTTTCAAAACATGTAAGCCTTTGGATCTAGATCTGTAAGGACCAAAGGCATCCACATCTCATGAGCTTTGTAAATACCGTAATAAAAGACTTTGAGTAGGCTCTTGAGAGCCCATCCCCCTTGGGGGGATTTGTGTTGGTGTCTTTTATTTATGATTTTTCAGTTTTAGTTAGTTTTATCTTTATTTCTGATTTAGTTGTTTATATGATCAAGGAAGTAAAAGAAATACTTACCACACGCTCTCTCGAGTACCCCGAAAGGGTGAAAGAGATTCGTGGTAGGATTAATTATAAAATATTTTATTTATTTATTTGTTCTTAATTTGTTAAATCAATCCGACCGTTGCTTTTCCGAGTACCCGAAATGTGAAAGAGACTCTTCGGTCATCATCTAAACAACTCATTGTTATGTCTCTAATAAAATAAACCAAGACTCCTTCCTCGTATGCTCTACACCGCTGCAGCTTGTCTGATCAGTTCGCTGCATTAGAAAGGGATACGAGTTACTAGATTCAATAGGAAAATCCACGCAAGTGATTTTTTTGAGAACTCGGGAGGTTGCAAAGGGTAATCACTACAGAGTCAGGGGGCTACTCCAAGCAGGTTCATCCTCGCCCCATTGGACACTTGGTATTACTGCTTTAGCACTTAGTTCGAAGGGACTTGACTTGTTGGGCCAAACCCACAATCAACCCACGCCTTTAATTACTCATTAATAATTTTAAAACTGACCAACGAGACAACTGCAATACTTACATGACACAACAACACTCCACTTTTACAAGCACTCCATATTCATCGGCACTGGTCTGTTTTACTTTCAATGCTTAAATCAATTATTGCAAAATGTCGTGAATGGTGCTTACATTGTCATATGTTGTTGATGTGATCTCTTTCTTGCAATAGTCCGTTGTGTTATTTTATCCATTTCATATTAACTCCTAGATTTAGTCTTTTCTTTCGTAGACTAAAGACCATAGATTTTCTTCTAATAGGGACCACCCCCCTTGGCTTCGTTAGGAGTTAGCCTAAACGGAGGAGCTGGGATCAGGTGACAACACTTGGATCTTTGATTGCCCCCAAGGCACACCTTTCCCGCTTGGGAAACAACACTCCAAAAGATTTCTGCTGACGGTGTGCATTCGACAGACAACACACCATACAATGGATGAGTGCTCATCTCTTGGAAACTGGCTAGTTTTACTTTTATTTGTAGTAGTGTCTAAAGACACTTTTGCTTTTTTGGTAGGGCATCCATTTAGAATAACTTTAAGCTTCGATGCCTTAGTGTCTAAAGACACTTTTTGGTAAGACTACTTGTGTTCAAGACCTAGAGGTAGACCATCCCTGTGACAAGCATCTATCACATAAACCAACACCGAGACACAATTTAAACATGGAGACCTATTCCAACATAGAGGTGAAGGTGGGGGGAACTTCTAGATGTTACTAGTCAAGTTACAAGTCAAGGTTAATTGACAACAAGGGAAAGCAATGGATGGACGAAGACAGTGAAGATGGTGCCAAGACTAGCAAGCTGTATCCCTTAAGGGAAATAACAAAATCCATACTACAAGTAGTGTAACATACCCCAAATACCTGAATAGATTCTTGGGGTGCGCAGTATAAACATTCTTCATTTTAAAACATTTAATCACACCAATTAAATTAACTCATTGATTACTTAACCATAACCATTCTTTTTGGATTAAGACATTCCAAATACAATCACTCTAATGCTAACCCACATAAGCAAATCTTATTGAATAATATAATAAGGCACAACTGTTACATTAGTTGCATGACGATCCTTTGATTGAGATAACAATTACACATTAACCCTGTCCTTTAACTATGGTTAACACCCTCCATATCGAGATACCATATTTTGTACCTAATCTCTTGGGCGCAACCGTCAGAGATGAAGTATGAGTCTCCTGAGTAGAGAAAACAACAAGGTTAGATTTGCCTTAGATGAGAAAATAAACTAATTTAAAAAGTATGCACCTATACAATTGATTTAATCTACACTTGTTTTTCGAGAGATATCCCAATGCCTTTCACCATTGGAACACATCTTCTGCAACCACCTCTTGAAGTCATGTAACTCAACATACATATTAGTAATATAAATTAAATTATAAGTCCATGTGTGAAAACGAGCATCCCCACGCCAAAAACAGACTCCGAACCTGACTTTTATTACATTTTGAAGTTTTTTAATTAAACCATTAAAAAATGGCTTAATTTTGCGGGAAAAATTTATTTTCTTAGAATTGAACCAAAACCTAGGGGGACCTAGCACATGTCCATACGACTCAAAAACAATGCTTAGCATGCTCATATACATTGACATGTGAGTTGTAATAACCTCCCAAGGCCTACCACCAAGACGACTGTTCCAACTTTGGAGGAGCGGTGAAAAACTCGAAAATTATATATCACTTATTCAACATTGCATAATTGATAAGGGAAAAAGCACCTTGGAATGATCGGATTGATGTTTAAGTCTTAGAAAGCCCAACTCTTTACAAATTTATCATGCTAGCACACTTTATTACAATTCCCCCAAGGGGTTATGAACATGTGATACAAAAATAAAAGGGCCTAGAAGGCCTGATGAACTTCTGAACACAGATCATGGAACAAGTAACCTTGTTCAAACTTTGCTGGCTCACTTGAAATCCAACTAAGTATGACCTAACCGGTAACACACATCTTGTTTTTTTTATATCTTTATGGTGTTTAAGTTTCTTTCACTAAGTACAAGTTACCTCACTAATTACTCTATTACATTGTATTTAGTTAGTCTAGACAACTCTAATTGATACATTTTCCAATTTAGATTTCAATATAAACAAATCATCAATTCGTTAGGGTCACCACCCTATTATTTGGATTAAAGAGTTAGGCCCAAAAGTGCAAGGCTTTATGCAATGGAACAATCCACTTGGCCTGGAAATGATTATAAATTGCAGAGATATAATTGATCTTCGTGCACGCAAGACAACCACTAGTCTTGATTGTGCAAAGGATGAACTCAAACTTTAATCCACAGAAAATTCCTTTTTGTGGTTGTCTCAGGATATTAAGGTCTTCATAAAAAGGGTGGAAGCTTCACATGCAATCTGATAACATGTTTGAAAACATGTATAATCACATAGGTTTAAAAACCAAGAAGCCATTCACTGACATAGATTGAATATAGTGAGACCAATATTTACGTGGTTTAAATTATATACATGAGTAGTGTTATCCACTAATTCTGCACTTAGTGGATTTCCAGTGAGCCGCTAGTTATTGAACATGATGCATGTTCGTTTCCAGAGTTCAGAAGTTCAGTTTGTTCCAGAGTTAGCTAGTTTTGACTAGCCTTTTTTATTTTTTGTCGAAATGACCTTCCCACTGGGTTTGTAATAAAGTGTGCTAGTAGGGGGGTCTTGAGTGGTTCGGTTCCCTTAGACTTAACAATCAAATAGGGTATTCCAAGGATTTTTTTCCCTTGTCGAGTATTCTTTGCGTTTAGCCGAGTAATAATCGATGAGTTTTTCTCTTGCTACCTCCAAAGCTGGGATGCCCGAATTTGGCGGTTAGGCCTTGGGGGGTTATTAAAGTCCAACATTAAAATATGAACCTACTAGACACTATTGGTATGTTCTATGGTCATTTCCTAGGTCCCGGGATATGTTGAAACATTGTCTAAAATTTTTTTTAGCAGATGTCCTGAAGTTTTTTATTTTTTATTTTTGACTATTGAAAAATAATTAAAATTTTCAAATTAATTAAACCATTTTCCCTATGGTTTAATTTCAAAATTTCAAAATGTAATAATTAAGTGGTCTGGGGGTGGATTTTGGCAAATAAATACTTGTTTTCTAAGCCAAAACACTTATTTAACCCCTAGACCCACTTATCCTAAGTTTCTGATGATTATTTTGCACTTAATTGAATATTTCCTCAAAATCAATAAATGAGGAATATTTAATTAAAATAATTATGAAAATATTAAATGTAGATAATTAAAAAACTCTCCAAAATAAATCAAATTGAATAAAGTAAAGGGCTAAATGACATGGCAAAGAGCATTGGAGAAGATTCCAATCATCACCCAACTGATCTGAGCCAGTATCGGAGTACAACAGACAACTCAGCCTTGGGATTTTCGTTTCCTAACCTAGCTTGGATGTTTTCTCTCTTTGGCATATGTTTATTGGTTGGTTGATAAAACCAATGTGATAGGGTGGGCGCCTTGCCTAGGTGGAGGCCACCTCACCCCAATCACACCTACCAGAGTCCAGTTCAGCTTCAGATCAAAGCAGTGAGCTCCAACTATTTGGTGGTTGCGCCCCTATTTTTGGCAATTGGCTAGGGTTTCATAGCTCTCTTCCCTTTTGTATAAATAAGATGTCTCTTCTCCCTCTAGAGGGTGGATAATTTTGGCAGAGAACCTCTGGTGAGATTTTGTAATAACCCAGATCCGGGATGATCACAAAATCTATGAAATTACCAACATTAATCAATTTTACATTGATTTATAACTTTCATCAGCAGTATGCATTCTTATAGACATTTCGTCAAACATGTTAGAGGCATTCCATAACACATCACAATGGCGAGATAATATTGGCACCTTTATTATTACTAACAAAGAGTAAACAGTACAATAACTATGGCTGTGATATCAGCTACCAAAATACATCCAACAAGAACCTGAAAGGTGATGCCAACCCGGATGATGAAGCTCCAATGAAGACCCTGAATGGATCCTCCTCCTTTGTCCAGCTAGGGTGGGTCCATCACACCACCGAAACTAGACCAGAATGGATGGATGGAGTTTGCCAACCCCAAACGAAAACTCTAGGCTAACCCCTAGACGGTCTCAAGAACAAATCTCCAAATATTCAAGCATGCCTTTTCCCTTTGCCTCTGCCGCCTTTTATCCTTGAAAAGTCTCCAATACCATGGGTAAATACCATGGGCCAATGAAAACCATTTTCTATTATCGACCTTTTGCCCATACCATAGAAAAATACTATAGAACAGTAGAAACCATGCCGTGGGTAATTATTACTTCCCTTTAGCCAATAATTATTTTCTCCTTATTTGTCACCATTAATAATTTTCTAAATTCTTCTTAGGTGACCTTGGTCTATTTTCCTTGGGCTAAAATTGGGGACATGACAGTCCTCCCTTCCCAAATATGCTTGTCCTCAAGCAATGAAGAAACCATAGGGAAATACCATCACATCATCAATCTTCCACCATCAACCATGCACTTAATGTGAAGACTAAGTACAAATGATACCAGGATCCCAAATGATCCTAAAAAATGCAAGGTGCAATATATATTCTCCTATGCAATGAATTAGAGTCACATGGAAGTCATCCTGACACCCTGTATGAAAAACATAAGTCCATCCAAAAGCATGTAGGAAACCATAACGAACTGCTGCCAAGAGGAACCCATGGAGAAGAGACGAGGTGTGCTTCCTCAAGCCAACCAACCAAAATGTGTTCCCAATGAGCTTCCCATAATCAACAATTCTTGGGTCCCCCTGCTTGCTCACTCCCCTAGCGTAAAATGTCATCAAGAACAAGTCTCGCAAGTATGGGATGCCAAGGTCCCACCACTTGCGCACCCGATCAATGCATAGTGTGAGTACATACAAATTAGAATGTGGGATGCCCAAGTCCAAATGCTTGTGCATCTCTACCATGCACAAGGTCTCCCAACACAGTACATCAAAGTAGGAGGGGTACCATGTCCTCCCAATTATTCCAACCTAGTGTGGAATGCCAGGATCCCATAACTGGCGCATTCCATCAATACATAGAGTGGTACAAAATAATACATCATGGGGAGGGGTGCCAAGATCCCAAGTTCTACTATGCATTCTCCCATACATCATAATCACTAATATAGATACATCATAATGAAACATAGTGAAATGATACAAAGATATGCCACTCCCGATGTGGCTGAAGTGATCATCCATCAAAGAGCACTCAAGAAGCTTGCACCTCCAATCAAGAAAATCATCATGTGTCAAAAGCACACAATCATGAAGATACCAATCAAATCTAATCCAGTAACATAGGTGAGGATCCCATGTCTCATGATGCTGCAAGAAAGAATAAGATGTATCAAGATGTCTCATCATGTGTTCTCTTATCCAAGCAATGGATGAAGAACCTCCATCAACCAAAGTAGGAGCCTCCAAGTGGCTCAAGGAAGTGCATACATGAGTAGAAGTGATAAAAAACAATGGATGTAAATGCTGCTCAAAAGGAATTGGTGCACATATCATAGGATCATCATGAAGGGTAGGAGTCTCATACTCCTCATGTGGCACTAACAGAAAAAACCCCTTCACCCAAACTTCACTGGGATGAAAACTGAAAGAAGTAACAGTGTAGGATGAAGTGTAATGCACCAACTCATCCTCTAAGTCAAGAAATTGGAAACCTCTCCCCAAGGCTGGTTCCATGTATGTAGGATCATGTGCCTCTTCCACGAGTGCGAGACTTGCACCATGAGACAACTCGTGTTCTTCTTCATCCATGGCAAGTGTTTTCCATTTAGCCTGCTCATCTTTCAACCCTTCAAACATTTGTAAATCAGTTTGAATCTCATGGTTCACCACACCATGAGGAATCTCTCTGCTATCATCCATACAAAAATTAGAAACATAGGAAGGAGACCGTGAACTTTGCAACTCCTCAAGAAGTTGCTCATTTTGGATCTTAGATTCTTGAAGTGCTTCTTGAGCATCCTTCAGACAATCTTGGGTGGAATTCAATTCATGTTTGAGCTTGCAAATTTTCTCATTATCTCTTATGGAGGCTTCATGTAATATTTCAGCAAGCTCAATCAAATGACTTCTATCAGAAAGCAAACACATGATATTACCTTTAGTTGTTGATGTTGCCTTCTGGATCTTCTCTATGAGTCCATTGGAAGTTTGTGCCTCCATGGAATCATCTCTCCAAGCCAATTGGGACACAAGTGTGCTAGTAACTTGGAGAATGTCTAGGGCCTCTTGACTCTTCTTGTCATTTATCTTGAGTGACCCTTTAAAATGGGAAAGCTCATGAAAAGAGGCCTTCTCTTCCTCCAACATAGGATCAGCCTCATGAAGTGCATGTGGTGATGATGAGATCGATCCTGGGACCTCTTCCTCTACTGCAAAATCTTCATCTTCTTCAGACTTGTGTAAACTTGTTCTTGCAGTAGTCTCATCAAGTGGAACCCTTATGTCACCAACATATAGGAATGGACATTCAACAGTAAATGTCTCTCCACGGCACCCATCAGTAGGTACCCCTCCACTATAGCATCTATCAGTAGATGCTATTTGATCCATGTTCTCAATGAGAGATGCCTCTGGTTGATTCTCAATAGAACAAGTGATAGCTTCATTATGCTGATAACCATCATCAGTAAGGATTGTGATCTTATCCTTCCCAGCACTGGTGTTGGTCTCCTCATTTCGCTCCTCCAAACATATATGATTTTCTCTCCATGGTCTCTTGCAAGAAGGGCATAGACCTTTCTTCACTAACTCCACATCTTCATTCTTGGGCTTATACCCAAACAAAGCATTCACAAAAAATTCAAAAGGAACTTCTGAGTATGACTTCATCGTATTAGCATATGCTTGATACTGTTGGGGCAAGGTCTTGCAAGTTTCCCTTCACCAAGCTATTTCCTTCAAAGGATCTTTCCTTGGTGGTGTGGTCCCTCTGTCTGCATATTCATTGTACAAGTGGTCACAAGAGTAACCATCATCATCTCTAAGTGTGAATTGGGCAGAGATACTGTAACAGGGTTCCTCATCCACATAGCTGCCATCATACAGTTTAAAACCATTTACCTCTGAGGCATAGAAAGAATACTCCTCCTCATACTGCTCATACTCTGAATCTGAATAAGACATGGCTCTTACAGCTGGCACGACTTGTGAAAACTACTTGTTTTCCAATCTGCTTTACTCGCTAAGTTTCAAATCTGATATAATGTGACTAAGATTTGAGCTTGACTGTGCGTCACTCCAAAAGCGAAGTGATTCTCCTAAAAAATTCAGTATGCCCACTTATAATCGTTCCCAATAGAAGTGCGCAATTCTGACAGCCTACACATTTGCAAATATCCTGGAGACTGCTTTAATCCATGCTCCCACTGTAAAATTGGTGTCAAAGGTTGCCGAGAGTCAAACAGCAAGATGTGTTGTTTTGAGGCAACTGCATATCATAGTCTGCCCTTGCAAAAGCAACAAATCGATCTTTTCTTGAGGGAAAACCGCAATACAAGGATCCTCAAGGTTTGCCTTTGCTAACACACTAGAATAATCTGAGCTTTGTTCTTTCTTAGTCCTGAAATCAACTAATCGGACTTCATTCCATCTGCAACAAGTAATGTTCGTGGATGCCAGCCATATTCACAACGCCACCAGCTCTCTTTAGAGTCTCCTATATTTTGAAAGTCAAGTTCTGAAATCCCTTGCCAAACTTTTTACGTGCTACTCTTTCTTTGGAAAAAGTATTCTCATTACTTCTAAGTTTTGCAAGTTCCAAAGGAAGAGACTTTCCACTCAACTTCACAGGACAGTTTAGAGCTTCTGCGCAAGAACTTATATCAAACAAGCAAGAACTTATATCAAACAAGCGCAGCTCACCATTTTCCAAAATAACAACACTTTCTTCGGGTAAGTGTGGATTCCAGCAAGCCTATAAAATCTCTCCCATGGTGATGGACGCTCTCATGCTGCAATCGCTGCTTTACGGCAGAGGAGGGATGCTTCACTCGCGGCAGAGAGCAGGGCAAAGATCATCGGTAGGTGCACTCACTACAGGAGCTGTAGCATTACAAACTTGATCGTCGGCTATCCGTGCACTCTGCGGCTACAACACTTACGACCGTATCAATGGAATCACACCCAATCGCTTCAATACTCACAATTTGCACAGGATGTCTCGTAGCATGATTGGGCAGCGATCAACAGTAATGAACAGTTTGCAAATAAAATTACCAATACACCGGAGTAGCTCCTTCAATATTCTCTTGATGCCGCGAGTAGGGTTCTAAGTTTTGACTCTCTACGCCAATGTCAACTGGATGATGGATGACGTCCTTTTACAATATTCAAATGTCGAATAAACTATGCTGGTGTTTATTGTAGCTTCAAATGGTAGCCTTCACGCATAGCCTTCAATGCTCACGCTCACCAGGAAACCTTCACGCATAATCTTCAATTTTGTGATGTCCCCGATCTTGGCAAAGTTGCAACTGCCATCATCCAATTTGACCTGAGATGAACTCGATCCTATGGATAAATACTCAATACTCACGCTCACCAGGCAACCTTCACGCACAACCTTCAATTTTGTGATGTCCCCGATCTTGGCAAAGTTGCAACTGCCATCATCCAATTTGACCTGAGATGAACTCGATCCTATGGATAAATACGGCCCCACTCTATAAAACTCAACTCCCACAATGAAAATCGCCAATGAGTCACCAAACCTGGATTTGAAATCACATACATACATGAAATGAAAACCCTCAATAGATTCCCACTCAGGCTGGCAGGAAAACCGGCTCTGATACCACTGTAATAACCCAGATCCGGGATGATCACAAAATCTATGAAATTACCAACATTAATCAATTTTACATTTATT
>LPNX010659785.1:3612-26198 GCA_001517045.1 Pseudotsuga menziesii | reverse complement strand
CCAATACCATGGGTAAATACCATGGGCCAATGAAAACCATGTTCTATTATCGACCTTTTGCCCATACCATAGAAAAATACTATAGAACAGTAGAAACCATGCCGTGGGTAATTATTACTTCCCCTTAGCCAATAATTATTTTCTCCTTATTTGTCACCATTAATAATTTTCTAAATTCTTCTTAGGTGACCTTGGTCTATTTTCCTTAGGCTAAAATTGGGGACATGACAGATTTTGTAATGCTTGTTGCTTTAATGCAACCACTGGAATAAAAGAAAGGCTTTGGAGGCTCATGTGGTGTGATTTTGTGGATGCTTGTACTTGATGGATGAGGTGATATTATTTTGATTTTCTCTTGCTTTGTCAATTTGGGATCATGAATCTATGCTTTAGAAAGCTTTTTTCAAGCACATAAGACTAGATATTTGTAGTTTCAATTTATCTATTTACTGATTTATTCTTAGAGATCTAAAAGAGCATTGTTTTATTCAGTTATGTTTCATGCTGCTTTTAATTTCGATTTGTGAACGGTACATGATCTAATCTTTTTATTGGCAAGTTTATGAGTTTTTGTTTGCAGGTCATCTATCCTCCCGAGTAAAAGGTTGAGCTAAGTTGCATCATCTTTTCTTGTAGCTAAGTACAAGGTTAAACAATTATTTGGTACATAAGATCCAAAGGTTTAACCGGTTCTACCTTTTTTTATTTATCTTTTGAAGTAAATTGTTTTATAAAATCTTATTTTTGGTTAGGCAAGGTTTGGGCTTCAAGCTTCATAATTTTCTCCAAACCGTTTGCCCTTGTTGGCTGCCCTCTTTTGCTAGTTTGCAGCCTCTTTCTTCCTCAGTTTGCAGCCCTCTTTTGCCTCAGTTTGCAGCCCTCTTTTGCTTTGTTTTGCAGCCCTCTTTCTTGCTTTTTGCATCCCTCTTTCTTCGCTCTTTTCCTTCCTCTCTCATAGCTTCTTCTCTTTCATTGTAGAAACTTTCTTTCTTTTAGAGTTAGTTTTAGATCTTTATTTAAGTTTATTTTGGAGTAACTCTTAACAAGTTAGTGTTCGAAGCTCTTATTTTCAGGAAAGTCAAAAAGCCCAAAGGCTATAAGCGAACAAAAAGAGCAAAAAGACAAAAAACATTTTCCTCTTCCTTCTTTCCCCTTCTCACCTTGTTCTTTCAAGAAGAGGCAAAAAACACCAAAAGCATTGTAAAAGAAGTTAATAAAAAGCGAGCGGGATAAAGGCTCTCACACCCCACTTTCCCCATTTGGGGGAAGCCTGGATCGTCCCTTGTTTCTTGTCTTTGTTTCATACATGCATAATAATTGTTTAGAGTAGATTAGTCTTTTGCTTTATAAAAACTTTGTTAGTATAGTTTTATTTCAGCCTTTTTACCCTTATTTCAATTGCTAAAAGAAAAAAGGAATCCAAAGCCTCTTGAATCTCACTGAAAAGTTGGATCAAGAGCACTCTCTGTTGGAGAGGCTTTAATTTTGTCTTAGCTTAGTTTTACTGTTTTTGTTAATTTGTTAAGAAAAAAAGAACACAAAATCTCTTGAATCTCACCGAAAGGTGGATCAAGAGTGCTCTCTGTCGGACAGTTCATTGCTTTGGTCTTTTTCTTTACTTTAGCAGCTGTTTCTTGTTTTTCATAAATCTCTTGAATCTTGCCATAAGGCGGATCAAGAGTGCTCTCTGTCGGAGGGGTGTTACAGTGGTTCATTTTCACCATTAATAAAATTGGAATAAATCAATTTATTATGCTGTGTATGCTCTACCCAGTTGGGATACCCAGAAGTAGTGTAGACTATTTAATCCTCACATTCTAATCCAAAGTCACATTAATAAAATTTACCAACTTCCCCAGGCGAAAATCCAACGCCTAGATTTAAGTCGTTGCGGTGGCAAATTACCCAAATGAAGTAGGAACAATTGGTCAGTGACCTCGGGGCACAGTTAGGCTACACCCTTGCGGTGTAGTGTTGAACACCAGCTTAGAGACTCCATACCAGCCTACATATTCCTTGCGGGTAGCCGTATCGGTTAAGGGTTTTGGACATATCTCCAGTACCGAAAGGTATATCGTGGAGATCCCTCTCCCGTTTAATAAACAACTTCATCCTTTAAAATTTATAGTAAAATTTACCAAGAAGCACTTGCAAAACAATCTCAAGCACTCCATTTGGCACTGGTCCTATTTATTTGCTTATTATCTGTCTAAATTATTGTTCTTTATCTATTTTCCATATCATGAATGCTTTACTGTAATTGTGCAATTGTCGAATGGTTGTTTATTTCTAATTTCACTTGCAAATGCTCACTTGATTTTGTTTATAGTAAATCTTTATCAAAAACTCCTAAAAAACACCCATCCGCATCACGCACCTAAATAATCTTTAAAACTTTTGAGCCTTAGAAACTCTTTGTAGGGACTACCCCTCTTGGATTTGTTAGGAGTTTGCCCAAACAGAGGAGTCGAGATCCGGTGACAACACCTGACTCTTTGCTTACCCCCAAGGCCACACCTCTCCCTTTTGCCAGGAGACAACTATTTGAAAGATTTCTGGCTGATGGTGTGCACATTGGCGGGCAACAAGTAGACTTTTCGTATTATGTCTCTAATGGTTTGAAACAATAGCTTGGAATGTTAAATATATACTTTTTTCATTAAAATTATAAAATTTTATGTATTTTTGAATAGTCTGAGTCATTGAAATCAAACCGTTCTGGTCATTGTTGGTTCTGGTTTCAAACTGAGTTGACCCTCGGCCGGTTCAACTCTTGGTTCCGAGTTTTAAAACATTAGTTAAAATCAGTGTTGCAAACATCGGCGCGGCGAAAAAATCGGCAGGGTCCAGGAAACATCGTTTTGGGATATCTCGGCAAAACATCGGCAAACATCTGGAAAAAATCGGCAAACTTAAAAAATAGAAAAATATTCATTTTTTTTCAATTTTTTAAACATTTAAAGCAACAATAACATCAAATAAATACATTGCTACATGAATATGGAAAGAAAACCGATATATAAGATATATAATATGTCTAGAGAATCGAGATACATCACACATACAAAATGGATCATGTCCTTGCATCTTAAGTCATAAAAAATATAACAAATGTATCTCATGATCATCATCATGACTCACGAGTCATTTACAATGAAATAAAGTAAATAAACTATTGATTCCCTCTACCCCTTTTACGGGAAAAGGTAATCGTTGTGCAAATGGCCTTTCCTCTAGAACTAGAAGTAGGTGCCCTTGAGGCTTGTGGGCCTCGTACTGGACTCTGATGTCCTCTAGAAGAAGACCTTGCAAAATGACGTCCTCTAGAAACTGGAGAAGGTGGCTGAAATTGATGTCCTGAAGAACGAGAAGGTCGAGGAGGTAGTCCTGCAGCTCCTGCTCCTCTACTAGTACTAGTGCCTGTGCTACCACCAGGTCTATCTCCCTCTAGCTCTGATTGTGGCACACTCCCATAATCGGTGTGAAACTCCTCTGGAACTGGAACATGCTCATCCAAATCCTCTGAGACTGTATGAGTCTCACCATGATCACTATCAGTAGCATGATCATCCTCTAGCCAATCAGGGGCTACCTCCATAATAGGCTCCTCACACTTTGCCCTCCATGCAGCGGTGGTGTCAATCTCATCCAATGAAATGGCCTTCGCATCAACTTTTCTCTGATACTGCTTCACCCACAACCTGAGATTGTAGTGGACGTAGACCAAATCATTAAGGCGCTGAGTATCCAACCTGGAGGAGGATCATAAATATTAAATATTAAAGTGGCATGAATCTATAAATTAGAATTTAATAATTTATATTATATAATGAATTTGAAAATTTGAAATTCTCTAACCTGTTGCGCTTTTTGGAGTGTACTTTTTCAAATACACTCCAGTTGCGCTCGCAACCAGAAGAGCTACATGTCTGGCTGAGCACTTGAATGGCAAGCCTTTGTAGAATAGGTACACAACCACCATTGTTCTCCCACCAAGTATCTACAATGAAATTGTGAATAAAATAAACATGAGAAACGAAAAATAAAATTTAAAACAAAGAATTAGAAAGAGAAAATGAAATTTTAAATTTAAACTTTAAAGTTGAAAGTTTGAAACTAGGTGAAGCTTACTTGGCATCAGGTTGGTCCTATCATTTATTGCTATATCAAACCCAAATAATCCTGTAGCTCTCTTATACATTTCCAACTCTTGGGAAAGCTGTGTACACTCAGCTGCATCAGGTACCATCCTTTGGACACACTCATAGAATCCAGACATAACCTCTCCATCAAATCTAAAGCCATAGGAGTAAGCAAACGAAGGGTTGAGGTATAGCCCTGCAGCATGAGTGGGGCGATGGAGTGTGTGGTTCCATCGCGGATCAATCACCGCCCATATCGTATGTTGTCTCTCCTGCCCCTAATCTCCCTTGTCCTCATAATAGGCACGGATGGATTCTTTGGCCCTATCCATGGCCTCATATAGGTAGCCCATTGCGGGCTTCTCTCCATCAACCAAGCGGAGAACCCTTACCAAAGGTTCGGTGATGGTGCACACCTCCTTCATCGCATCCCAAAAAATCTCATCATATGCAACTAGCCTGAATGTGGCTTGCCCCTCTGGTCTAGTGCTAAATGATAAAGAACGCCTCTCTAGTGAAAAGAACATCGCCTGCAAGTCCCACATAGAATTCAAGAGTGATTGAAGAGAAATAAAGCTAGTGGCAAAGCGTGTGATGGCAGGACGCACCAACTCTTTGTCACCTGTGAACTTTCTCATCAAACTAAGCACTGCTGCATGGTTATATATGAATTTTGTGATGCTCCGTGCTAAATCAATAGTATCCCTGATCCAATCAATCTTGCCTAAATCCTCTAAGATCAAATCAAGGCAATGGGCGGCACAAGGAGTCCAGAATAGTGTAGGATACCTGGCCATGAGCATCCTACCAGCAGCCACATAGTTCGCAGCGTTGTCCGTTATCACTTGGACAACATGCTGCGGCCCAATCTCTTGGATGAACTCATCCAACAAGCCACATAGTAAAACCGCATCTTTGACATGCGCAGATGCATCCACAAATTTCATGAACATAGTCCCCCCGGGGCAATGAACCAAGAAGTTGAGAAGTGTCCTACCCCTCATATCGGTCCAACCATCCGACATCACATTGCATCCTGTTAAGTCCCATGATCTTTGAAGCTCCTCCAATCTGCGAGTGCAATCAGTCTTTTCATCCTGAAGGATGGGCCCTCTCAACTCCTCATAACTAGGGGGCTTAAACCCCGCTCCAACTATAGCAGCCGCCTCAAACATGGACACATAAAATGGGTTCTTTGCAAAGTTAAATGGAATAGCACTCCATAACAAGCATCGACCAATAAGTTTGTGTGCGTCTGCTTTTTCCTTTACTTTCACCATGGACCTTATAGAAGGTTGTCCACCAGGGTTGCATCTTGACGATACCATGAAAGGCGATGTGGACTGCTGTGTGGAGTGGGTATCGGTATCTGGGCTTGTCCCACTAGCCGCTACTCCTGCTGCGGACCCGGATCTTGAAGCAAGTTGATTCCTCACAGCCTCCCTGTATTGTTTCCTTAGCCCAGTGCCCTCAATCGCTTGTGTGGCCTTAGCAATGATTTTCGGAGTTGTTTCTTTGCAAGGACCCACATCATGCCCTGCTATTTGTGCAAGGTGGTATTTTAGCTTGCTTATCCCTCCTGTCATTCTTTTCCCACATAGATTGCAAGTGAGAATTTGTCGATTGACTCGGTCAATAGGTGAGCCCCACTCCCAAAATAGATCTAAAGCCTTTGGCATCTTGTATATGGAGTTATTATGGACAAAATGAAGCTTGAATCTTGATACTTTGAACTTGAAGTTTGAACCTAAGGCAAGAAAAAAAACGTTTTTTAGCATATGTGATGAATGAAAATGTAAAACACAAGAAGAATTCCAAGAAATATTGAGCATTCAACCATTAATTTGATGAGGAAAAATACATAGACATTTTTATGAGGATTTATAAGGAATCTAGGGCAAGATAAAAAATGCCAAAACGTTTTTTGGCATGCAAGCAACAAAATACATAACACTTAAAAAAACAATGCTTAAAACCCTATAAAAATCGTTTTTGAAGATAGAGAATTACATGGCAAAGTAAATCAACAACAATCCCTCTTGGAAACGTGAGAAATGATGGGCAAATTTTTTACTTACCTTCAGCTGTGATAATTGTGGAAAAAAATCCCAAATGGCAAGATCCAATCTTCAATTTGATGCTTGATGGCGAAGAAAATGTTGCCTAAATTCGTTGTTGGTCTCTTGAAACTCTCTTCACTTGCCCTCTCAGACCCTTAGCTCACCCCCTAGTGGACTGTTCGAGTCAAAATGAGAAAAAAAATGAAAAAAAACCAACTTAAAGACAACTTTTTCCGGCCCTGTCCGCGCGGGCGATTTTTTGCATCGACTCGCGATTTTTCGGAAAAAATCGGGGGGGATTTTTTCGGCGATTTTTTGTTTAAATTTCGGCGTGGCGAAAAAATCGTGATTTATTGGACATCGGCGATAAATCGGCCGATGTTGGTAACACTGGTTAAAATCCCTCAAAAAGAGAAACCGGTGCACATCACTATAACCAATTTATTAATGCAAAATAGTTTTACATGAAAACAACTCTCAGATCTATCATTGCCGAATGATCCTTCATACTCTTTAATAGAGATCATGGACAATTTGAGTGATAAGCTACAAATCACGTATCATTATATTTTAGGAAATGTTGAATTGTCGGATGACTCATGTATGGAACATGATTGTAACCATTCTATTAATAAAGTACAGAAGCACACTAAAGAAACACACTAAAAGAACACTTGACTTAAAAGAACATTAGTCCAACTTGTACTTAAACTAACTCCAGGTGTCAAAATTTCCTAACAGTTTGTGCATAGGGTCCTGGACTTCCACTCCCTTCCCTCCCCTGCTAATGCTTCTTAGTGCCTGTTTAGTAGGTCTATTTGTTTTTGTCTCACTCGATCATAATCTCTACAATGCCTTATCTGAGCAGCCTCTGATCTCCTATCAAACCATTGTGAGCAAAATAGTTGTGAATTAGATGTATTTATGGATGGTTGGCTGGTTGGCTGGTTGAGATTTTAAGTTTTAACTGACAGAAATCGCTTCCAACTGAAACAGATGTGTAGTTCATAGATTTACAATAAATTTTTTCTCTGTAGTTGGTGGATCCAGTGGACAAAACAGTGGACAGGGATCTTAGACTAATAAAGGAGCTAGGCTTACAACTGATATATGCCATGAATACCCATGTGCATGCTGATCACGTCACAGGGACTGGCCTGATAAAGGTACGCTTCTATTATATTGCTCCCAGATTATTGATGATGTCATACATTATAGTGAAATTGGGAAAAGGGTTTTAAGGATAATTTGTATTTTACAATCTTATATCATAATTGCACTGGTTGGGTGGGGACAGTAGGGCTGCTTTTTAGACCTGCAAGGATGAAGGATGTAATTTGAAGTGTCTAATACTGTAGAAAATCGCAGTGACACTATGAATGGATTTTGTTTCCTTTTGGCAGACTAAAATGTCAGGTGTAAAGTCTGTAATATCAGAAGCGAGTAAAGCAAAAGCAGATGTATTTGTCAGTGCTAGCGACAAAATTTATGTTGGTGATTTGTTCCTGGAGGTAACTTGCACAACATTTTCTCATTTTTAAGGGGTTCAGATGGAATTGTTATTTGTCCTGGATTTGAGATTGTGAGTCTCATACATGTAATTGGTCTGTTGTTAATGAAGACTAACTGGGTGTTCTGGTTGTCAAGTAAATATACACTGAATATTTCTTCCTGTGTATCTATGTTTTGATATTTGGCAGTATATCTTCTTTTTGACTTGGTAATATATCACATTGCTTTTGAGGGAGAAAGTAAATGCATGTATTTAGAGCTGCTTTTCTTTTGTGGAAGAAAATTTAATTGTCCAAAACAAAGTTATTGCATTTTCCTTCATTTATTTACCGACAAATGCAATGTTTAAAATTTAAATGATGTTTGAACTTTGGATATTAATACCATTTTGTACCTTCATTTTACATAAATTCCTTCTTTAGCATTATGTACTCTTTCATTTATAACAGTAACTAGAGCTTGAACCCTTATATTGTCCATTCCACATTCTTGGGTATTCAGTGTTCTTAAGCATGCTTGAAGTACTGTAGTTTGCAATCAATTTGCAGCAAATAAAAAGTTCTATTATCTTTAGGAATGGATTTATCGTGGTAGGTTGATAATGACAACTGATCTAGCATGCAAGCTAACTGTAGAAAATTTCAAAATTTCTCTCATGTATTTGCAGGTTCGACCTACTCCTGGTCACACACAAGGGTGTGTGACTTATGTAACAGGAGAAGGCCCTGGTCAGCCTAATCCAAGGATGGCATTCACTGGAGATGCTCTTTTAATACGTGGTTGTGGTCGGACTGATTTTCAGGCAAGTTTTTCAGTGGCTTATGGAAATTTGGATGTGTCTACAAAGTTTTTATATTCAAAATTCAAATATAAATTGTGAATCATCACACTTTGATTTGCTTGTGACCAGTAGTTAATAAATTATGCTTAGTCTTTCCAAAGACTATCCCACAGAATATAACATGCCTAATTTGCTAAAACGGTTCTATTCACTATTCTTAAGCTCTAGAAGTATCCAGCATGACTCTTTTGCGTTTACATGTGCTGCCTGTAGCCAAGATGGCCAGGAATTCCCTGGCCAAACTTGAAAAGTTAATTCTCAAGTTAATTCTTTCTACTTAATAGGCTTTAGCATTTTTGACAAGTTTGTTAAGCATGATAAAATGTTTGGTGCAAGAATTGGACTGCATTGACACAAAGTAATGGATGATTCAGACTCGATTGCTTTCCAATTCTGTGAAAGAGTCAGACATGAATGTTATTTTATATAATTTATATACCATGTCGGTCAGCTTTTTCTTCATGACAGCCATTGGCAAAGTGCAAAATTTGGAAGCAGACAAATTATGTTGTGGCTATTCATGAATTCATTACAAGTGTCATGATTCCCATCCTAAGTTGAAATAGAAGCATGGATGAAAGTGTTGACTCTTGAGCAATATTTCTTTAATATTTTCGACAAAGGAAACATAATATTAGAGTTTTTGAAAAGGGTAATTAAGGGTGTTTGGATTCTGTGCATTGGGATCATATTGTTTCTAGGTATAGTAAATTAATGATCATGATAGTGCTCATGAGCTATGAAATGGTGCAATTTATCCAAATGTCTTCCTTAATAGTACATATGATGCCCTGGTCTACTTTTCTACATCTTTGTTTATTTTTAGAGCTCAGATCTGGCTATTAGTCCCAAATAATTTTTTGGCAATTATTAACTAAAACACATTGAGTTCAACATATCACGCAGCAAAAATGAGGCAGGAAATCACACATTCACATTTGATACTTTATATTTACCCTGGAAAATCTCGAAGGGAAAAACCAACAAACAATTTGATTTTTATTAATAAAAACCCTGGGATCCCTGTTGATTTTTCTGAGCAGCATCGAGAGCCATTCTCTTAGGAGAATGGGGACACCTGGTCTGGGACCACAGTGTGGACTCAACCTAGTGTTGAGTGATCATTCTGTTGAATGATGATATCTGGTCCTTGACCATGATATGGACCCAGCTTTGCCCTGGGGGGACTCAACCTTGTGTTGAGTGACCATTCTGTTGAATTATAGACATCTGGTCTGGGACCACAATGTGGACTGGTCTAGTACTGGTAGACTAAACTTAGTTCTGAGTAGCCATTCTATTCTCTTGGAGAATGGAGGCGCTTGCTCTATTATCAAGTATTTGAAATTTTGACCTAGGGTCAAATTATGCAGGCATGGCTGAGGTACCTGTTCTGTTACCAGGAAGGCACTATAAGCCCTAGACTGGGTCTAGGCATGTGTGACACTTTGACCCTTGATTAATGGGCTTTGCGTTCTTCTCCAAGGCTTAGCTACCCTTGGTTAAGATACCCTAGTTCCTGATCTTAGTGTCACACAGAGTGTGAGATAAAAGCATTAGTAACTCTCTGGATTTATGATGATGTACTTTGAATGGAAATAAAAGACCACAGGTGATGACTACAGGGGCACTTGAAGAAAGGCTAAAAGCAAAAGTCAAAAATACATAAGGACTTTTGGACCACAGGAAAAAGGACCACCGGTAAAAGTCAAAAGTACATAAGGATTTTGGTAAAAGTAAAAAATACATAAAGGACTTTTTGGACCACAGAAAGGCTAAAGGTAAAAGTGAAAATTAGAAAAGAATAAAATAATATTATTTTGTTCTTTCTAATTTTGGTCCACTTACATGTGTCTCAAGGATATAAAAGAAGATCAAGCCAATTCATTATTACACACACTAGCATTGTGCACTAGCATGGATGAGTCTAGCTAGGGCATCATCATCCACTTGAAGACAAACCCTAAGCTAGGGTTTCTACTGTTTTTCTGTCTTAAGGGGTTTTCTCAAACCCTCATCTCTAACAATATCCTTCTCTGGGTAGCCACCTTCAGCACCTTTCCTCCTTGGGCAGTCTTCCACCTCATTTTCGGGCAGCTGGGTTTCAGTTGGGCAGCCCTCTCTCCTTCCGCAGGCTGTCCTTATCTTTTTGCGGGCAACCACTAGAGGGCACGACCCTCTCGGCAACTCCGGGTAGCCTCTAGCAGGCCTACCTGGGAGGGCTAAGGCCTTTACGGCACCCTCGGGTAGCCACGGGGCAGGCCCGTGAGGGATGCCGTGGCCTATCAGGCCCTCTAGGCAGCTCGTGGGAAGACCCGTGAGGGTCCTGTAGCAATCGTAGGCTGCCGGGCCTTCAACAGGTCCTCGGGCAGCAGCAGGGCTGCCAAACAGGGCAACCAGGTAAGGAATCCGGGCAACAGAACCCAGATCGGGCAGACAGGTAGGCCGCGGGAAGCATACGGGTAGCGGGCAGGGAAAAACAGGCAGATGGGCAGAGACAAAGGTCCGGGCAGGATAGATTAGATCCAGGCAGTTGACAGTCTTTTCGGGCAGGAGAGAGAAAAGGGCTACAAGCCCTAATTTCTGGAAAAGTCCTAATTGGGCATTTTTGATGTAATTGATCTTCTGGTATTGTGGTTAACCCTATTGGGGTTTGTGGAACTTTTTGAAGAATTTTCAGTCATCTCATTTACGAGATGAGTTACTAATGCTTTTTGGGGTTTTTGTCCTTTAATGGTTTCCCCAGTGAAAAACTCTTGTTTCCATTGTGTTGATGTGATGAATATTATTTTATTGCACTTATCATTTGCTTAAAGTTAGTCTGCAATTTTTTTAACTATTCATGCTAATGCTAAGATTCAACATGGTATCAGAGCTTAGCATGTGAAAACACAATTAAGGGACACTGCTGTTGTTTTCCTAGACCTTGGGATAGGGTTTGCAGACTTAACATTTGACTAAGTTGTAGAGATGGCTGTCAATGTTTTCAGATTGGAAGAGAAGCTCTATGGTTCAGCGAACTACAACTCCTGGAAGGCCAAGTTAATGACCATTCTAGAAGAGAATGATTTGGATGACATTGTTTTTATGTCATTGAAGAGCCAACATCTAATGCTGGTAGGCTTGCTTACAAGAGGAAGCAAGGTAAGGCTAGAAGGATCATCTATGATTCTGTCAAAGAGACGGTGATGCCCAACATCACAACCTTGAAGACTGCTAAAGAATTCTTTGATGCTTTGGCCAACCTATATGAAAAGAAGGCTCCCAGTCAGAAGAGAGTCTTGAAGAAGAGGCTACGAACTTTGAAGTTGAACAAAGATGAAAGTGTCCGTTCTTTCTTCACAAAGATTGCACAGGTAAGATATCAACTCATTGCTATTGGTATTACTGTTGATGATGATGACCTTGCGCAAACTGTGGTTGATGGTCTCCCAAGCTGTTGGGAAACCTTCATGGCATCTGTCAGTGGATGTGAGAATTAGCCAACCTTTGAAAGGCTTTGGCATGATTGCATAGAAGAAGAGGGAAGGACCTTAGGAAAGCTAACCAAGGAAGGCAACCTTGCACTCGCATCAAAGACAAAGAAGTTCAAGAAGCCTTTCCCTCAACAAAATAAGGGAAAGAAACCTCAAGGTAAGTTCTCTGACATGTCAAAAGTGGAATGTTATAATTGCCATAAGTTTGGACATTTTGCTAAGGATTGCAGGCAGAACAAGAAGAAACCCAAGCGAAGGTTTCAAGCCTCTGCTGCAGAAGCAGATGAAGAAGAAGAAGAAGAAAACCAAGGCTAACAAGGATAAAGAGCCTAGAAGAGAGTACTACTTGATTTCTGCTCTCACTGGTTCTTTCACAGATTGTGCCACTTCTTAGTTAGTGGACAGTGGTCCCTCTAGGCACATGATAGGTAACCGTGGAGCTCTCACTAGTTATAGAAAGAAGAAGTTCACCACACAGGTGGAACTTGGAGATGACTCCACTTACAAGATTGAAGGAGTTGGCTCAACTTCACTTCAACTTGACTCAGGTACGGTTCTTCATATTGATGATATTCTTTATGTTTCTGGTTTAAAGAAGAATCTTTTATCTGTTGCTAGCTTAGAGGACAAGGGCTACAAAGTCCTCTTCATGGACAAGAAAGTCCTTCTATGGGAAAAGGACACAGATCTAAGCTCAACAGTATAGATTGGGGTTCGAGAGGGAGGCCTTTACAAGGCTTCCGAAGATTCCACTCATGCTTTGGTACATCACACAGTTGATCCATGTGAACTTTGGCATAGAAGGTTTGGACACCTTCACTACACAACTCTCCCAGGATTGTAGAAGATGGTTACAGGTATGCCAGAAGTATCTCCAAAACATGAAGGAATTTGCAAAGGATGTGCTCTAGGCAAGAACACTAAGAAATCCTTTCCTAGAAGCAAGAATAGATCTAAAGGCATTTTGGATTTGATTCATTCTAACATTTGTGGGCTATGTCTTCACCCTCCTTGAGTGGATGTTTATATTATGTCTTGTTTATTGATGATCACTCTTGGAAGTCATGGATTTACTTCCTCAAGGCCAAGAGTGAAACCTTTGACAGGTTCAAAGAGTTCAAGACATTGATTGAAAATCAGACTGGCAGACACATCCATATCTTGAGATCAGATAACGGAGGTGAGTATGAATCTAATGAGTTTGATGATTTTTGTTGGGAAGCAGGAATCAAGAAAGCGCTGATAGTACCTTACAACCCTCAGCAGAATGGGGTTGCAGAAAGGAAGAATAGAATGACCCTTGAGGCTGCTAAAACTATGATCACTGATCTAGATCTTCCTCTATCTTTGTGGGCTGAAGCTACAGGTACCGCTGTGTATATTCAGAACAAAAGCTCTCATGCTATCTTTGGGGAGAAGACTCCAGAAGAAGTCTTCACCAAGAAGAAACTTGCAGTTGACCACATGAGGATTTTTGGCACTCTTGTGTACGTCCATGTGCCAAAAGAAAAGAGGGCCAAGCTAGAGCCCTCCGGTAAGAAAGGTATATTTGTTGGGTACGGTGATTGCTCGAAGGCTTATCGAGTATATATACCGGGACAAAGGCACATTGAGGTTAGTAGAGATGCGATCTTTCATGAGGAAGCTGTGTTTCGTAAAACACTAGAGCTTTCACCGGAAGATAAATTTCTCCACTTGAGTTTTCAATTTCAGAAATTCAGAGGGAGGAAGAGGAATTTGAGGATCAAATTCTAGATGTAACCGAGGACACTGAAAGTCCACCAGAAGAAGTACTTGAAGTTCCTCCTTCTAGAAGGAGACCTGCTCGGTACCGAGAGACGGTGCAAGAAGGCGAGAAGCATAAAGCTCCTCTCGAGACTTTCAAAGAAAGCATAAGACCACGGAAGTACTCCGGTCGTATGAGTCATCTTATCAGTTCAGAACCTTCATCATACGAAGAAGCAACAAGTAAACAGGTATGGGTTGATGCCATGGTTGAAGTGTACAGTTCAATCATGAAGAAGGATGTGTGGTAAGTTGTTCCCAGACCAACAGGAAAGTCAGTAATGACTTCCAGATGGATTTATAAGATCAAGCATGCTGTAGATGGCAGTGTGGAGAAGTATAAAGACAGATTCGTAGCTCGTGGCTTCACTCAGAAAGAAGGCATTGACTATGATGAGGCATTTGCTCCTGTTGCGAGGTATACTACCATTAGAACCATCATTTCACTTATTGCAGTATTCAGATGGAAGTTACATCAGATGGATGTAAAGACTGCCTTCCTCAATGGCAAGATTGAGGAGGAAGTCTACATTGAACAACCCGAAGGCTTTGTGACTCATGGGAAGAAGATCCATGTATGCAAACTGAGAAAAACCTTGTATGGATTGAAACAGGCTCCGAGAGTCTGGTATGCCAGGATGGATGGATTTCTCCACAGCTTGGGGTTTTCTAAAAGTACAGCTGATTCTAACTTGTACTTTAAGGTTGTTCATAATCATGTCTTGATACTTGTTCTATATGTAGATGACTTTTTTCTTATAGGTGATGAACAGTTGATATATTAGTGTAAGAGGGAGCTTACCTATGAATTCGAGATGAAAGATCTCAGATTGATGCATTACTTCCTTGGCTTAGAGGTCTGGCAAAAGCCAAGAGAGATTTTTCTGACACAAGGAAAGTATGCAGTGGATATCTTGCAGAGATTTGGGATGTAGGATTGCAAGTCCATGAGCGTACCAATGACTACTAACTTGACAAAGTTGTGGGACTCGGCCACCAGTTCACAGAGTGTGGACTCTACTCTATAGAGACAACTTATTGGTTCCCTGATGTATCTTGTGCATACGAGACCAGACTTCTGTTACACAGTGAATGCATTGAGTCAGTTCATGTCTGATCCGAAGCACATACACATGGTAGCCGCCAAACATGTACTCAGATATGTGCTAGGTACTATCACTTATGGGCTCAGGTATACTTCTAGTAGTGGAGTATTGTTATCTGGATATACAGATTCAGATTGGGACGGTAGTGCAGTTGACCGAAAAAGTACCTATGGTTATTGCTTCAGTATGGGATCAACAATGATCTCTTGGTCCAGTAGGAAGCAGGGTTCAATAGCTCAGAGTATAACTGAGGCAGAATATATTGCTGCAAGTGATGCCTGCAAGGAAGCAGTTTGGCTCAGAAAACTTGTATCTGATCTGTTCAGGGGAAAGCTTGACTCTACGATCATCCATTGTGAAAATCAAAGTTGCATAAAGCTTTCGGAGAACCCAATGTTTCATGATAGATCAGAACACATTGAAATGAGGTATCATTTCATCAGAGACCTAGTGCAGAGAGGTGCTCTAAAGTTGCAGTACATTCGTACGGATGAATAGATTGTAGATATCTTGACCAAGCCTCTGTCAACATCAAAGTTCGTGTACTTTCGTGACAAGCTTGGTATGACAGAGAATGCCTCTTTCGCTGAGAGGGAGTGTTCATTTTTCTGAGCAGCATTGAGAGTCATTCTCTTAGGAGAATGGGGACACCTAGTTTGGGACCACGGTGTGGACTAAACCTAGTGTTGAGTGATCATTTTGTTGAATGATGATATCTGGTCCTTGACCATGATATGGACCCAACTTTGCCCTAGGGGGACTCAACCTTGTGTTGAGTGACCATTTTGTTGAATGGTAGACATCTGGTTCGGGACCACGACCTAGGGTCAAATTATGCAGCCCATGGTTGAGGCACCTGGTCTGTTACTAGGAAGGCACTATAAGCCCTAGACTGAGTCTAGGCACGTGTGACACTCTGACCCTTGATTAATGGGCTTTGCGTTTTTCTCCAAGGCTTAGCTACCCTTGGTTAAGATACCCTAGTACCTGATCTTGGTGTCACACAGAGTGTGAGATAAAAGCATTAGTAACTCCCTTGATTTATGATGATGTACTTTGAATGGAAATAAAAGACCACAGTGGCACTTGAAGAAAGGCTTAAAGCAAAAGTCAAAAATACATAAGGACTTTTGGACCACAGGAAAAATGACCACAGGTAAAAGTCAAAAATACATAAGGACTTTGGTAAAAGTAAAAAATACATAAAGGACTTTTTGGACCACAGAAAGGCTAAAGGTAAAAGTGAAAATTAGAAAAGAATAAAATAATATTATTTTGTTCTTTCTAATTTTGGTTCACTTACAGGTGACTCAAGGATATAAAGGAAGATCAAGCCAATTCATTATTACACACACACTTGCTCTCATAGGTACAACTGCTCAAGGTTGACGAAGAAAATTTTGTGATTGTGCCCTTGCATGGATGAGTCTAGCTAGGGCATCATCATCCACTTGAAGACAAAACCTAAGCTAGGGTTTCTACTGTTTTTCTGTCTTAAGGGTTTTTCTCAAACCCTCATCTTCAGCACTATCCTTCTCCAGGAAGCCACCTTTAGCACCTTTCCTCCTCGAGCAGTCTTCCACTTCATTTTCGGGCAGCTGGGTTTCAGTTGGGAAGCCCTCTCTCCTTCGCAAGCTGTCCTTATCTTTTTTCGGGCAGCCTCTCACAGGCCTACCCGGGAGGGCTAAGGCCTTTACGGCACCCTGGGGTAGCCACGAGGCAGGCCCGTGAGGGCTAACGTGGCCTAACAAGCCCTCCGGGCAGACCTGTGAGGGTCCTGTAGCAGCCATAGGCTGTCGGGCCTTCAACAGGCCCTCGGGCCATCCTGATAAGGCCTTGGGGCCAAGGCCGCTAGCCCTTGGGAAGCATGAGGACTGCCAAACAGGGTAGTCGGGTAAGGAATTCAGGCAACAAAACCCAGATCGGGCAGACGGTAGGCCGCGGGCAGCATACGGGCAACGGGTAGGGAAAAAGAGGCAGACGGGTAAGAAGCCGGGCAGAGACAAAGGTTCGGGCAGGTGTACGACCGGGGAGGCTGACAGGGAAGGGCATATAAGATCCTGGCAGTTGACAATCTTTTCGAGAAGGAGAGAGAAAAGGGCTACAAGCCCTAATTGGGAATTTTGATGTAATTGATCTTCTGGTATTATGGTTAACCCTATTGGGGTTTGTGGAACTTTTTGAAGAATTTTCAGTCATCTCATTTACGAGATGAGTTACTAATACTTTTTGGGGTTTTTGTCCTTTAAAGGTTTCCATTGAAAAACTCTTGTGTCCATTGTGTTGATTTGATGAATGTTATTTTACTGCACTTATCATTTGCTTAAATTGAGTCTGCAAATTTTTATAAGTATTCATGCTATTGTTAAAATTCAACTCTCCCGTCTTGGAAAAATGACCCTCTAAGGAAAATACAATGACAAACATCTAGCCTTCAAACCTCAAGATCAATCCTTCGATCTTGCTGGTTACTAGCCCTCGGCTGCCCCTTGCTTCGTTCCTCTAACCTCTGCCCCCTACACGTGCACACTTAGCTGATAGTCCTTCGTCAACTAATCAATGAGATGTCTCTCTCTCACTCTATGTGACTTATGTGTCTCCAGTCACTTAGATTGTCCTTTATACTATACAATATGCAAACACCTAGGGCTAATACCATTTGTCACTAGATACCATGGGCCCTCACTTTACATAGAGTAATTACAAAAGAACATTCACTTTAATAGTTCACTTGATTAAAGTGAAACTCAAGTCTGAGAAGTCCCTTGGACGACTTCTGCATTCTAGACACTTGGCCTATGCAGAAGTACTTGTTCGATGCTACACAAATCAACACTCCCTCTTAGCAAGGAAGGTACTTCTCTTAGTGCCACTTGTAACTGGTTCTCCCTTTGACCTTGACACATTGTTGCTCACATCATCCTGCACACTGGCATTCCTCCAACCTTGTTGGTCAACTGCTCCCTGTTTCCTAGAAGACACGACATCGATGATTCTACACGCGATACACATCAGTGCCAAGAAGTTTGAAAACTTCGTCAAAGGCTTGCTCTCTCTCACTGTGCTCCTAGGAGATTCCTGCTCCTGAGCATCCATCAATGTCATCTTGTACTAGCTAAGTTTCTTGTCAGAAGTAGAAGTAGCCAACTCCCTCTTCCCCTTTGAAGGTTTACTCCCTATAACAAAAATCTGTAAACTCTACTCATCCTTTAAAGTCTTCTGCTCTTGAATCTCTAGTACTGACATCAATCGAACTAAAGGCTTACCATGTAACCTGTACACCTTGCTTTCTTTGACACCAACCTTTCATGTTGAGCCCATGCTAGATCATATTGGTCGAATGAAAACTTGTCCACTCTTAAAAGAGAGTGCATACCCACTGTCCTCCAATGTCGATACTGAGGCCAAGTTCATCCTAAGATTTGGTACATACAATACATCTGACACCTCTAGGAATCCTCCCGACTCTAGCCGAAACTTGATTGTTCCAACTCCCTTCATGACACACTTGGAATGAGTGCCAAGCTCCACCTGCAAATCTAGGCCTGTCCTTGACAACCCTGTGAACAACTCACGTATCCCTGTCATGTGACAAGAAGCCCCACTATCCACGAACCAGCCACTACTTGTGCCAAAAATACAAGAGACTAACGAGAAATCTTTTTCGAACCTCTCAATAAACTCATCTTGGGCTTTTTAGTTACTGCTACCTGCTGAGACTTGCTTTTATCTTTCTTCCATTTTGGACACTGTGAAGCATATTGGCCACACTTGTGGCACACAAAGTATTTTACTTTTCTCATGTCCTTCTTCATTCCCTGTGAAGTTGACCCTGTATTGTTCTTGCTCCTCTTTTCCTAACTGGCAAGAGCAATATTCTCGTCTTCCTCATCCTTCTGCTGTCCTCTAGATAGAGACACCTCCTGAATCTCTTCTTGGGTGAAGTCATCCCATAATCTCCCCCAACTGGGAATATTTTTCCAACCAATGATCCCTTTGACGAAGGTTGCCCATGGCTTAGTGAATCCATTCAGGGCAATCCTCACCAACACCGGATCTCCCACAGTCTCCTCAATCGTTTCCGACTTAGCACGAACTTGCGTGATCCTGGTGAGATAAGAAGCTACAATATCGGTCTTGGACTTCTTGGTGCTTCTGAGCTCCTCATGTAGCACCGTCTTCTTGTTTTGATTTTTAATCTGATATAGACTTGTTAGGGCATTCCACATCTCCTTGGGTGACTTCTTCTCAGCTATGTAAGGGATCAAATGATCCTTCACCGCGTCCAAGATTATCCTCCTGGCCTTAATATCCTTCAAGTTATGAGTTGTCAGTTCTCGAGGATCTGTCGGCACAACCACCCCTATGCTTGCAAACTCCCATAGGATGTTCTCCATGTGAATTAGCATGACCCTTGCCTTCCAAGGGATTTAATTGAAGGCTCCCTTCAACCTGTCTTCAAAACGAATGCCTGCTGCCATCTTGTTGCCCGGACATTGTTTCTTGCCCAGATCTGTAGGTTACTGCTGCTCGACTTGCTACTGTTGCAAAAATTCCTTCTTGGGCCTGCTTGGACCCCTCTTGGGTGTTGCCCGGGTCTTCTTGCTTGCTGCCCTAATTTTTTGGGCAATTTTGGCCGGTTTTTGTGAGAATTTTATACTTTAATGATGGTTATATTAGATTTTCAAACAATTTGCATTATATCACAATAACCATATGCAATAAGATCACTGAAAGAAAGACGAGCACAACAAAACAAAAGTACACAAAGATTTATCCTCTGGGAAACCCTACAAGGGAAGAAAACCCAACAAATTTCTTCAGAATAGATTCGTTAGTAAGTATAATGTCTTCTAGTAAAATCCAAGAGCTAAAGGCTCTTCTACACAAAGACCCCGAGAATAAGATAAGATAGAAATCCCAAGAATAAGATGTCTTCACAATTGCAGCTACTCTTCCTTCTTTAGCGAATATGCTTGAGTGCTTGGTGTGTCCAAATGGGAAGTGTGCCTCCCTTATTTATACTTGTTTTCTAAGTGACTTTTCCTTATGGGGCTGACTTGTCCACTTCACTAGGTTGATTTGACTAGGGTATAATATAATATGTTCTTTCTTGATTCTTCTAGGCCGACCCAACTAATAGGGTTTGTGTTTATTCTTTCAATGCTTTTACATGATCAAATACAATGTGAATATTTCCTGAAAGGCAGTGTAATAGCAATACATGTAAATTTCCTTAAAACTCACACTTGAGCTAAACAATATATTTTAACTATTACTGATAACCACACATGAATTTCTTTACTAGTAATGTAGCGGAAAATAATTACTAAGAAACATGTAACAATAATCACATCAATATAGACATGGTATTTTTGGGTATGGAAACTCTCAGATAAAACCCAAGATGGGAAAACCAATGCAACAGTCAGATAAGAAATTTTATTATGAAGATATGGATCAATTACAATCCAGCAGATGAATTCACCCAACTTGGCAAACTAGAACCTTTGCACATCATTGGGTAAACCCAGCAAAACGACACAACCCCCTGCGCAGCTGTACGACCTGCTGCGTCAGTAGTATGACCCTCCTGTGCAGCTGTATGGAATTTGTACGACTGCCGTATGACTGCTGCGGCCTCTGCCGAGTTGTACGACCTCCCTCTGCCTGAGTGTGTACAACCCTGTGCTTTGCCTGATCTGTCGGGGAATCTTTCGGGTGAGTGCTCCTCTGTCTTCTTTGTTGTAAAGTTAACTTTGAAGGTCCTCTTTCATATTTTTGGTGTGGTGTGATGAAGAGCACTTAGACTTTGTCCTTTGTATATTTATGTATAAAGTGAGTTATATATAAATAAAGTGATGTTTTGTACTTTATAGAATGGGTCTTACTTAAGTTATTATTTAATAGTTAAAGTAAATTAATTATTACATGCGGGTGCATTAAATGATGGCCCTTGATTTTGTAAAAGTATCTCAACCATAGATTAGGTGGTTAGATAGGTGGTTACAAATTTTAAAGTAAAAATAATAATAATAATCTATTTTTAAGGTCACCGCCAAGCGAGACATCAATTTGGTGTATGAGACCCTCTTGTTTGTGGAACAAGGGACCCCCCTCTACACAGTGATTTAATTGCTAAAGTCTACAGAGGTGTACATACACTACCCCCCTCTCGATTTGAACCTGTGACCTCCTAAGAGGAAACACATGCACTTAACTATTAGGCCCACTCATGTTGTATAAAACAAGAGAGAAAGGACAAATTGATCACACCATTAATGAAGAGAGAGAGAGAAGGAATGCCTTGGAGTGGCACGAATCCCAAGGAGAGGAGCAACACATTTCCCAAGGAAGCTAGAATCGTACAACAACCAATCTGACAGTGACCGTACAACACACGTGTGGGCACATTTCCTGAGGTACTGTTGTTGCATTAATTGCAGTCTGATAGGCCGTATCGCTGTAATAAATTTTGGCACATGTGGGAACTGTTTTCGAGGTAGATCGTACAATAGAAAGTACAGTTGTACAACACACGTGTGGAGGCCATACGACAGGCCGTACAACTATTAATGGGCATGAAAATCAAGGTATTTTACTGCTGTTCCAGTTTGGGTATTTTTGTAAGTGAGGGTTGAAGGAATCATTTCATGTGTAGATGGAATATATCTGAGTATTCTTAATGATAATTTTCTTCTTTCTATGGTTTTCCCCAGGAGTTGGGGTTTTTCACGGTCTGTTGACCAAAACATCTGTGTTTTCATGTGTGAATGATTACTTCAATATTTGAGAAGATCTTGAATATGGTGGTTTTTATTTCAAATTTGAGAGTAAATTTTTAATCATAAACCCTAGACATTCAAGTGTTTGATAGAATGTGTGAATGTATAGTTTCATATTAATGTCATTTAATTTTCTTCATAGTTTCAGAGCTGAACTGAAGTAGGGTTCAAGGTTGTGATTCATAGTTAGAAGTTGTGTTGTCTTTCAAGTTAAAAGATTTGTTGTGACTCTGTGAGTAATTCCAAATGATGAGAATAAGGTATGAAAATAGGTTGGATGGTATATTCAACTATCTTCCTTGGAAAGTTAGAATAATTGTTGTGCTTAAAGAATGGAAGATATGGAATTTTGCTAACACCAAGATGACCAAGTCTACAGACAAGGACGAACTAGAATAGTTTGAAGTCCTCGAAGCCAGAGCTCAGAGAGTGATCCTAGACAGAGTAAAGGGTCATCTCATTCCACATTTAGCAGAGAAGAAAATTGCTAAAGACATGTGGGATACCCCGAACCAATTATTCAAAGCTAAGAACGAGAACCGCAAAATGGCATTGAAGGACAAGCCGCACAATGTCAAGATGAACAAGGATGAAGGTGTGGCCTCTTACTTAACTCGAGTGGCGCAAGTCAAAGATGAGTTAGCAGCTGTAGGAGATATTATCCCAGATTTAGGACTAGTGAGGATAGCCCTGAAGGGTTTCACCAAGAAGTGGGAAGTATTTGTTAAGTGCATTGTCGGCAGGGAGAAGCTTCCTATTTGGTCCAGACCGTGGGATGATTTTACTTAGGAGGAGATTTGAGAAGGGTCTCTGGGTAGTCAGGTTAATGAAGAGGTGGAGCATAACGTGGCACTTACAACAAAAGTTAACTGTTGGTAA
>LPNX010659776.1:0-28545 GCA_001517045.1 Pseudotsuga menziesii | reverse complement strand
AGAAATGGTTTAAACCATCCACATTCTACATAGTAATGTAGAATGTATGGCGCATTGTGATGCTTTTCAAGGTTTACATTTCATTGTGACATTATCAAGGGTTATATCAGCAAAGGACCATGCTAGCAAATACAATTTCCAATAGATAAGCACAATTGCAATATAAATGCCACACATTAACAAGAGAGAAACCCTTAGACAAAATTTGCTCCAAAGAAAGATATATCAATTAAGATCCAAAGAGAGAAAGCTCAAAAAATCCAACCATGAGTTCAAATGAGGAAGTGGCTCTCTTTATATAGGAGAACCTTAAACTTCCATAACAATAAAGTATTCATTATTTCCTTAGATCTAGCCTAGGGTGGGTTAAAATAATATAAAAGGACCACTTACTTCTAACAAACTCTTAATAAAGCAATAAAATAAAGTGGTCAAAGCCACATGTATAATACAAGAGATATTTGAGTCCCCAAAATGAGGAGGCTCTTCCATCAAGCAAGGGTTCAAACCCAAAGATGAAGTCGCATGGCCTCCAAAGGTCTCCTCACGAAGACTTCTTCAACAAACCAAGTCAACAAGGAAGTTATAAGCCTTCATGCAACCAAAAGATACCCATAAAGTAATCCAATGGTGTCCAAAGGAAATGGATCCAATCAAATTATGTCCACATATCAACAATAACCTTCAATCTCATGGGTTCTCTCCACTAGTTTGTCCACAAAGCATCCAAGCTAAAGTTTCAACAGAATTACTTCAAGGTAGATTTATCCACAAGGAATGATATGTCCAACCTAGAAATTTCCAAGCAAGACATCCACTCAATCTTCCATAAATCAACCCAAAGATATATATATTGAGGCAAAAAGTATTTGAAAAGTCCCTTTTAGAGGGCTGGGTGCATCATTTCTGAGTTGACCTCTTCAACATAGATGCCAATAGGGCTCAAATAGCTGAATGCTCTCGAAGAGTTATAGCTCCACAACTGCATTACTCAGTCAAACCATGACAGTACCCCACATGAGGAACGTGTGAAATAGGTCTCCTTATAGCTGGACCATGATCCATGAGGTTGATTGCCCCTGTGAATAGGCTTTAATGGACCATCCATACAAGGGTAATGTAGAAGCAAGGCACCCAAAGGAGGGGCTTTTTCATCAATAGGCTCTCCCATATATTTGATTATATGACTGTTGGTTCAACAATTCCATAGAATCCATAAAGGCAACACTCCAAACAGGTCAGAGACCTATTAACTTCTATCCAAAGGCTAACTTCCATGACTTCAAAGTGATGCTGTAGTTTCCCTAATGCAAGAGGATGATGTAGGTTTGTTACCGCTACAATTTTCTCCTACCAGATCTGATCATTAAGGTGGTTGTTCATTACCTTTTTAGGGCTACAATATACATGAAATATTCAAAACTTGTCCAACTTTGTTTCTTATTCTCTTTTAAGGTCTGAAATGTGCTTTTTAAGGCTGGTATTCACCCACGTAAGTTCTTTATAGCTGAAGTTATGCCTAGAACTCAAAAGACTGTTGTTTGATGGTGATATCTGCCCAGAATTCATGTTTTTGGGGCTGCTATTGTGCCCAGGATGTTCTTTGGCCTCCTTTCATGGCATCGAGTATATATTTTGCAGACAAGAGGAAGAAAACCATTTTCAAGTTGGAGCTGTTGGAGAAGGCTGAGAAGACACTTAAAACCCACGAAGGCCTCATCCATGGATATGTAATGGTGTACCGAAGCTTGTAAAAATATGCATTGTAGAGAGATTGTAACTTTAGAGGTATTTAAAAGTACAAAAATAGAAAAAAATAGTTTAAGAAAATCAATATGATTAAACAATAATACAAATAGAATATCTTTCGAAGTTACAATATTTTAACAAACACAACATTCACGAAGAAATGGTTAAATATAAATATTGAACACATGTTTAGAGGGTATCCTCATTGTTATTCTTCAAACAAATAATCACAATGGGTCAAGTGCCTTCCTTTAGCAAAATGCTGATATAATACAACCTATCACACAACTACTTAAATGTCTCCATTTCAAGCTCTTTATTGATATCCATCTCCTAGCATCATGTTCGTTTTGTAGGACCATTCCAAAGTACAAGCAGTAAACTCAAGTATTTAGAAGTCTAAAAAAAATTCAAATTGCCCAAAATAGGAAGAAACAAGCATTATCAACATTAAAGTGAAATACAATTTGGAGTTAGAAATTAGCTATATCTAAGACTCCAATTGTATACACAATCTACATTGAAGCAAAAGAAGAATAAATAACTAGCTTCAAATTTTACATTGACTCTACAAGATCTTTCAAAAAACTGGAGATGTGGCTTATGAGTTGGGTTTTCCTTCTTCATGTATTCATAAGGTTTTTAATATTCTTTCCTAAAATAGGTTATGGACAAACTATGCTAATGAAAATTGATTCTTGAACCTAAAAATGTTATAGATCAATGTTATTTCTCTATTTCAAATAGAATCATTATAGAGTACCTAATCAAGTGAAAGAAAATGCATCCATAAGAAGGAACTGGTGGACTTGGCATCTCAAAAGGCATTGATCCTAGTAGAAGATGCCGGTAAATGGAATGGAAACATTAATAAAACACTCCAACAACACCTAGGGAAGCTGGCTTGTGAACAACACAGGCTATCGCGACACTTTGTGGTAGTAAACAATTATATTGCCAAAGACATTAAGCTGGGACAGAAGCGTGAAGTGGGGCACACCTACTATGATGCTTTAAGTGATCAGATGTTATAAACAGACATGGAGGCAGACATAGGCTGTGAATTCATAGATGTTTTGCTCTACTCGCATGAGCGTTTGAGACCAGAGCGGCCAAATGGAAGAATTTACACAGCGACGGACGCTGAAAAGGATGCCAATAGTACCAAGAAGCTTCATTTGGCATATAAGTCCCTTGATTTCCTCCATCAACATTGATCAAGGCCTCGAGACCCACTCTTGGTGCACAAATACTCGTAACGGTACCTTGTCATGACCTTTGAGGCCTAAAAACTCTGCCCTACATGGATCTTTTCCTCGACTAGAACTCTGCCCCGACTGGAACTTTGCCTCACATGGAACTCTGCCTCGGCTAGAACTCTGCCCCGCCGGAACTCTGCCGCGCCTGGAACTTTGCCTCGGCTGGAAGTCTTCCCCAGCTAGAACTTTGCCTCGGTTGGAACTCTTCCCTGGCTGGAACTCTGCCTCGGCTGGAACTCTACTTTGCTGGAACTTTGCCCCGGCTACAAAGACATGTATTTGATGGCATAATGGAAATGCTTGAGTTTCTATTTTGTAAATTTCTTCTTGGTATCTGGTTGATCTATTTGGTTCATTGATCTCTATCTTGTTTCACTTATATGGTGGTCTGAAACCTTGTTCATGGCCCATGAACCTTGGAAGCTTCAATGAAAGCCTATAGATACTCTAGCCATCCTTCCATTAGGAACTTCCATTTCTTCTACCAATAATGAATAGTTGATACTTGTAGGTCCACTGATAGATGAAAGTTTAATCTCATGTTCATATTTAAGATTGGAGGTGGTTACTATATTGTCATCAATAGTTGTTTTAATGAGAGTAAATGTATCTACTTCAGAGTTGCATTTATTGCTCATATTGGGTTCCAGGTTCTCATCAACAGTATTTTTTATCTCTGAAACAATATCAACATCAATCTTGTCCTTCATTATATTGGCATGTAGAGCTGATGTATCAGCTGCAATGGGTTTGCTAACTTAATCCATGCTCTTTTCATTATCATAGTCAGCTTCAGTGTATCAATGGATATTAACTTCTCGTCATCTTCAACTATTTTAGATATACCGTGTTATATAGTAAGGAAGAATAACATGATTTTGCTTGCCCCTTCAGCACAATAATTAAAACAAAGTGACTTGACATTGAAAACATATCATAATCGTTTGGAGAAAAAATAGTCCATGCCCAAACAACAACTTTGAAATAAAAAGATTTATGAGAACTAGAAGCATGTCATAGTTCAGAAACAAAAATCACGAACCTTGTTGGCTTTTATGAAATTTTTTTAATATTTTTAAAACACAAAGTAAATTCAACATAAATATAATTTGAATTCAACAAACCTAAATTCGAGAGCGATATTAGGTTCATAAAAAAGTAAGTCTATAAGCATAGCCATCTAGAAGCAAGTATAAACTACCATCAAATGCTAGTTGTAGAAGGGTGAGCATGGATCATAGGGAGTTTGAATGGTGGGTTTGTTGGGAATGGGGTGAGAATATACTCTAATGTCAATGTGTAGATTTTTTTGGTAGCTTCATTGTCGTTTTCTGTTTGTATTTCATTGTATTCTATGCTTCTAGTTTTGAAAGTTGCAAGATTGTCATGTTCATGAATTTGTGTGGGGATTGTTTCAAAAATTTCACAATCTCATTTGACAATGTTGTTCGAGAATGTTGTCATCTGACAATAGCTTGATTGTTCAAGTATTGGATAGATGTTAGTTGCTTCAGTTGTTGTGACGAAAAACACATTTTCCTCGAATTTCACAATTTCCTAAAGTAATTATTGTTGTAATAAACCTTTCAGATTCCACTATAGTGTTCTTTTTGGAATGTGTTTTATCCTAAACAGTTTACTCTTTTGTAATGAGCCTTAGATGATCTGGTTAGTTAGCACATGAGGAGCTTTGATGAGTTATTGGTTTGATTTCTATTGAAAAAGTTAAATGAATACTTAGATCAGGGCATTGATGAATGACTTCCTTGCAGATTATTGTTGTTTTTCTGTTATACGAAGGCAAATGTTTATGCATGTCTTATTGCAAGTTCTTTAACGTCTTAATGTTTATGCATGTCTTATTACAAGTTCTTATAGGTGATAGAAAGTGTAGTCACAAAATGGTGCAAAATAATGTGCATTGAGGTGTCCTGTCAACCCAACCCAGGCCAAGCATTTATTTATTATCTCTTTCACAACCAAGAGACAAACCATGTGCTCCAAAATAGGAGAGAAGTATCTGGAAAGACTAGTAACAACGAAGCGTACTATATAGCACTTGTTGAAGGGCTGAAGGCTACGAAAGAACATGGTGCAAAAAATATTGCAGTGGTCACCAACTCAATGTTAATATGTCACTAGATGAATGGATAATACAAAGTCCGGAAAGACCATTTGAAACATCTTCATAGAGAAACAAACAATGTTGCTAATCAATTCCAGACTTTTACCATCAATTGCCAGGCCGAGGTGAAGAGGATGTGTAGAGATCTAGTTTCAAGCTCAAGGGCGACTATAACTTGTGATGTCCACTATGACGATCCAACAAAGTCTATTCCAAAAGGAGTCGTTCTTGGAAATCAATTTAGATTTCCATGGTGTGGATGTTATCTTCTTAATCTTGTTGTAATGTCTATCATGGCATGGTTGTATCACAACTCTTATTAAGTGTACAATTATTTTATATAATAATGGTGTGGAATGTAATTTCGTGTCCAAAATGGTTATGATATTGCAGACACTTATGAAACAACATATTGTACTTCTAAATATGGTATCTCTTGAATCACTTTGCTGGTTTTTTAATTAATTCTTTCCAGATGTGTACAGTGTTCTTGGAATTATAATCACTTTCATTCTTGGTATTCTAATGCAAAACATGGTCATAATGGAATGCATTAGGGCTTATGGTTAGGGTTTGGTTCAAGCTTTTGGCATTCATTTTGTACATATAAAGATCTTAATTGCTGGACATAAAAAAAAATCAGTAAAGTTGTCTGTACATTCTGGAAATTCCAGTTGCTAAATATCATAAGGGATTCTGTAAAACTGGTGGTATTGGTGAGCACATACTATTGTGTCCATGTCATTTAGCAGTCCACTAACATCTAGAAAGCATACTTTCTTCTATTCTAGTGACATGACCTGCTTCTTAAGGGTAAACAAATATTCATGAAAAAATCAAAAAAATTGGCATGACATGCAACCATGAAGTCACCCCAATGTCTACAGAAACTTTCAATCTGCCATGTAATGGAGTTAACGCAAGTTCAACAACAAGAAAGTGCAACTTAGGACCCTGAAAGGTATGTATTTGATAAAATTTAAACATAAGCAGTTAAAAAAGGCTAAAATATAATCAAGGATGTGGAGATTCATTGTCGGCAAGAAATATAATATATACGACAAGAAATCCAATGCTTCATGAGCAGAAAAAACATGCCGAGATTCATTGTTGTTATAATTAAATCACTTCTTTTCAGTTATATAATATTAGTGACCAAACACACTGTTTCTCTCACGAGACATTAATTTTGTGTCTCCTTTCCTACATTGAGGATTTGTATTATCTCTCTTCTCTATCAATTTTACATATCACTGTGAATTTGTGTATTTTATTATAGAGGTAACCTGCTAAATTTAGAAACAACTAAAATCACTATCAAATAAGGAAATAGAGAGAGCATAATCAGACTGAAGCATAGAGGATTGTTGAATGGCCTCCTGGAAAAATATCAACAGGCCTAGGCTACTGTGAATGTTCATATTTTACTATAAAGGTAACTTGTTAAATTCAGAAAAAACTAAAATCACTGTCAAATAAGGAAATAGAGAGCATAAGGAGACTGAAGCACAGGGGGTTGTTGGATGGCCTTTTGGAAAAATATCAGCAGGCCTAGGCTACACTTTTCCAACTCGCATAGGCTCCCACAATGCTGTAAAAGCTAATAGATTCTTTTTGAAGGGTGCTTCCTTTTCAATATATATGTTAGTATAAAATTAAAAAAAATAATAACTGAGGCTTATTCATTAATTTCTCACGCAACTGGGAATGGTGACTAAGCAATCTCCATTCAAGTTTGCATGGCATCGTTACAAACCCAGACATCAATAGGCAGAGGTCACCAATAGTGAAACTACTAACTGGGCTTTTTAACACTTCAAATCCCATTATTGAAGTTTACTCATCATACATTAAATGCATAAGAGTCAAATCCTACATAACAATTAATTAATTTGTCATTATATATTAATGATGATACAATTTACCTTGACGAGACATGATAATATTTAGTAAACCTAAATGGTTGTTCGTCCAGGATTACCTTCTCAAATAGGCTTAGTATTTCCTTAATCAAGACTATAACACTCTTTGCATACACATAAAAGGCATTGTTACCTGTATCTTTTACATACATGATCAAACCAAAAAAAATGTTTTAATTAAGAGTGATGACTCTATACGTATGCTGACCTAAGGTTATGACAAGGCCATTACTGCTATGTTAAATACACATAATCATCTAATAATCGTATTACCAGACAACAATAAGGATGTGGCATCAAATTGAGAGAAGACACATCCCCGACATTGGGTTGGTATTGTCACTTTACTTGCTTCAAATTGTACTACTGGATACGATTTTCTTTTCTGAAATTGAGTTACATATGGTTGGGTTGCTTCAATTTAGATCTAGACATGCAAGGGCCCTCTACTTCAAAAGTCATAATTGAAAACTCCAAGACTTGATTTTAAATACATTAATAACAAGGACAAGTTTGTCACAATGGAAGCAAATACCAATTACTTTGGACTCGTGAGACACAAAAATGTTGTGGAGACAGTATTGCAATGCATTCTAGAACATTTCTATAAATGGGTTATTTAGGAACAAGATCAATAAATGACAATTTCCAACACTAAAAAACAGAGTACACCAGTAACAAAATAATTGATTGGTATGTCCCATCACATAAATTATTAGGATGGGAAGTTCCAATAAGTTGCGTTTCAACATTCATTATTTCACCATTGAAAATCAATAGTTATCCAAGGATAAGATAAACCTTAACATAAGACTTGACCATTCTATGTAGATAGTCTCATCATCAAAACTCCGTACGCCTGGCATCCTGCTGCTTGATAAAAATCCATCATCAAAACCACATCTCGTATCTCAAGGGGCATATAATACTCAAAAGATACAAGAGACGAGGAGCCAATCTGGCCACTCCCTCCTAGAATAGTATTGGATACATAGAGATCAATGGATTGAGTCCTAGATTTAAAATTACTTGGAGCTGATGATTAGACTATTCATACCAGTCTGAGTTGTGCCCCAGTAAGAAATTATGGAAAAAATCTTCAACCCTTCACTATCTTTTTCTATAAGTGCCCTCTAGGCTAGGACAATTTCTTTTCATTCTCTTTTTCCGTTTTAACTGGTATACCCAGCTAAGACAAGGGAGGATGGAAAAACAATGTACTAAACATTTGATAACTAGTATGAGTTCAATGGTTTTTATCCAGATACAAGTTCAAAATGTTACAACTCCACCTTGTGAGATTTTGAAGACTTGGAACCAGACTTCCTTCCTTTATACCATTTCCTTATTTTGTCACATACTCTATTAAGACTCTGCTTTGCACCAAGAACTGCATGTTGAGTTAGATCTTTTACATTAGAAAAAGTGGATCTGGCTCCGTCGATTACATTTTTCTTCCAATCACTTTTTGATACCACAAATCTACTAATGTTTCTCCGCACAGGAAATTTGATGCTGATTTGTAATTAGAGAAAAGTAATGCAGAATAACTAACTGTCAAGTAGCAAAACGTTGCCTGCATCATAAACTTTGGAAACAAACACAAGTCCATAATTAAATTACCATACATTTAATTCAAGTTGATATCAACATGGCTATAATGATATCAATAACCATCACTGCCAGGTCAATACCAATATGCCCTTAAGTACAAAAACCTTTAAAATTAAATTTTATCAATGTTTTGGGTATTAATATTTGAGAATGCATGTAGTGACTTCAACCAATTTCAAATATTTAAAATATATAAATTAGATTTCAAATGAAATTAAAAATTTTCATTAAATTAAATGCCATATGTAAGCTTCTAGGTTATAAAAACATTCAGAGCTCAATGCACATATGCCAAAGAAAAATTCTGTTATATATAAGACTCTCTAGCAATGAAGAGTCTATTAAAATTCTGTTAAAATTTTATAATTGAGAGATTCCTCTTGTTTTTATTCTAAATGTATATAAAATGCATAAAAGGAATATAGTCCACATTGTCAAAGATGGAATATTGATGTTCTGGACTCCACGAAAGGTCTCCTTTACACCATTGAATAACATTACCTAACAGGGACTATTAACAATCTGAATGAAACCCAGGGCCTACCCTCCGCCAAAGGTCTGCTTTACCATTGAATGACATATCCTTTAACAATTTAATATCATAACAAAGAGTAGATTGACATTAGCAATGTTTTCTTCAATTTTTTCCTTATTTTCTCTTTCAGGGGATCAATCTCCACAATTGCTTTGGTCTGGACCCTTGGACAGTCATAAATAACCTGCAGGTTGCTGCAACTTGAGGACTGTTACTTTTTCACCTCACTTAAGTCTGAGTTGGTCTTCTTCATTGTGTGGATTCGGTATAGTACGCACTGGATGGTGAAGCCATGTGCAATTGAGCCATCAAATGAATTTGAAGTATGTTTTCCCCATAGAGGAATGGACTAGCTGGAAGTTTGTGGTAATTAATTTGAATATATTTGTTGTTCTAGATATGTTGGTTTGCATCTTTGAAGTAAAGTTGATATTTGATGGTGAAACTCATGGTTCCTATAACATGGTGCATTCAGAACTCTCCCATTAAATATTGGTGGCAGCCCCATTCATCATGGTGTATAGATCAAAGTCCAAGTGTTTTAACAATGTTTTTCTAGCAGCAGATAAAGGAAACCTTCTATGGGATGAAATTAATACTGTTGTCACCATTTTTTATGCTTATGAGAATCTTGAGAGACACTTATAGCATAAAAATGGAAATAGCCACAAATAGCATAAAAATGGGGCTACAAAGCACTTCAACCTTAATCAACTAAACTTAATTTGTCCAAGAAATCTAAAACACAGACAGTCATAAATATCAGCCAACGGCTTTTTAACAGGTCACATAATTCTGTTTGTGCTCAAAATCTTTTTGGAAGTCAAGAAATTTTTTCTTGTGCAACAACTACCCTCGCATCTTAATGAACCTATCTATAAGAATCTGTCCAATAATTAATTTTGTAGAATGCACCTCCCTAACTGAGCTGTAGAATGGACCTCTTCTTCGGTGCAATAAAAGTGATATGCCATGCATTGGATATATGCATTTTGCATCATATAAAATTGGGAACCGTACCAAAACTTTGAGCCCTATTTGAAATTTCATATTGACACATCTTTATTGTAAATCTGAAATTCTTACCTAAAATAATCTCTTGTTCTCATTGAGAATAAGCTCGGAAGGGTCTCTACCCTAGTCCTAACAAGGTGGAAGAAATATCTCAATTTTTTTAACATTGTGGAAGAAATATCTCCATCAATTGATATAATAGTTGATCATGTTTGAATTGATACAATGGTTGATCCAAACAGGAGACTCGTCTTTGGTGGATCACTCTTGGCCTAACCCTGACCACGAACTAGCTTCATAGGTGTTTCTCCTTGTTTGACATCGATTGCTTTTTCTTGTGTATATCTCCATTGTGGTCAAATTCCGTTGAATTTTGCACTGATTTTACTTTTAAAAACTCAATTTGATATGTTTTGCACTATTTTCAGAAAAAAAAAATAGAATTTCCCTTTGCATCAAATAACCCAAATTTTCATCTTTGTCCTTAACTTATTTGGAGTCGGCAGGAAATGGAAAAACTCAATTTGATATGTCTTACACTACTTTAAGAAAAAAAGAATTTCCCTTTGCATCAAATAGCCCAAATTTTCATCTTTGTCCTTAACTTATTTGGAGTCGGCAGGAAATGGATGTTGATGGCTTCCCCGATGGTCATTGCATGCTCTCAGCGACTTCATCAATCATAACCTCAGATGGTTTTCATCCTGCAGCTATTTCGATGTCATGGAAGTGGAATTTGTAAACAACGAGTTTTACAGTGTTGCACAGCTTGATCTGAGCAACTCTCAAGCCAGTTATCCACCAAGAGTTTGTCTTAGCGGAGCTCATAACTCAAGCTCTATCACGTTCAACCTTGACAACAATGACAAGGTTGATGACAAATACAAAGGCAACATGATGTAACACAATGGCAGATTCAGATATTTTCGTACATTCCTGTTGAAGAGAGGTAACAATTAAGGATTTACAGTGTCATGCAACTTCATCTGAGTAACTCCGAACCTAATCTTGCAGCAAGAGTTAATCTCAACAGACCCAAGAACTCGAGCTCTTTCATATTGGGCCTTGCGAACAATGACAAGGTTGTTGACAGTGGGAAGGTACCACAGTGTAACACAATGGCAGATTCAAACATTTGTATACATCTCTGTTGAAGAGAGGAAAGGATTTGTTCCATGTATTCGTATGATGGGTAAGGACTACATCTTGGATTATATTTCTAGAGTATATCACAAAGAAATCTCAACCATGCACTTAAACATCCAAGCACATTTGGCATGTTAATTGTATATCACGTGAGGAATGCAAAAATTGCTGTAGACCTTAAGGTGTTTACCAAAGTGCAAGAATTCTATCAAAATGCTGGAAGACCATAGAAAACAGCTGAATTGTCAAATGTGTTATGAAATTGACTATGCATCAACTAAGAAATAGGTGCGAGGATATAAAAAATAGTATTTTTATTTGTAGTAAAGTCACTGAATACATTGACATCCATTCTCTTTTATTTTGTTAGTAGGCTGTGCGCTGTGGACATCTATTAAATTAATGGCTATTGTTATTACCTTTATTACATTTCATTACATAAGTATATTGTAGTGTTATACTCCAAATATTGTAGCGTTATACTCCAATATTATAGGCCTCTCTAGACACACAAAAATCTATCATGATTTCAATGGCTAGTTATTTAGGTTAAGATTAGCATAATCTAGGGCTTAGAGAAAAATCCCTAATGCACAGATCTGATCACAACAGTGATTCTATTACTTTTTCTAGCTTGCTTAAGAATCCACCAGGGCATCAGATAAGTTTCTCCAAGCATTTAGGGCTGCAAAGAAGATACCCCGTGAATCTGGACTAGAGATGAGGCACATGAAAACATAGTTATGGGGGCATTCTCATAGAGATAGCTTTGTAGAGAGATAGCTTTCATAGGCTAGAGGTTTGATTCCTAGGTAAGGTAACATCAAATCATATACTAATTGATAGACACCATCAATGTTGAAAAAATCACAAACAAAGGTGTACACAATATAACATGGACTCTAAAAATGACTTGATGCAAAAAAACACAAATAAGGATACGAGACAATTACATAGACACAATAATAATTGATGCAAACAAAATCATAAATAAGTATACATAAATGAAATACCCGTGAAAACTAATAAGTGTTAATAGTGGCTTGTTGGGTCAGTGAAAGTGGGGCATTGATATTTCCCCTACCAGGATTCAAGTCTAATCAACAACATTCTTGTGCTTGTGGATGTGCTAGCACAGACAACCGTGGTTGGGGCCAGGGGCAAGTCCTGTGCATGTTTGGTAGAATAGATAACCAAATGGTGTCAAGCACACTAGCTGCATTTCGATAAGGGGAAGCCAGTCATGAAGAAAAATATCAAGAAACAAGGGTCTCAATAAACCATGGAGGTGCCACATTACATAATAAAAACTAAAACATCCAAATCTGTGGATATTGGAAGTATTTATAGTCCAATAAATATATAACTTGGTTTTAAGTGTTAGACCAGTGTCATAATTCCCATTCAATATAGCATCTATACAAAAAATAGATCTCCACATAATCCTCTAGTTTGTATTTTGCAAAAATATCAGAAAATGCATCAACCATCGACACCTTCCATGTAATTGTCACATAAGATAACTACATATGAATAAGTGAACATCAAATATGGACTCCTTGCAATCAGCTATCCAAAAGAGGAGCAAGACAATGCATTGGTACACAACGCACGCTTGTTGTTTGCTATGGAATTTGGAAAGTGTCATCTCCCTGCATAACAAGATTGGAATCAAAGTTTAGTCAAACAACAAAAGAACCTATAAAAAAGAGGTTACTCAAAATTTAGAAACAATCTTCCTAATTTTAGTGGGATGCAGGGTGTAAGGGAAGTTATTTAACAAAGGTTTTTTTTTATGGAAAAGACATATTTAAGGCACTCCAAGGTTACTGTTTGCGGATATAATGATTTATTACCGGATCATAAATCATTCCTATGCATCTGTATGTATAGATGTAAGTAATCCTGTTTACTCAAGAATGAACCTTGTGATATGTTACTTGTTTAGATAAGTTAGAAAAACTCTAGCAAATGGTTGGATCTCCCAGCATGGGAATCAACTTTATTAAAGCAAAGAAAAATCTGATAGAAGAGTTAAGTAAGAATTCAGAAACAGTTTTCTTCTTTTGTTGGATGGAAGGGGCACACTTGATATTGGAAAATACAGAATCAAGGCACACCAAGATTGCAGTTTGCCAGGAAAATGATTGTAGTACCAAATTCAAAATTATTGCAATGGATCTGTATACATAGTTGTAAAGTAATCTTGTTTACTTGAGTATCAAGGATATTATGGGTTTTACAAGTTTAAATAGTTCCACATAATATACAATAGTACATAAAGAGTCAACAAATCATGTTTTCCAGCTCATACTAGGAAGCTTACCTTCTCATCCAACTGCTTCTCTTGGTCCCCCATAAGCTGCACCTTGTTGGTCTTGTTGGAGTGAATCTCTTCGTTCAATAGGTGGAGGTGGCATCCGATCTCCCTGCATTGGCTCCCTTCGTTCATATGGTGGCCTATAATCTCGTTGAATATTAATAGATTTGGCTGATGCAGTTTATTGATGATGTTATGTTTCAGGGAATTGTGGCAGCCGGGCTTACTCAATATCAGGCTTTCTCTACTGACGAGGTATGCTGCTCTTTTCAACAGTTTCCAATAACTATGTATATATTTAGATAAAATTTAGAGTAATTTCTAGCCTTCCTTTGTTGTTGAAGGTTATGGCATTGCTTCAATGAGGTAACCATAATAGAACCACTGAACCCACTCGAATTAATGAGACTTCATCTAGATCTCATTCTATCTTGTAGGTTTGTTTGTTTACAATCATCCATGGCTAGAACATGGCTCCTTAGGATATATTGCTCACGTCTCATAGAATTTTATTTGACTGTTTGTTTTTTAGGTTGTAGAAGAGTACAAAGTGAAGGAGGGATCTAATATTGTTACCAGTGTTGGCAAGCTATCTATAACATATTTGGTTGGTTCTGAAAGAGCCTTAGCAACAGATCTCCAAACAGTTAGATCCCTGGAAGGATCCAACATAAACCGTTCCCTCTGTGGTGACTAGGCGAATGCAATCACTAGCATTCCCTCTGTGGTGACTGTGCAATCATTGGCGTTCCCTCTGTGGTGATTGTGCGAATGCAATGGTGACTGTGCGAATGCAAATAGTAGCACACCTCCGCCACAACTTGAAGCTCAATGCTGAAGAGGCAGAGCAAGGCGGTGTCGAAAAGAAACAGAGCATAGTGTGAAGTCCCGCCAGATCGTTGTTTGAATTGTGCAGGGAGAGGAGTTGGTGGCAGCCATGACGCGATGAGATAGCGGAGGAGTGGAGTAGACGACGGTTGGACCAATAAGCTAACGGTGGAGGGTTAACGAGTAAGGTAATGGCAACGGGTGGAACGGGGTGCCATCAACGGAGAGGATGGGGTCACCGGTGGTCGAAGAGTCGGCGCGATGATTGTCGCCGGGAAAAATCGTCCCATCGGTAGCTTACTCCGTAAAGGAACTGTTCTCTTTGAAGGTGATTTTAGGTGGATTTAAATCTATTTACGGCTGTTGGGTACAATTTGTGAATTCTAAGTACATTTTCGAAGCTTGCACTTCACATTTGCCCAACCAATATTGCTATAACAACCACAAATGGACTGTCTTCATTCTTGCACTCTCAGGTCAGGTTGATGTAACCCAATATTGTTTTTTGGTGTCATTTAAAAAGCTTTAATATTATATTTAAATTCTATAGCAGTTGTATGTCTTATGGGTATAATTATCGCATCAATAAATGAAGTGAACCTCTCCTTGAAGCATTTATCTATCTGTTGTTATACTACCTTCATGTTTGGTGCAATTTATCCTTCTACATTTTCATGTAATGTTCTAGAAAATTGTAAACTTCTAAACAATCAACTCAAAAATTAATCAACTTAGTGTTTCACGAAATCCTTCAACCAGTGAAGTGTAAAATATTGCACTAGTGAAGGAGTAAATTCATAAGTAGATTGGAAGTAGGACATTATAGTGGTATCGATCCCAATGAACCAACCCTAACATCCACATGACACTTTAAAAGAAAAAACAATATTAAGACCATTGTTGTAACACCCCAGTTTTGACCCCATGGTATTAAGTTGCATATGATGTAAATATTGTATTAAATCATGGTGTGGAACTCAAGGCAAAGGCCCCACCATGGGTTTGGTGTTTGATGTTTTGGCGATTAAAATTGATGTCGATGGTTTATGTGCTATCCAGGCACAATGTGTTTTTGAGACATCATGTAAAATGCAAATTAATAAAAATACCACTATTAGCTATGCGCCCTAACGTTAAAGAGATGGGGGCATGATTTCACAAGGAATGGGGAGGGGGAATTATTAAACCTTGAGCCAAAGGGGAAAATCCAAATGTCTAAGGTAAAACCCATAGAGTGGTCAACTACCCTTTTTGTCTTTTATGCCCAGTCATCTAAAGTTGGTAAAGGAAGTTATTGCCTTGGGATGAGAAAGGTATGGAGGTCAAATTCGAATTTGGGAAGTCACCCATTTTTGGAAAGTGTGTTTTTGACTTGTGGGGCAAGTAAAAGCTTGGGAAGGCATGCCCAAGCCATTGTGCACCCATGCCTTTCATTTCCTCACCCATTCCCCTTCACGTGGAGGCTCTCTCACGCAACAGGAAGAGGAGGGAGCTCTCTCCCTCACATTTGGAGGTCGTTTCTCCATTTCGGCATGCCCAAAAATTGGTTTGGGGTCTTGCTGAGTGAATGTATAGCAAGGATGGATGATTTGGGGGTTTTTAAGGGACACTTTGGTCCTCCTCATGCAGCAGGAGCTTGCTGAGTAATTACCTCCACGTTTTTCTATTGTTTCTCTATTTTTCCATACCCAGATTTTCGTTTTTGGAGTTATGCAGTGAATGGGAAAAGGAGACCCACGATTTGGGCATTGATGGGGGTCGTTTTAGCCTCTACAATGCCCATAAACGTTTATGGGATTAGATTTTACTCACAGGGTGTTTCCCCCCAATTTTACCAGTTTGTTCTTAGTTGCAAACTCATTTTTGGGTTTGCTATGTGTTTTCCCTCACATGGGCAGCCGTTTTCTTCAATTTCCCCAGGATGGGAATTTGTTTTTGTAAAGATCAATGGGTGGGTTCCCTCCCCCACGATTTGGATGCATTTCCCCATTGTTTCCAAGCTGGAAATCGTTTTTTGGTAATTCCTGATGAGTGGAAGAAGAGACCCACGATTTCTTGGGTGTTGTTGAGTCCGTTTTGGCCACCTTAGGGCCAAAACGTCCCTGGTAATCGAAATTACTACTAGAGGGTTGTTTTACCCTTGTTTTCTTTTCCATTTTGGTTCCCCGAAACGTTTTGTTCATATCCAACAGTCGTGTAGGACTCAGTTTGATTAAATGGGTTGACTGTATGTTTGATGCAAGTGTGGCCTGGATGGACAAGTCCAAGGAACTCATGTATTGCTGGCCAATTGCCTTAGCAGCCTGTAAAACCCAATTTCTTATTGGCTTGGTTGGGCAGTCTGTGAAACCCAACGGTGTGTTGGATTGACTGTGGATGTGTTGGTCTTGGGCTAGGTGTGAGCTTGTTATTTCCCTAGTGCCTTGTGGAATCATGCCTAACTCGGGGGTGGCAGTGATGCTGAGAGATTGATGAGCACATTGGCCTATGGTTGGGTGGAACGTTGCAGCGACGTAGCTAGTTGCGGGCCAACTTATTTTTTCAGATAAGTATTCTCGTGTATTTAATCTCTTCAATGAATTGTTTATGAATTAAAATGAACATGGTGAATGCATGAAAAAAATAAATATGTTTGCTTCCGCTATAGATTGCATTATGAATCTGTGCATGTTTTTATATTAAGGCATTTTATTTTTATGCTTATGATCATGGGGCTAGATTTCCCAGTTTGACAGCAGCAGCATGTTATTCGCGTCCTCTCCATCGTCGGTATGAGGGGTGGGGACATGACAATTGTTCATAAAGTGTTTGATGAAGTTACTGGGTAAAGAAATTGTTATTAGCATCAACAAATTAGTGAGGTAGTTTCACAAGGATTTAGCAGTAGCATGGGTGAAGCGTTTGAAAAAGGTTTCCAACCAAGTTATCTCTCGTAAACTCAGTTTATTTGGAACATAATGCTACAATAGTATTTCCAACTTGATCACTCAGTGTTTGGTTTAAGTCCTGAACCAAATTACTAGAAAAATTTAGCTCAATAGAGATAGAGGGATATTAGGGTTGTATGTTGTGCTTCAGTGGATCCCAAGTTCATGAGTGATATGGGTGCTAATTTATCCATACATTTTTGTAAATTGTAAGTAGTTTATACTTACCCATCTACTAGATGGTCAATAAAAACATGAGCATGGCGAGAGGTGCATTTCCCAAGTTTTCTTGACCACTATCGCAACAAGTGCCATGGAGGAAAGAGAATAAGAATACTTGGTCACCGGTTTTCATTTTCAGAACCCAATTGAAGGAATCTATTGCATGAGGAAATATTCTTCTCACAGTTTTATGCTTAGTTCTGGTTTTTCTTTTTTTTTATTAACGAGGAGCACAAGGGTCTTTCATTTTTTGAGCTAAGGTTAATGACCCTACTATCAACCTTAGAACAAGAATAGTGCATGTTTTAGATATCTAATTCTTTAATGGATTACATGCATTTCTGAATGATTTTTCTGTGAATTCTTCTTAACATTATCCTATAATTGACTTGAGGAAACATGGTATCTAGTGTTTATTTGAGTGTAATTTATGTTTCTGCTTCCGAATTCCCTCATTATTATCTCATGACGTTTATTTGATGGGAGAGAAAGATAGATTTTTATTCTCCTGTATGTTAGTATATCTTGAAACAATTAGGGTAGAGGTACCTATTAGAAATCAGTCTCTTAGCCCACCCTTATGGACTCAAATGTTCATCTCTACACTTATGTTGCATTCAACTGTGAGAAAATGTGCTAATAACCCTTTTAATTAAGATGACTTTGTCTGTAATGCCTCATTTTGACCTAACTGTCTAAATTACCATTGCTTATTATTGTGGAGCTTCGTCATTTTGGTGACATAGTGGAATTATGGATTTGTGGAATCTATATATATATGTGTGTGTTAGGTCAATATTATGAATCATGTTCATGTTTGATTATGTTTTTAGCATGAAAATTTAGTAAATGATGTAACGTGGATATAGATTCAGAGTTATATGTCGGATAAGTAATGTGATATCAAATACATGGAACCTTGAAAAAAATGATTACATTGTTGTTTATTTGCAATAAAGTATGTATGCTTATCAATGATTTCACGATATTGCACAATGTTTTATTATGAGACTAACCGACAGGTTTAGAAGAGCTAAGGAATATTGGAGTCCTACAAAATGGAAGTACATCGACGATATGAATTCCAAGAGATATATGCTATGGGAATGAATAATTATTGTTATGTATGATTATTGTTATTATCATGATGTGTAGGTACATGTGGGGTTTCAAGAAACTCAACCGCCCAAATTGGTTATTCGATGATGAAACCTGAGTACAATGGTCGCAACACAGTTACTATGTTGATGTAGACATAGTCCCTTGTTCCATTATGGGGGTGGAGGCATTACCCACCGTTTATCCCCGAAAGTTGGAGTCATGGGAGGGATGTGCTATGGTATGCTCCCCAAGGTGTGTGATGATGACTAGTGGGTGCCTGCTGGGGAAGCTTCATCGATGGAGTTGACACTTTCACTTATGGGTTCTAACTGGAGTTAGGTCATGTAGTTGACGGTCCAAGATAGTCTAGCAGAGGAAGGATAGGATGTGGAAGTTAGTTGTGAATTAGATAAAATGAAGTAGGTAGATAGGAATGTCATGGAAATTTTAGAAGGGAAACTGATTAACTGTGTGTCGAAACCATTTGCTTGATTCTTGTGTTGTGTTTTAGTATATTATGGTGGTTTCATAGCTTATTATGATATGAGTTAGTGATTAGACATTTCAAATTCATGTTAAAGTATGCGTCGACAGATAATAACTTCTATGATTATGTGTGATGTGTCGTTGAGTGTTGCTCGTATACCTACATGAGATATGTAAGCATTAGCTACGCTTACATAGATCGTCTACATATGTTGTATGAATTATCTAATACACTATCAAATACGTCTTGGACACATACAGTTGTGAATGGTTACATTATAAAGAATATTTCCTATCTTAGTTATGCAATGATATTGTTACGTCAAGATCATAAATGAATGGTTAATTAATCGTGATTAGGGTAAATTATTAAATATGTTCGATAAAGGTGGAATAATGTTAATAAGATTATTGTTAACTTAATTGTTGATTGAAGTGCTTGGTTATTAAATGCCAAATAAGTAATAATGATCTTCATCAGTTCAAGATCTAGGTTTATCAATGATAATTATGATATAATATTAATTACATTATTATTAATTTGATCTATTAATATTAAATACGTATGAAGAATGTTAATTGGTGTTAATAAGGTAATCATTAACTTGATTAACATTTATTAAACAAGAGTTCTTAAGGATGATTAATGATTGCAATCATCATTAAATGAATATTAATTAAGTTAGTTATAGTTATGTGTTATGATTGTTGAATGTGATGCTAATTGAGAAATGAATAATGATAAAGGTTAATAATGATTAATGTTGATTAATAATGTTCATGGACTATTAATGATACCGAGAAATATTAATAGAATATTAATAACTCGATTAATAAATATTAATTAAAGTTTTAAATCATGATTAAGATCCAATTCTTGAATGTGATAATAGTTCCATGAGTGGTAATTAGGATTTATTATAATAACAATATTTTTTTAACTAGGGGAATCAACAACTAGGGACTGGGCTGGTACTCACGTGACATGGGGTCCAGGGATCCAATCCCTGCATCCACAAGGCTCGAACCATGGCGCACAAGCAAGTTTGGGGGGATTCGAACATCAGAACTTCCATTTACTACCATTTACAACATTTCAACTTTACCACTTACTCTGTCCCCTACGGGCTAAGATTAATTATAATTGATTAAGAATGTGGAATAAATTTGTATTAATTGGGAAGGATTTGGACTCGTTGAGCTAGTTGTACTCGAGATTTGGGCTCGGGGGGTTCAAGAACATAGTTCTTGGAGATAGGGAGTTGGTGAGGCTGTTCCTAGATGGCAGTGTGGAAAACCTTTTGGTCGGTTGAGTTTAGTTGTGGGATATTGCAGGGGCAAAACTGGAGAAAGCTCAAGGAAAAGATGGACAAAGCTGAAGTTTTTAGGGATCTACAACTATCTTACATGTATTTTAAATTACTGTTTCATTTTTTTTTACTCCAAGATGAGTTGTATGAAAATGCTTCATAAATATGCTATCAAATTGCTTTATAATTGTACTTTTAAATGTTTTACACATGCTTCTATATTGCTGTTTGAACAAAAACAGAGTGTGAATAGAAGCTAACAAAATAATAAAACAATTTAAAAGTTAGATTCTTGGGTATGAATCTAAGGACCTGGTGAGGTCCTACAATCAATATGGGATTTCCATCAGTTCTTAAGCCCAAAAAAATGTTTCAAAGTTTTACATCATACACCATAAATTATTATCTTTTCATTTGTAATCATTGAATGACACTTGCATTTGAATATCCATTTACAAAATAAGGGAGTTACAATACACTTAGAAGCTTGTGTTTCTCATGTTTTCTTTGTTAATTACAAGATGATTTGACACTTCCAATTCACCGCATAAAAAAATTATTTACATAAGGAATGCTATATAATACCTCTTATCTATGTATGTTATCTAAGCTAATCATTTTCCGTGTTAGCAAGCAATAATAGTAACAATAGGAGGATTTTCTCCACCTGCTAATGTAGTGTACATAAACACAAGCATGATACCAGACTATGTTTATGAAACCCCACTGTTGGTGCAAATATATGCTATATAATTCAACCCTTAATTGTCAACTCGGAAGGTAGCTTGTGAGATGCAAACACTATATGTGCAGCGATAAAACTTATTCTAATCTGATATAATCTAATCTAGAAATCATTCGAAATGTTTAATACTAAGATTCTTAATCTAGTGATCATTAATTCAATTCATATTTAAGATCCTAATGCTAACTAAATACAATCAAATCTAAAATCTATAAAGCATTCAAATTTCAAGCTTTAACATAATTGCAAAAATGAAATAATGTTTGAGCTGACTTCAATACAATCCTACCTCTAAAACATATCATTGCAAATGAAAATAACTAATAAAACCACTCATTCAAATATGACTTAGAAACTAAATTAAGTAAATAGAAAACTATGTAATGACACAGAAAGCAGAACATGTGACCGAAAGTGAACTTGGAAATTGATTTCCCATTTAATATTTCAATGCTTTTATCAAATTAATAGATTTCATTAACATGAGTTTTAATAAGTTTTATGTCAGCATATAGTTCACAGTTCAATTCAATCTTAAAATGAATTATTATTTATATTTGAAACTATTCTAAATTAAACTTGCATTTAAAACTACAGTAAAATAAATGAAATTTGCTAATTAAGATTTTTTTAAAAGGAATACTATTGTTAAGTCTAAGCTACAGAAGCAAAATAATCATTCAAACTGTAAGCAAACTACATATCATATTCTTATGAATTGAAAAACTATCTACTGTGCAAAATCAAAGATCTAAGCTATCAAACAAGTTCAATTACAAACAAACTATTCAAGAACAAGAAACTATACTACTCTAATTAACCTATGAAATTCAGTCCAACAGTTAACAATGAATTCGCAAGAGCAAGATGAAGTGCTACTCTAAAGACCAAGCATGAACTGGCAACGAATGCTTTTAAAACAATAAATTAATCGTAAGCAAACTATTTCATTCCTATTAACAAATTGAAATGCTCTCTATTGTTGCGGAAAGGAAACTAATCTACGAGACAAAATTCAAATGCTATCTAGAACATAGAACTATTCTTTAACTAATGTCTAGGGCTACGGAATTCAGAAACCTATCTTCTATGAATGCAAATTCAAAGAAAGCAAACTCTATGATACGAGAGAAGAAAGAAAAAGCGTAAAGACAGGAAAAGCAATTCTATTTCCTATCTACGGCAAACTAGACAAAGCAAAATCGTTTTAAGTGCTAAAGCTTTAAGTCTTAATCCTACTTCTGTCAACTAACAAAATTTTGGAAATGAGAGCAAGTCCTATGGTAAAAGCAAGTGCTAAGGTAAACGTGATGGGGAAGCAAACGTAAAAGGAAATGATCTGTAGCAAAGTGCTGATACAAAGAGCAGGAATGCAAAGGGAAAAACGTAAATGTAAGGAACAAGAATGCAAGGAAAAGATACGACTGAGTAGTAAACAACAAAGGACAAACGTTAATGGGAAGAGCTCTGTATCCCAAGCAAAATGAAAACGATTAACCTATCAAACATGAATTAACAAGATTGAAAACATGAACATATGAGCATTTAGCTAAAACGAAATTGACAAAATTGAAAGACAGAAATATAGCTACTTATCTGACAAAACAAAAACGAACAAGATTTGATTTGGATCACACACACACAGATAGCGTGCAACCTCTGGTGGCCCCCCCAGAGTCACAGCCTCAAGCTATTCTACTTCTTCAGATGAACATAACAAAGAAAACCAACTTCTATTGCACATAAATTCGAAATTACAGAGTTCTTAGAAAAACATGAGCAACAGTGGCAATAGCTACAATGACAATTCCACCCCCTTCCTCTCTCAACCCTATGGGGCTCTATTTATACATAAAGATCCATGGAAAAATGCATATGATCAATCACCCAACTCATATACTCGTTCAACAACTCAGAAAACACACATTTGGCAAAAGTTGGCAAAATGCCCCTTCGATAACTCTTTGGTGGTTGCGATTCTAGAGAAACAAATTCTGGGTTTTGTAGTTGGATCAGTTTTCTTCCAACCCATTTGTCCATTTGGTGAGATCTGCTCCCATGTGCACGCAAACCAAGGAACAATATGGAAGCCCAGAAATATTTACTGCTAAAAATCTAGGTTTAACATTATTTTGGGCAATGTGGAAAACGACCTGTAATTGCAATTTAATTCACAAATCTGATTCCTGGGTTGAATTAGTGCTAGGTTGTCTGCATGAATTTATTACTGGGTGCTGAGTTTCTGGATTGTGGCTGGGTTCTTGCCTTTCCCGACGTGATGGGTGCCCTTCTCCTCTTCACGGTGCTTGAATTCCATCTACGGTGTGTTCTATTTCCCGTGCGTTCTGTACATTTGAGTTCACGGTGTGGTCATAGCATAAAGATGCATTAGTTAAAAACCAAAGTTTGGAATAACAACTTATATTCATTTGCCATTTTTTTCACGTGGAGTTTTAAAATGGTTTTTATGTTTTGGCATATATGTAATAACTTTACCTTTTAACAACCAATGTCAAATTGACGTTGATATATAAAACTCATAATCCACTTTAAATATTATGTGTTTTGGTTAATTTTTGGATATGAGTGGGTTTTGATGAATATGCCTTTTTAAAATAATTCATTCATTAAGGTTTTTTTTAAATGGATATACCGTTCCTTTAATTACCCATTCCCTTTATGTTATGAGGTGACATGTAAACTAATGTGATTATAGTTTATGGCTTTAGAGTTTTTAATATATTAAATAATTACCACTTAATTATGATTTTAAATTCAAACAAATTTATGAATATCTTAAATGATTATTTTAATATATTGAATTTTCAATTATCTATTTGTTTGAAATTTAAAACATGCAAAGCTCATCATCATGGTTTTTGATTTGCATATGCAGGTTCAATAGGACCGACGAGAAATAGAAGGCGAGGATAAAACAAACCAAGAATCTTAAAATATCCAAAGCTCATTATCATGGTTTTTTATTTGCATATGTAGGATCAATAAGACCGACGAGAAATAGAAGGCGAGGATAAAACAAACCAAGAACCTAATAAGAAACATGTCATTAGACCCAGTACATAATTAGAGTCGAGTAAAGGGTTGGATGCAGTAACGAAATGCTCAATATTGCATTTAATCAAGCAACAAAGGACGCTAATGGTGGCTAGGATAGAAACCCTAGCTGCAAAGATACTAAGCTTGATTTGAGTATTCCTCCTTTTAAGTTTTGTTTTTCTTATAATTATTATAAATTTTATTTCAAACAATTGTAATTATCATCATGACTTGTAATATCAAGATTTAAATTGAGAATGAAAGACAATAGTTAAAATAGAATGTTAAATAAAAATTTATTGAAATGTAAGGTAGGATGTCAAATTTCAACTCCGCTGAAAAGGATAACAATCATTTCTCCCAACTACTTGAATTAAGTCCATTTGACAATAATAATTATATTTATTATAAATAATAATAATAATTATATTTATTGAAATAATATAATTAAATAAATATAATCAATACTTCACATAATATCAATACACAACATGCAATCCGAGATGCAATGAACACATAAATGACACAAAAATGAAACATTGCCATAGTGTTGAAACCATGTGCTATGTCAAAATATGATGTGACATATGACCGAATTTTGACATAGAATTCAACGCTACCTCAACACAAATTTAAGTGTGCACCAAAATAATTGACACCAATGCAACCACAAATGAAGCGAATTCAACACAAAGGTAAATGCCTATATGTGACACTTTTCTTTTTTTTCACACATTTTTATGTAGGCCTGGAATTTGCCAAGGGCTCGCCGGAATTGAAACTGGGTCTCCCGAGAAGCATTCATCCGTGCAACCGATACGCTGTCCCCAACGAGACTCTTCTCTTGATATAATAAAAATGCCCACTTGAGCACGCTTCGATATAGAAGTAACAAATAGTCTTTTTTTAGATAGGATTTCCGTGAAGACGCCACAAGATGAGTATTTTAGTCTTATTGAAATAGACATATGATATACTGAAGGTATCATAGTATTAGATTTAATGTTTTTTTTTGAAATATATAAGATTGTGATATATCAGCTTGGTATTATAATTGGTGGATTTGATGAACCAAATGTTAGTCATGTATATTTTTTTTATTTTTAGACTAGTCACTCCTTTAAAGAAGTTTATCATCTTTATATTTTTGGACTAGTCACTTCTTTAAATAAGTTTATCATCTTTACACTGGATGATAGAACCATACTATCAATTTTATTTGTGTTTTGATGTATTATTTTGACTAAATAAACACATATTAATATAAAGTATAGTTTTTTTGGATTGCGAAAAAAAGTCTTTTAAACCTAAAAAGTAACATTTTAAATATATTATATATTCAAAACACACAAAATATTATAATACCAAACACACTAAATGATCAATACTGTAATCCACACATAAAAACTTACCATAAAAACTATTTTCAAAAAACTTCCACCAAATTTTCTACTAAATATATTATACCATGTCTTTGAAACACAAAAATATTACAAAGCACACCAACATACTAAAAAAATATTACAATGCCCAACAACACTAAATGATAGTAATCAACTCTTGAAAAAAACAAAAAACAAAACAAAAACTTACATCAGTTCTCAAAAGAATTCGACCAAATTTTCATATATATACAGAACCAGCATCATGTATACACTTAAACCTAGTATTTAAAATATCCATTATTAAACTTGCCATATTGTTCATCACAAAGTCAAATATCATTATATTCCACACGTCCTATCTAAGAGATTACACTGCAATTCCTACCCATTTAGAAACCAAATATATAATTGAATTACATTTGGAGCCACGACAAGTTTAAGGTAAATGTCTAGTAAATAAAATTTTCAACTGATGTGCAGGTGGCACCGTCCGAGTAAAGCTGTCATTCAATTATAGAATGCAGTAGGTACAATCGTCCAGGAATGTCATTCTATTATTTATGGGCTTTTCTATAATCGTACAAATTTCATTGAATTATATAATGTGTAGCTGTTGTTAATTATCCAAATTTACGAATATTTTTTTAATGGAATGATGTACATTTACAAGTAAAAAAACAAGGGTTTTATGTAATAATAAAGATAAAAGTAGCGTAATTATGCACATTTATGTACACATGGTTTTTATGTAACTAGCAATTGTACCTAGGGGTGCAATAAAAAAACGCCATGTTGTAAGCAAAGCAAGGAGATGTGGACATATACAACAAGAAACATTATATTCTTTACATAATTGGACATTACATTATCACAATTTCAAAAGTAATCATGAAAATTATTTTTCTCTCATTGAAATGACAATGAATTGTTAGTTTTTGTTGTTCAGTGTAGATGCAAATTTTTTATGGATCTATCTACTAAATAAATTGGCCATTACATTATCGGCTTTTCAAAAGTAATCAAGAAAAGTATTCTTCTCTCATTCAAATGAGAATGGATTGTTAGTTTTTGTAGTTCATATGTTACAATCAAGTAACATCACACCCACACCCGATAAGAGCTTCCATCCTTCTTATTGACTGCATCTAGAATGGAGCCGACAATTTCAGGGACCACGAGAACAGGATCCAACTCAGAGTTCAGAACTCTTGATTTATAGGCGTGCCCGAACCAAGAAAAGCAGTCAAATTCTTCACGCTTCTTCCCCATAATTCTAAATTCAGACAGCGAGACAGACTGATGGGATGGCTGTTTGATACAAAACCCATAAGTATTAAGCTTATTTAAGAGTGGAAATGTTTGCAAATAATGCTCGCCTTGTCCGATTTGCTCGTCTGGTGAGTATTACCATACATATTAGGGAAACAGCTAGTGGGTGGGATCATTGTATTCATGTTTTAAAAGGGAGAGAAATCAATGGAAATAAAATACCGTATCTCCATTAGATCCTTGGGGAACTTTTTGAACCCCGAATGATTGATTTACAATAGGATTGTGAGACCAAAGAGTGGTAGTTCACGAGATCAAATCATCTCATTATTAAAAACAGTCAGCATAAACGAGGACTATATATTTTTTAGCAAACCAATTCATTAAATTCAAATCGACAACTTGATGACCAATTCATTACATATTCTGATTTCGATTTGGAGTTGACCCTCTTTCGTCGAGACTTTCTTTCGTCCTGTGCCCTTTCTAAATCCTCATAATGGGTTGTTAAATAGAAGAAAAAAAAAAAGATAAAATAATATATCTAAATATAGATATGAAATTTGACATGGCTTGCAGAAATGTTAACAAGGCTTTTCTTTTTCACTATTTTATGAGGGCACTCGGGATTGACTAAAGGAGAAACGTTTAAACTCCTAGAAACGTTTAAGCTCATGCGATGGTCGGAATCATCAGGTATTTTATGGGTCTAGCTGGAGTGCTTTTGGTGGTATAAAAACAGTGTTTAAAAACTTTAATAAATTTTTTTAATTAAGTTAATAAAAATGTCTTCATGGTTTTTCTAATTGCTATAAAAGTTTTAAGTTTTGTTTATTTTTAATAGAAAGTTTTCATGGTTTTATAAGTACTACATAAAAGTTGTAAAATTTGTTAATTTTTTTTTTTAAGTTTGGTTTATTTTTAATAATAAGTTTTTATGATTTTATAGATACTATATAAAAGTTCTACAATTTGTTAAAACTGTTTTAAGTTTGGTTTATTTTTAATAATAAGTTTTCATGGTTTTATAAATACTATATAAAAGTTCTAAAATTTGTTCATGTAATTGGAGTTTGACTTTTTAAATTGTAATAAAAATTTATATATTATTTATCTTTCAATTATTATAGCACTAACTTATTAATAAGAACTATTTAAATGTTCAGAAAGATTATAAAATTGATTGAATTAAAACATATTACATATTGCTTTTGATTGGCACAACTTTGAGCTTTTAATTACCCAAGCTTTTATTCTACAAAAGTATCTTTAGCGTTCTCTTCATCTATCCCCGTTAAACTTAATTTCATGGTCAATTCAGGGAAGAATTTAGATAAACTTAATTTCATATTGAATTAATGGAAGACTTTTTTTTTATTTACTTTTATACATATATTTTTATTGTTCTTAGTAATTGTTTGAATTTAAAAATGGTAGAATAACCTATATCAAACGCACCATAAGATCATAAAGCTAATTCATACTCTGATTTATATAAAGCTGAGATTGTTTTGCAAAGATCAGACATCTC
>LPNX010659769.1:11058-83827 GCA_001517045.1 Pseudotsuga menziesii | reverse complement strand
GGGTTTTGACTTACCCCGACACCCCTAAGACTATTTTGTCCCAACGCTCCGCTTACAAATTAACCGCGGAGTTACCCCCTATGGAGTATGCGCTCCAACAGATGCTCCAAACATATGACAGGAAGTAAACATTTGTTTATCAAACTAGACAAAGGAAAAGAGGGATCTGTCACATTTGGAAATGATCAGACAACTAGAATAATTGGAAGAGGGACTGTATGTTTAAACAATAAGAAAAACTTGGCTGAAAATGCCCTGTTGATAGAAGACATGGAACACAACCTGCTGAGTGTTAGTCAAACATGTGATAAGGGACGCTACATGATATTTGATTCAAATGGATGTCAAATCAGAGATGTGAAAACAGATAAACTAATAGGTACAGCCACAACAAGTGCAAGCAATGTCTATATTCTAGATGAGAAAAAGAATGAATGATGTCTTAGTAATGAGAATGAAAGCTAGTTGTGGCACAAGAGACTAGGTCACATCAATTTTGATAATCTGTTCAATATGAGTAAGAATGAAGCTGGAAGAGATTTACCATCTTTAAAGAATCTCTCAGGGTCAGTGTGCAAGCAATGCCAGCATGGGAAACAAACAAGAGTTAGATTTAAAACAAAAGAATACTCCACAACTAAACCGCTTGAGATAGTGCATACTGACATTTGTGGGCCCATGAGAACAAAAGAGATGAAAGGAGAAAAGTATTTCTTATTATTTGTAGATGATTACACTAGAATGACTTGGCTTTACTTATTGAAAAAGAAATCTGAAGCTTTTGACTGCTTTCAAATGTTTAAAGAATTTGTTGAAAATGAATGTGACAAGAAAATAAAATGCCTGAGATCTGATAATGGAGGAGAGTACGTGTCAAATGAATTTAACAAATTTTGTGATGTGAACAGGATAAATAGACACTTCTCTATGACTGAAACACCCCATCAGAATGGGGTAGTAGAAAGGAAAAACAGAACAGTAGTAGAGATGGCTAAAACCATGATCCAAGAAGCAAAGTTGAGTAATGTGCCTTGGCCTCAAGCTATTTACACAGCGGTTCACATACTGAATCGATGTCTACTAAGAAATAACCAGTCTATCACACCATATCAAATGTGGAAAGGAAGACCATCCAGCATTAAACATTTCAGGATTTTTGGCTGTAAGTGTTATATCAAACGAGTAGATCCACATTTGGGAAAATTAGACTCTAGAACCGATGATGGAGTATTAGTTGGCTACTCCTGCTCTAGAAAAGCATATAAATGTTATAATTTCAGACTAAGAAAGATCGTTGAAGCAATAGATGTAACATTTGATGAATTTGCATTCTTAAAATCAAAGACTAAGCAAAAGGAGTTTGAGAATCATGATATATTTGACAAGCACAGGTCAGATGATGAAGAGGATGAAATAGAAGAGGTTAAGGCTCATGACAGCGACAGATCTACAAGTGATGATGAAAAATGCTACAGTCCTTCAAAAAATACAATTTCAACAAAATCTCCAAGTAGTCGAATACAGAAAAATCACCCTGAAGAATTGATTATTGGGGATATAAACTCAGGTGTTGAGACAAGAAGTAAAGGACAGCAACCCATCCTTGAAAAGCAGGTATCACTTCTCTCTCTGACTGAACCGAAGAACGTGAATGAAGCTATCAAAGATGAACATTGGGTAAATGCTATGAAGGAAGAGCTTAGCCAAATTTAAAAGAATCATACCTGGGAACTAGTTCCTAGGCCTGCAAACAAAAATGTAATAGGAGCTAAGTGGGTTTTCAGGAATAAACTGGATGATACAGGAAAAGTAACCAGAAATAAAGCAAGACTAGTTTGCAAAGGTTATGCATAGGTAGAAGGGATTGATTACAGTGAAACATTTGCCCCTGTTGCTAGAATGGAAGCAATAAGGTTGATTTTAGCATATGCCAGCTCCAAACAAATTAAAGTCTACCAAATGGATGTGAAGTCAGATTTTCTGAATGGTGATTTGGAAGAGGAAGTCTACATGGAGCAGCCAAAAGGATTTCATCTACAGGATGCATCACAGTTTGTTTACAGATTGAGGAAAGCGTTATATGGATTAAAGCAAGCACCTAGGGCATGGTACTCCAGACTAGATAACTACTTGATGCAGCAAGGATTCAAGAAAGGTCACACAGATAGTAACATGTACATTAAAGAAGAGAATAACAGTCTGATTATTATAGAAGTTTATGTTGATGACATAATTTTTGGGAGTGACAATGATAGACTGAGCACAAAGTTTGCTGAAAGCATGTAACAGGAATTTGAAATGTCTATGCTAGGAGAAATGAAGTTCTTTCTTGGATTACAAATCAATCAATGTGACAGAGGTATCTCTATCTCTCAGACTAAATACATTAATGAAATGCTAAAGAAATTCAAAATGGAGGACTGTAAGCCAGTTGGTACACCTATGGTCACTGGATGTAAACTCAGTAAAGATGATGACTCTGGAGATGTAGACCAGACTATGTACAGATCTATGATTGGCAGTCTACTCTATGCTACAACAACTAGACCAGACATTATGCGTGTTGTTTGTCAGGTTGGAAGATTTCAGGCTTCACCTCAGAATGGTCACTTGTTGGTTGTAAAGAGGATTTTCAGATACTTAAAAGGAACAACAAATCATGGTTTATGGTATCCAAAAGATAACTCTCTGGACTTATATGCATTTACTGATGCTGACTGGGTTGGATGTGTTGATGACACGAAAAGTACCAGTGGTGCTGCCTTCTTTCTTGGAGGTTGTTTGGTAAGCTGGTCCAGTAAGAAACAATCATCTGTTTCATTATCTACAACTGAAGCAGAGTATATAGCAGCAGCAGGATGTTGCACCCAGATTCTTTGGATGAAGCAGATGTTGAAGGATATGCACATACAAAATGATGATCCCATTCCCATTTTCTGTGATAATACAAGTGCAATAAGCATTTCAAAGAACACAGTGATGCATTCAAAGACTAAACACATACCCATCAAATATCATTTTCTGAGAGAGCAGGTGCTGTCCAAAGTTATTAAGCTTGAATATGTTGGAACAAAAGACCAGATTGCTGATATTTTCACTAAGCCATTTCCCAAATCTCAGTTTGAAACGCTTCAAGCTCAGCTAGGGGTTTGTCCACTATGAATATATTCTCATTCACATTACAGGTTGCCAAGCTCTTTATGGCTCTGATTTCTTGTTGGCATATGGTTACAGCTTCTGCTTTCTTGTTTTCTGGACACATTCTGTATAGATTGAAACAGTGATAGGGGGAGTCATGATCACAGGGGGAGCAGTATTTCTAGTCTTTTCAATGGATGTCAAAAGGGGGAGAAAGTTTTCAAAGTTTTCCATCATGTCAAAGGGGGAGTTTGTTGGCCAAGATGTTGTCATTCTGTCAAACTTTGCAGCACAGGTATATTATACAGCATATTATACAGGAATCTTTGTATAGTGAAGCACACACAGCAGCAACGGGAAAAATGAGCTCCACTACTTACATAAATTAGAACGTACAGATTTTCCCACATCAGAGACATCCACGTACAAATTTTCCCACATCGGAGCTACCCGTCAAGAACTCCACATCGAAGCTTTACAAGGTTAAACGTCGGCATGATAATGGAATCAGGAGCCGCAACGGCGGAGTCATAAAGGATAAGTCAGTTCACAATGGCGGAAAATGAAAGAATAATATGATCTGATTCAAAAGCAACAAATCAACCGATTAAGCCAATATGTCGGAGAAAAATAACGAAGTCAAAACTGATTATCTATCCGCAACGGTGGACAAGCGACCTGCATCGGCGGCGGAGCACGTTTCACTTCGGGTGGCTAATTGATTTGCGAGCCGCAACGGCGGAAGAGAAAGAGGTTATGGACAGGCGACCGGAGGGCGGGAAAACTCTCAATCGGAAGTCGACAGGATTTACACTTCGGAGGCTTAACCACTTTGGGAGCCGCAACAGCGGAGCCGTGAAGAATAAATCAATTTGCAACGGCGGGTTTAAAACGAATGGACGACCGGAAAAGATAAAGCTTTCCGCAACCGCAACGGCAGAAGCCGAAAGGATAATGATTGGTTTCAACTGCAACGCTGGAGCTTTAAAACATCGAAAGTCGGAAGGACATCCCCTTCCGCAACGTCGGAGCGAAAAGCGGAACGGGAGCCGCAACAGCGGAAGACGGAAGACTACGGGCTCTGCGGTAGGTCTATCGGTGTCGGAAACGTTATGAGTCGGATGGTTAGCACATTATGGAGCTGCAATGGCGGAGATTGAAAGAACAATACGTTCCGACGCGAAACCAAGCAATCAGCCGACTAAGGCAAATACATCGGAGAAGAATATCAAGACTGAAGCTGATCATCTTTCCGTAATGGCGGGTGAATAAGCAAATTATCTTCCGATTTAAAACGTATTCAAGCAATTGATGACTATTCGCAGAATGCAGACAGTCAGAGGACTTAAAGTTTTTTCCAGTTAGAGACTTTGAAAATCTATGGCATTCATGGAATATGAATCGATCAGCATTCAAGACGTTGAGAGTCTTGACAGTTAAAATCTATTAACTATTTCTCATTTGCAGTTAGATGGTACATGAAGTGTCCATAACCGTTTATGTAATAAACGGAGAGAATGTGAATCGACTGAAAAATATATATATACACATTGTAGCAAGAAGACGTAAAGTGAGCGTTTCTGAAAGGTAAGTTCGAAGATAAGAGAATGAGCACATTGCAGAAAAGAATTGAAGAGCTGGATACGACGATGAATAGAGATTAACAGTTGCAGAGCATGAAGAGTTCAGATGAGAAAGAATACATGAATGATACAGTAACAGTCTCGGTGAGTTTTTCTTGTGCTTAGTCTTGATGATAAACAGAGAAAATGTACAGAGATAGAATTATAACATCTGTAATACTGTCTAATTCAAAATCATAATGTAAATGCTGATTTATAAAGCCTAGTCATAGACAATGAGGGGTTGTAAGGGTTTGATTCATTCTGTAACTCAAAGAGTTCTCTGGGTGGTAGGGTGGAGCAAGGGAGAACATAGTTCTCTGGGGTGTTGTAGCATCCCTCTGGTTGTTGCCAGAAAATAGACACGAGTTGGTGCTTGTATAATTGGAAGTTGGAGCTTCCAGAGGTAGCAGCCTCGTCTGGGTTGAAGCTCAGGAAAAATAAAAGAATGTAAAGAGGAGTTGGAGCTTACCTTTCATTCTTAAGAAGAAATTTTTTTTTGTTTCCTCATGAAAAACATTGTGCCTTGTGTTCGTTGATATGATTGAATGTTGACTGTTATTTAATTTGCTGCTATATGTTGAATGGTTTAAACATATGCCCATAATAAATCTGAAACATCTTTTAAAAGGATGCACATTGGAAGTAAATGATTCACCCCCCCCCCCTCTCAGTTACTTTAATCCGTCCAACACTTGATGGCACTTTGATTGTCGCACCAAAGTGGTGTTGATGTAATTGTAACTTCGGAATGTATTCACTTGTATTTCTTATCTATTGTAACCCGATGTTTATTCCAGGATGTACTTGATTTATGTCATGCCCTGATGTTCCTATCGGGAAAGTATATAATGTAAACAAGTCATGTCAAGTCATTGTGGGTAACCCTCCTATTGTCTGAGGGTTAAAGTCCCCGCAGTCCAGGGGCACTAGGGTCATTAGACTCTCTTGGAGAGGTCAGCCCTAGTAGGGTTTTAGTCATGTCGGGATTAGTATAAATAGAGAGCTGGACTCGCTATTTAGCACACATCACTTACACACTAAAGTGTAGCACATAGTTGAGGAAAGAGAAGACACTAGGGCTAGAGAAGAAGAAGGTTACTACTGTCGGGAGTGCATCTTACTGTTTTGGGGTTTTACCTTTTGTGTTGATTCTATCTCTGAGGAAGTTGCGGGGTTTTCTCCATTTATGGTTTCCCCGATGAAAAACACTGTGTTCATTGTCTCTTGTATTTGATTGCTATACTTGTTGTTCTCTCAGTTAAATATCCTAACATAATGCCAGCTTGAATGTTGAAAAACTAACATGGTATCAGAGCTAACCTGAGAAGAAGACACTATGCAGCTGCAGGAACTAGGGCTTCCTACTTTATGGATCTCTCTCCACATATTTTCAAAAAAAGTAAGGTGGAATAACTCTCCTCCTTAGGGCGCATCTTTCTATCGAAGCAGAATCCAATTCTGAGGTTTTTCAGTTTTGGACCTGTCACTCCTGCCGAAAATTAGGGCTTTTCACAGAAGAGGAATTTTTCAGTGAGCCCAGGCCTGGATTGATCTCCTCCCCAAAATCGAAGTTAGGGATAAATTTCAAGGCATTTGGGTGGACATAAATCTGGAAAAGCAAAACCCTAATTTGCTCCTAAACCAGCTATGCAGGATTTTAGCTCAAAATTCAGATCCGACATCTTGACCTGGTAAGATCTAAAATCTTTTGTATTTCCATTTGAGGTTCTTAGTTAATATGTCTCATCATACCAAGCTTGATGAAAAGCTTGAGGGAGTTGATAACTTCTGTGCTTGGAAGTACAGGATCTCCCTAGTCCTCGAAGAGAATGAGTTAGACTCCTACATCCATGAGGAGGTTCCAGTTCTAGAGGGAGATGAGGCTAAGGCCTTGCATAAGAATAAGTTGGTTATGGAAAAGAGGATCATTGCTAATTCTATCAAGTATCACCTTATCCCACAGGTGTCCTCTCTCAAGACACCTAAAGCTATGTTTGATGCCCTAACCAAATTGTTTAAAGGGAAGAACATAAACCAGAAGATGACTCTGAGAAACCAACTAAAGAATGTGAAGATTCAGAATGCAAAAACAATCTAGTCTTACTTCACAAGAATTTCTCAGATCAAGGAACAACTAGAAGCAGTAGATGAAGAAGTGGAAAATGCAGAGATTGTGATGACTACCTTGAATGGCCTTCCTAGGTCATGGGATTCTTTCATCCAAGGAATCTGTGCTAGAAAGAAGTTAGTCAAATTCAGCAAACTATGGGAAGAGTGCTCTCAAGAAGAAGCTCGGATAGCAGCTCGAGAAGAAAATATGGGAAGTGAAGATAAAGCTCTCACAGTACACTCTAAGTCACACTCCAAGACAACCAAAAGAAGATCTCATCACTTCAAAGGTAAGCACTCTCACAAAGATAACACTAGAAAAGATTTATCTAGGATCATATGTTATACATGTGATGAAGCAGGACACTATGCAAGGAATTGTCCTAAGAAACAAAAGCTAACAAAGAGGAGCAACAAAAGAAGACATCATGCTCATGCTGCAGAGGATGATGAACCATCCAAGAAAAGAACTAGATATGAAAGTGAAGATTCTTCAAGCGAGGATGAATATGTTTTGATCTCCGCTCTCACAGGTAACATTACTCATGGAAGTGACGATTGGCTTATAGATAGTGGGGCTTCCAAACATATGACTGGATTCAAGGAATCCTTTGTAAGACTGTCAAAACATGACTCACCTCACAAGGTGAAGCTAGGAGATGACTACCAATATCCAATAAAAGGTAGTGGGGAATCTTCCTATAAGCTAGACTCTGAAAAGTCTCTAACAATGAAAGAAGTATTGTTTGTGCCAGGACTCAAGAAGAACCTCCTCTCCATATCAGCATTAGATGCAAAAGGAATGAGGGTTGCATTCATAGATGGTCAAGTCATCATGTGGCCAAAAAGAAAGACTATCGATGATGCAGTAGTGATTGGAGAACAAGAAGGAGGATTGTACAAATTAAAGGGCCATCCAGATCAAGCCTTGGTCCATGACACAGTAGAGCCAAGTGAACTTTGGCATAGAAGGCTTGCACATGTGCATTACAGAGCACTACCTATTGCAAGCAAAGCTGTTGAAGGTCTTCTAGAAATCCAAGCAAAACATGATGGGGTCTGCAAAGGATGTGTGAAAGGAAAGAATACAAAGAAGACATTTCCAAGCAGCAAAAGCAAAGCAAAAGGAATCTTGGAAATCATCCACTCCGATGTATGCGGTCCTATGTCATCAAACTCACTAAGTGGGTATGCATATTATGTTTCTTTTATTCAGGACTTTTCTAGGAAGACATGGGTTTATTTCATGAAGAACAAAGACGAAGTATTCAGCAAGTTCAAGGAATTCAAAGCCTTGATTGAGAACCATACTAAAAAGAATATCAAGACCCTTCGATCAAATAATGGTGGAGAATTCACTTCAAATGAATTCAAAGAGCTATGCAAAGAATCAGGGATTAAGAGGGAGTTGTCCACTCCTTATAATCCACAACATAATGGGATTGCAGAGAGGAAGAATAGAACTATCATGGAAGCTGCAAGAGCAATGCTTCATGATCAAGACCTTCCTATGCATCTTTGGGCGGAAGCTGCTAGAACAGCGGTGTATGTATAGAACCGTACTCCACATAGAGTACTCGATAACAAGACTCATGAAGAATTCTTCTCCGGCAAGAAACCAGAAGTCAGCCATCTCAGAATATTCGGTTGTCCAGTGTACATACATATTCCAAAAGAAAAGAGAACAAAATTAGATCCTTCAGGAAAGAAGGGTATATTTGTGGGATACTCTGAAAGCTCGAAGGCTTATAGAATATATTTCCCAGGATACAAGAAGATTGACATCAGCAAGGATGTAACATTTGATGAAGACACAGCTTACAACAAATCCAGAAAGAGACCTGTTGAAGAACCTGAAGAAGCAGAAGCACCCAAAATTCATGATACAACCATGAACATAGAAACTTAAGCAGAAGATAAAGAATTTGAAGAACCACAAAGACCTGTAGATCCACCTCTGGAGAAGAATTCTCATAAGAGGAAACCTGCTTGGGTACAAGAACTTATCCAAGGTGCAGAAAGATATGGGGCTTCAGAAGAGAATCACAGAGAAAGGAAGAGGACCAGATCTTGCTCTAGGTATGTAGCATTACTATGTGATTTCATTGATAAAGAACCTTCCTGTTATGAAGAAGCGGCGGAACGGAAAGAATGGAAGGATGCTATGATCGAAGAATACCAATCGATCATGAAGAATGATGTTTGGGATGTTGTCCCAAGACTAGAAGGGAAGTCAGTTGTAACTTCCAAATGGATCTACAAGATCAAAAATGCTGCAGATGGTAGCATTGAAACATATAAGGCAAGATTTGTGCCTCGGGGTTTCTCTCAAAAAGAAGGAATAGATTATGAAGAAACCTTTGCACTTGTAGCTAGATACACTTCCATCATATCAGTACTTGCTCTGGCTATAGTGATGAAATGGAAGATACACCAGATGGATGTCAAGACTTCTTTCTTGAATGGTGTAGTGGAAGAGGAAGTGTATGTAGAACAGCCACTTAGTTTTGAGACACATGACAGGGAGTCTCATGTATGCAGATTGAAGAAATCCCTATACGGTTTGAAACGGGAACCCAGGACATGGTACGACAGAATAGATAGCTTTCTATCCAGTTTGGGCTTTACCAAGAGTAAAGCAGATTCCAACCTTTACTAAAAGGTTGAAGATGGCAACCCAGTGATACTTCTACTATATGTAGATGATCTGTTTGTGACAGGTATGGGTGGGTTGATTGTTGATACGAAAAGAAAGCCTGTTGTTGAGTTTGAAATGAAGGACTTGGGTATGATGCATTATTTTCTAGGTATGGAGGTGTGGCTGAGTGCAAATGGAATCTTCCTTGGACAAGGGAAGTGCAGTAGAGATCATGAAGACGTTTGGGATGATGGACTGCAAGACTATGGCCACACCTATGGCATCGAACCTGAAGCTATTGAGCGCTTCATCAGATTCGGTTGATGCTACGATGTATTGTCATCTGATTGGGTCATTAATGTACCTAACGAACACGAGACCAGACATTTGCTTTGCTGTGAACACCATGAGCCAATTCTTGACAAATCCAAGAAATGTTCACTTGATTGCTGCAAAGCATATTCTGAGGTGCCTGAGGGGTACAGTTGATTATGGGCTCAAGTACAATGCAAATTAGAAGATTAACCTAGAGGGTTATGTTGATTCAGATTGGGCAAGCAGTGCCATCGATAGGAAGAGCACTTCAGGGTGTTGCTTCAGTATGGTATCAGGTGTGATCTCTTGGTTTAGCAAGAAGCAATCCTGTGTGGCACTGAGTACAACTGAAGTAGAGTATGTCATAGCTTGTTCAGCTAGTTGTGAGGTAGTATGGCTATGGAAGCTACTGTCTGATTTATTTGATCTCCAGATGGATGCTACTTGTATACATTGTGACAACCAGAGTTGTGTGAAGTTGTCAGAGAATCCGGTGTCCCATGACAAGTCAAATCATATCGAGATCAAGTATCACTATATCAGGGATATGGTGTAGAAGGGAGCAGTGAAGCTCTAGTATGTTGCGACGGAGGAACATATAGCTGATATGCTGATGAAGCCATTGGCCAAAGTGAAGTTCTAGTACTTCAGGGAGAAGCTTGGTGTTCTCCAGATCGAGGTTTCCTCCAAGGGAAAATGATGAGTCCCGTAGCCATTCTGACGAGCAGGTAAAATATAAGGGCTGAGCCATTCTATCATGGTGAGAGGATTTGGTTCCTTCCATGTAAGATATGGATGTTGATATCCATAGCCATTCTAACGAGCAGGTCAGATATAAGGGCTGAGCCATTCTATCATGGTGATAGGATTTGGTTCCTTCCATGTCAGATATGAGTGATGATTGCCATTCTGGGAATGGAGGTACCTGGTCCGTTACCAGGAACACTCAATCTGGGACTGAGAGAGCCATTCTGACAAGTAGGTCAGATGTAAGGGCTAAAACATTCTGTCATGGCTAAAGGATTAGGTTCCTCCCATGTCAGATGTGAGTGTTGGCCATTCTGTCGAGTAGGACAGATGTAAGGGCAACTGCCACTCTCTGGGAGAGTGGAGGCACCTGGTCCGTTACTAGGTAGCTCAGTCTAGGACTGGGGGCCATTCTGGAAAGGGTGTAAGATTTGGTTCCTACCAGGTCAGATGTGAGTGCATGCCTTTCTGGCGAGAGTGTAGGATTTGGTTCCTACCAGGTCAGATGTAAGTGCAGAGCCCTTCCATCATTGTGAGCAGGATGTGTTCCCGCCTAGATGGATGTAAGTGCAGAGCCCTTCCATCATTGTGAGCAGGATGTGTTCTCGCCTGAATGGATGTAAGTCCAGAGCCCTTCCATCATTGTGAGCAGGATGTATTCCCACCTAGATGGATGTAAGTGCAGAGCTCTTCCATCATTGTGAGTAGGATGTGTTCCAGCCTGGATGGAAGTGTGGAAATCTTCCATCGTTGTCAGCAGGATGTGTTCCAACCTGGATGGAAGTATGAAACTCTTCCATCATTGTGTGTAGGATGTGTTCCCGCCTGGATGGATGTGAGTGTTGTGCCTTTCTGACGAGTAGGTCAGATATAAGTTCTGAAGAAGACCTACATGGAGGCTAGGCCTACAACCAGCATGAAAGAAGGTTGGCTCTGTAGAACTTCCTGTGATGAGAAGAATCATGAGATAGCACATATGATGATGACCAGCAGTGGTGATCCAGATCGAGCTATGATCTAGATCCAGTGATGATGATCCAATGATGTTCTAGATCAAGTATGATACAGTGACGATGATCCAGATCGAGTGATGATCCAGATCCAGATGACTTGAAGATGAAGATGACTTGAAGATGTAGATGACGAGAAGATCCAGAGAAGAAGACCAGTGATGAAAATTATGTCGAGAGAATACCTTCCTAGTTAAGAGGGAGTGTTGATGTAATTGTGACTTCGAAATGTATTCACTTGTATTTCTTATCTATTGTAACTCGATGTTTATTCTGGGATGTACTTGAGTTATGTCATACCCCGATGTTCCTATCGGAAAATTCGATAATGTAAACAAGTCATGTCAAGTCATTGTGGGTAACCCTCCTATTGTCTAAGGGTTAAAGTCCCCGCAGTTCCGAGGCACTGGGGTTATTAGACTCTCTTGGAGAGGTCGACCCTAGTAGGGTTTTAGTCATGTCGGGATTAGTATAAATAGAGAGTTGGACTCTCTATTTAGCACACATCACTTACAGACTTGAGTGTAGCGCATAGTTGAGGAAGGAGAAGACACTAGGGTTAGAGAAGAAGAAGGTTACTGCTGTCGAGAGTGCATCTTATTGTTTTGGGGTTTTACCTTTTGTGTTGATTCTATCTTTGAGAAAGTTGCAGGGTTTTCTCCATTTATTGTTTCCTCGATGAAAAACACTGTGTTCATTGTCTCTTGTGTTTGATTGATGTACTTGTTGTTCTCTCAGTTAAAGATCCTAACATAATGTTAGCTTGAATGTTGAAAAAATAACAAGTGGAGTAGGCTACTGCTGCTCGAATTCAAACTTTGAAAGGATCTGTCGAAGCCATAAAGGTTCCTGACTGGCATTAACTACGGCTCAATATTCTACTTCTGCTGAAGAAAGAGCAAGAGCTTGTTGTTTCTTACAAGCCCAAGTGACAGGTCCAGATCCCACACTGAAAACATAACCTGCAATAGACTTTCGATCATCAGGATCATCGACCTAATCTGAATCAATGAAACCAACCAAACAAAGGTTTCCCCCCTGTACTGTAATGAATCCCAAACTGAATTGTACCTCGAATATATCGAAGTATTCTTTTTGTTGCTTTCCAGTGAATTTCATGAGAAGTTTGCATATAACGGGAAACACGACCAACGACAAAGGAAAGGTCAAGACGAGAATGAGTCAAGTATAAAAGATTACCAACAAGTTGACGATACAAGGTGGCCTCTACTTCAGGGGAAGTACAAGTGGCAGAAATTTTGACTCCATACTGGAAGGGAGAAGGGGCTGGTTTACAATCTTCCATGTGGAAGCGATGAAGAAGGTCACAAGCATACTTAGACAAGGAAAGAAAGATTCCTTCTTTGGTTTGCAAGACTTGGAGACCAAGAAAATAATGCAAATGTCCTAAGTCTGACATTTCAAAATTTTGCTTAAGACTGGATTTCACATGGGATATAAGTTTAGGGTCACTACCAGTAAGGATAAGATCATCAACATAAAGAAAAAGTATGATGAGATGGTTTCCTACTTTCTTGGTATAGACATTGGGGTCAGAACGACATCTAGAAAAACTAGTGTCAAGGACAAATCTATCCATTTTGGCATACCAAGCTCTAGGATCTTGCTTAAGGCAATATAAGGATTTCTTAAGGAGACAGACAAGGCTAGAGTTATCCTAAACATATCCAGGAGGTTGTTCCATGTAAATTTCCTCCTCTAAATTGCCATGTAAAAACCCAGACAAGACATCCATTTGATGGACTTCCCAGTTATGTCAGGCTGCAAGGGAAAGAACAAGGTGGATGGAATTCATTTTTGCAACAGGAGCAAAGGTTTCATTGTAGTCAATCCCTTCAACTTGGGAAAAACCTTTGGCAACTAACCTTGCCTTAAGTCTTTCAACACTTCCATCTGATACATACTTAGTTCTGTAGACCCATTTACATATAACAAGTTTTCTTCCTTTTGGAAGAGGAACAAGATCCCAAGTATCGTTCGCCATTAAGGAACGATATTCTTCATCCATAGCTGCATCCCAATCTGGATTTCCTGAACCTTCTGCAAAAGTTTCTGGATCATGATTCTCATAAACTTGAGCCAAAAGAGAAGAGGCTCGCAGAAACTGAGAATGTGTTCGATGTTGATCTCTAGGATCACCGGCAAGATCACTAGCTGCTTCACATGTTGAACGGACCCATCAAGGAAACATTGGTGCTGGTGCAATTGGAGGAACATGAGCAGGCGGAGGTGTATTTTCATCCTCGCTATCATCATCAGAAACTGGATTTGAAAACTTGTCAAGAAAGTTGGAAGAAGAAGAAGAAGGCACAATCACCGAATCAGGCTCGTAGGCCAAAGATGGCACACCCGCCAAGTTAGGCTCGTAGGCCAAGAGATTTTCATCAAATTTAACATCTCTTCTAATGATTATATCATGAGAATATGGCTAAATAAGTCTATAACCTTTTACATCTTCTAAATATCCAACAAATATGCACTTTTCACTTTTAGGTTGCAATGCTTTCTGTTTTTCATCCAAAATGTGAGCCCATGCTTCACAACCAAACACACGAAAGTGACTTACATCTGGTTTAATTTTAATCCATGCTTCTTCTAGTGTTATACCTTGTAAAACTTTAGTGGGTGTGCGATTAACTATGTAATTTGCACAATTTATGGCCTTGGCCCAATATTGAAGACTTAGTCCCTTAGATTGGATCATACAATTAGCAATTTCTTTTAAAGTGTGGTTCTTCCGTTCAGCTACACCATTTTGTTGTGGTGTATATGGAATAGTGTGTTGTTGTTGGATTCCTTGTTCAGTACAGAAAGTAGTGAACTTGTTGTTAACATATTCTCCTCCATTGTCAGATCTTAACTTAATAATTTGATGACCAGATTGTTTTTCAACAAGGGCCTTATAGGCCAAGAACATGTTAAATACTTCGCTCTTAATTTTTAGGAAGTAAACCCAAGTGCGTCTGGAGTAGTCATCAATGAAAGTTAAGAAATATTTGAAACCAAAAAAGGAAGCAGATGGAAGAGGACCACACAAGTCACTATGCACAAACTCCAAGGGAACCGAGGAGTGCCAAGAGGCACGTTTGTCAAAACTGTCCTGATGATGTTTTCCGAGTACACAACCGGAACAAACACCGTCCTTGCAAGATACCATCGAAAGACCAGTCACCATATTGTCTTTACATAGTTGTTGCAATGAGTGATAATTTAAGTGACCAAATCGCTCATGCCAAAGTTTGCTCAAGTTATCACTATGAGCAACAAAAACGGAAGGAAAAGGTGATGACCCAAAGTTGTTAAATTTGTACAACTTGGTAATATCATCAATAGTTCCAGTAGCAAGGACATTTTGAGGATTTTTAAAATCCTTGATTACAACTTGGTGAGGTGTAAATGTCGCGGTTTTACCTTCACCCGAATGAGTAATTTGATAGACTGATAACAAATTGCAGGAAATTTTTGGAACACATAATACATCACTGAAATGACCATTTTCTACTGGAACTGTTCCATATCCTATAACACTTAGAGATCTATCATCACCAACAAATATTTGTTTGGTGTTACATTCATGCATAGTAGAAAAGATGGCTTGATCCTTAGCCATATGATAAGATGCTCCAGAATCAATGAGCCATTCATTTGAAGTAGAAGAAGAAGATGCAGTATAAGAGTAACCGGAAGCACAAAGTGCATGTCCATGAGAGTTAGATTCTGAAGACGAATCTAGGCTAATGTGGTGCTTCTTCATTGCTGCTTCCAAGGCTGTCACCTTCTTGAAACACATAGATTCATCATGATTATCTTTCCCACAAAAATTGCAATGACGCTCAGTCTTCTTTCCTTTTAGCTTAGATCCTTTGTCATTTTTTAAAGGAGCTGACTGAGAGGGTTTGGGTCCCTTGTTGTTTGGCTTATTATTGTGAAAATTTTGTTTCTTGGGAGGCTTGGACTTTTCTTTCTGTTGGGACAATAAGGCTTTCTCAGATGTATCTGCATTGTTAATTATTCCAAGATGAATGAGCTTATCTTGCTCTCTAATTAAGGAATCACAAAAGGATTCAAGACTAGGCTCTTGATAGCTAGTTGCATTCAAGGATTATTTCATAGAGTAGAATGTAGATACAAAAACAGAATATGCAAGTCTAAGTTTGGAAAGAATATGATAAATACATTGTTTGTCTTCTTTCTTAATCTTGCATTCTGCACATAAGAGTCTAAGAGTTTTATACTTGGATAAATGATCTTGAATGCATAAAAAAATATTTGGATTCAATGAAATCAACTCATTCTCGAGTTGATGACCCCGAATTTCATTGTGTTTACCAAACACAGATTCCAACTTTTCCCAAGCTATATCAGGTTCATCAATTCCAGATAAGTGGAATCACAAATCAATAGAGATTGACATCCCAATCAATCCACGAGCTTCATCACATCTATTTTCCCATTTAACTTTTTTATCATCATCGATGGGTTTTGTTTCTTTCCCTGAGGTTATCTTGAAAAGTGCCCTACTTCATAGAACATCCTCCATACGAGATTTCCATAAGAAATAATTAGAACTTGTAAGTATAATATCATAAGGGCGGCCATATTGTAAAATAATGGCTGAAAGAACAGAAACTAACTGTCTAGATGCAAAGAGCTCGAAAAAATATGCGGTTTAAAAAAAACGACATTGAAAACTGATTCTTGATGATGAAGTTATGCTTGATCAAAGAAAATGTTGAAGATGTCCCCAGTAGTGACGTGGCAGATATTAACTTGACCAAAAAAAAGAACCCCCTCTTCCCAAGATCAACCTTTGACAATCACTTTACAATAAAGTTGTTTTTAAGTGAATCGCTTTTGTAGAATAAGTGATGTTCACTTTTATAATAATGTTACTTTTAAATAGTGCGGCAATAAATTAAAAGACTTAAGTGACTCACTTTTTATTTTATTTTATTTATGTGAGATGCACTTTTACAATAAAGTAACTGAAAAATAGAAATTGCATGCACTAAAAAGTAGCTTAATAAGACTTGAACTCAAGACTTATTAAGGAATAAAGCAACTTTGGACCAAGTGAGCTAAGTTTAAAAGGTATGTAAAAGAATAGAAAGATGAAGGGTTTTTTGTTTTTTTGTTTTTTTGTTTTACTCTTCTCTCTCATTCTCCGTGCTTGCATTTTTTCCTGCAAATCACAAAAACAAAAAAACTTTTTCCACATAATGGGGTTAGATCTTGGTTAGCTTACCCAGAAAGTCTATGTTTTCAAGTTTTCTTATTGTTTTTTATTTGCCGTGATCGCACAAGGTGCACAGCAAAGAGCATACATAGCCGAGAAGACAAGAAGAAAAAAACGTTCCCTTACTGTTTCTGATTCGCCTCGATCGCGCAAGGTGAACGACAAAGAGCATACACAGTCAGGGAAGGCAATAGCCCGAGACCAAAATAGTAGAGATCTAATAATAAAACTGATAAAATATGAGAGATTTAAAATAAAAATAAAAACAAATCCATCACTGTAACATTATACCTTCAGATTTGTCGAAATGGGTGTTTTTGGAACAAACGGAAATAGTTTTCAATGAAACGAAAACTATTTCCCAATGGAAACGACACTTCGGACGCAATGGAATAGCTCCCATAGGCCACAAATGCATAAAAAATCTAGAACCAGAAACCCTTTCAGAGTTTCGGCAACACCGATTCCAGATCTTGATCAAAACCGAAAGCGGCTCTTCATAAACACTATGATACCGTGTTCGGGTACACAAGGTACTCCCAAAAGACCAAACACCTTCAGTAACCACTTCACACAAATAGATCACAGATCAACACACCGATGTTTGTCACGTGGTTAAAACCCTCGAGAGGGAAACAGTCCACGGCCCCAGCCAAATAGCTACTTGGAGAAATTTATTATGCAAAAGAAAGAAAGTTACATGAGCTTCTCATAATCGATCAACTAGCCAAGGACCCTCTATGCTCTTTAAATAGAGATTATAGACCAATCGGGTGTTAAGCCACGGATCAATGGTAGGTATGATCTAAGAGAAGTTGAACCGCCAGATCACTCTATGTGTAGAACATATCATGACCGTCGGATTAGAATATTTACAAATGCATACTAATGCATACTAAAGAAACACACTTTTACCTAACAGATATATTACACAATTTGATCTTAACTAACTCCTAAGTGTCTAAATATCCTAACAATTCAAATTTCTCTTTCTCTATGCTTTTATCTCATTATCATTAAATAATTAATATATGGTCCATATGAGTATTATTTATCCATCTTATCATATCATACTTAGAATAATTATTCCATACATAATAATGATCATATATATTACTACCCCATGACATATAGTCATATGCTGAAGTAATTCACTTTAGGGGTAGCTAATTCCTAAAGGAGACTTGCAACACTCGGTGACCATGACTAACATTATATCACATAGCATAACCACATGGCTTGATACAATACAAGTCCATATCCATAATTAGAGATCCATTCTCATAGGGTACCATCTATGAGAATCATTGACTTGATACAACACAAGTCTAAACTTAATACAACACAAGTCCACAGTATTAATACAACACAAGATCAAAGTACAAGCATCCCACCTCAATACATGAGAACATAGATAGGACTTTATACAACACAATGTCCTGACTTGATACCACACAAGTCCCTAACTTGATACAACACAAGTCTCAAAGAATGACTCCTGATGTTTTACAAACAACACTCCCTCTTAGCAAGGGAGACATTCTCTGCTTTACTGGGAATTTCCTGACATACCAATCTTATCTCAGAAGTATCTCAACTTCATCACTAACAACAACTTGTCCACGTATTTGCAATCTGCTCATCAATAGCTAGGTACTGAAATTTTACTTTACATAACCATGACTTCGATGAAGTAAAACTTCCTGTCAATGTGTTATATCATAACACAGGTTTTTTTTAGAAAGATTGACTATTAACAGCTAATAACTGTAGGCTCAATTCTTTCACCCTAGTAGGTAGCATCACAAGCTACACTACTCTTCATCAAGTCGTATTATCCACAAAACACCTTTTTCTTATGTAGTACTCTCTAACATACACCTTGCTTCTATAGTACTAGCCGCAATACACTTAGCTTTTGTAGTACTAGCCGCAATTCACATAGCTAATTCCAAGAGGTATAATAGGTCTACTATGTACAAAATACAATAAAGAAACTATTCTTATATACCTCAAAGGTGCTCAAACATATGCTTATCCAAAAGAATAAAAATGCAATAGGTCTGCTAGGTAATTTCAAGAGACCAGACAACTACTTATTTAAAGTAGTATCATCTGGATCTGATCCAGAATGCAACTTCTCTAAACTAGAAACTATGGATTTCATATCCATCATAAACAACACATTCAATGTGCAATTATAGTGCAAAAAGAAAATATTTTCTTTCTTTCAATTTTCAACATTTCTTGACTTCAAGAATCTTCTCCCATCTAAAGAATTGCTTAGTGTGATTTCCATTCTTTGTGATGTTCTTCAAGGTTTTATCACTTTTATAGTGATTTCATATCACAATACCCCGCATAGCCAACTATATGGCTATCTAACCTCTCCAAGAGGTTTAACTATTCTCTGACAACTTAGACTATAACGTTTCTTGAGTATCCAATATTTTCTGACACTTTGACCATGCCTCCATTATGTGAATTCTCTCCACAAGGTATCACAGCCCCTGGTTACCTGAGACATGTATCATGAACAACTATTTTGGGTAATTTTAATTGTTGTTTCTTATGAAGATACATCAATACTCCCTCTTCAACTAGAGGAGTATTTGTATACTATACCAAGCTTGTTATGAACAGTGTCTTAGTAAATATGTTGGCGATTATGCCCATCCGTGGATATGTATAGTAGTTACACAACTCCTTTTTGCACCATGTATATGATATAACTAACTAGAAACTTTATAAAGTTTTACTACTTTACAATATGCTCTATATGAGAAACAACTTTGATTGGATCTTTCTTGATCACTGTACTAGTCAAAATCCATATATCAGTGAAACTTACTTTCACTAACTGTGACATGTTTGAATCTACATACTATTGTACCAAGTAGGTAACACAACACATGCTTTGTTGTACATGTCTATGTACTAATTGTAAAGCATATAACTGATCCTAGGACCTATATAGATACATCTAATATCTATAAGATCCTACAAATATGAACAAGAATCAAAATTATCTTTATGTGTGTGGTCATGTATTTACAATCTATTGTTCTTGAATCCTTTCAAGAACTCTACTGGACATTTTTCCTCGATAGAAGAAAATTATTATCCAATTACTATTACACCTCTAAACTTAAGAATCATCCAAGATTCTTACATATAGATTCCTTTTGAATATGAGTACCATACATGGTTTCTACACAGCATGAGGTTAAGTTAACCAGTTCCACTGGTTTTTTCAGGAGATAGCAAATCTAGCTTCTCCCTCTCAACTTCTAGGATCTTCATCATGGAGACTCATACTCCTCTATATATAACACATATATGAATATAATTAGGATAAATACATTACCTTTAAGAGTCTTTACATTTCTCCGAATAGAATTAGGGCTTCTATTATGTCTTCTTCATAATAAACATAGGAACCTCCCGATAATCTCTTTTTCAAGATCAACCATCCGAATGAATCCAAGTCATTCTCTTCTTGTAGGTCAGGGAATATGTTTTTCCCTACAAGAAAAATTATTCAAATGACTAATAACATTCATAACTAAGAAATGTAATCACATGAAAACTTCAACTTACTGGCAGTAGTTCACATAGTTATGTGCATATACTAAATCAATGTTTTGACATAACCCCGTTCATATCTTATGTAATGTTTTGCAACCCTATATTAGTTCAAAGATTTATATTTTATGAAGGAAATATTCAGCCCCATATTCATATCTCCTAAAGCAATCATGAATCCCTCTATATCATATATTGTGACCAATCATGTAGTCCTATATTCACAGCTCATGAAGCAAGCATGCAACCCTCTATCTCATGTCTTCTGATGGAAATTTTTAGCTTTATATTAGTCCTATATAAGTATATATCAGTCCTACATAAGTCTTATATCAGTCCTATATTATGTCACATAATATGGACTCATGAGCTCGACAATATGCTAATAAAGGACAAACAATAATGCATATGCTCAACACAATTCCAAAGTCTAGGATTACATATCTCTATATGATAGTCATGAAACATATTAAAAAACTTTTAGATCTAATTTATAAAAACATATAACAATCAAAATATAAAGTACTTATCTTTTATTGATTTGTGTGGGCTCCCTCTTGATCTTTGCACCCTTGCAGAGAAAACCAACGTCCTTCTTTATTCACTTGAATGGAAGAGCTTATTTGTAGTGAAAGGATTTCTCCCTTTCTTCATTCTTGCCATGAGGACAAGATTCTCCTTGTTAGTGTACACAACCTTGCTTTGGAATCACCCCTCTTTTTCACTAGAGGCCTTTTTCTTGAAAATATTGGTGAGTGTACCAAAACACTCCCTTGCGGTCTTCAACAAAATGATCATGGACATTAGATTGTCCTTAACTGAATCAAAGATGATATGCTTGTCCTTTGCTTTATTATTATTTAGTTTGATTCTCCCTTCATTGGTGGTAGGATCCTCTACCACTGTGGATACATAGCCATTAAGGTTACGTTCTTCAAGAATATTCAACACCTTGGCTTCCATGTGTTGAAGTTGGAAGTACTTCAAGGTGGTCTTCTGACCAAACGAAGATCAATGTCATGGCTATAATATTTTTCTCAACTCTTCAAGATCTACACAGACCTATCTTGTTGCACAAAACTAAGCTCTTTCACGCCCTATGCTCAGATACCATGTTGATGTTTGAGCAAAATCAAAGATGCTTGAACTTTAAAACTTTTATCAATCAATTTCAACACATATGTATGTCATAAATCAGCCACATATGAATATATCAGCCACATGTGAGTCTCATAAATATACCAGCCACATAAATATATCAGCCACATGTAAACCTCACAAATATATCATCCACGTAAATCATCTTCATAAATCAACCATATAAATCAGCTCCATAAATCATCCTGTTATCTCCCAAAATAAATTTATTTTGATAGTATGAATAATTGAATTCATGTAATGAAAGATCTAAGTATGACTGACAATTTGAAACCGTTGTTGTTGATTTGGTTGAAAATTTTAAAAATTATAGCTTTTGGTGGCTTAGGCAAGGCTTATTATAGATCATTAGCCACCGAAAAGCTATGATTCGACGGCTAAACGGTTGAACGCGGGGTAAAAGTGAACCATCGAAAGCAGGTTGAGCAAGCAAAGTTAAAATAACACTTTCGGTGGCTTAGGCGAGACTCCAGAAGACTCATTAGCCACCGAAAAGGTCGCTTTCGGGAGCTTAGAGAGAGAAACGAGAAGGATTTTAACCGCCGAAAGTAGGCAGCAAGCAATACTGGAAAAAGTACATTCGATGGCTTAGGCGAGGCTCGAAGCAGCTCATTAGCCACCGAAAAGGGTCGCTTTTGGTAGCTTAGAGAAAGATTCAATGCATATGCTAACCACCGAAAGTAGGAAGAGAAGCATCGGGTGAGAAGTACTTTCGGTGGTTTAGGCGAAAGCTAGGGCATTTCATTAACCACCAAAAGGACAAGTTTTTGGCAGTTAAACAAGTTTTTCGGCAAGGCCATTATTTGTCGAAAGCAGGATTTCACCACAACGACGGGGTAAAATTTTCGACGGCTTAAGCAGGAAAGACAACACTTTGTTGGCCACCGAAAGCCGGCTTTTCGGCAGCTAGTTGACAAACTCCCGGAGACCATTAACCACCAAAAGGGAAAAATAAGAAAATGGTTAGAAAACAGTCACATCTGACCCCATAAGCAAGATAAATGATCAGTGGAAGACGTGATTAACCGCCGAAAATATTTGGGCTTGCATAACCGCATGGGTAAATGAGTAAAAAGGGTCTTAAAAAAACTGGCAAAGGACTGATCTGACTAGAAACCCTCAGTCTCCTTCCACCTGTCCAAAAGATCATCAAAAAGCCCGTCAAATACTTTGCCTGATGTAGGTTATGATTACTTAGGAAAGGAGATCTAGAGGATCAGCTGCTACCATCATCTTATGATCACAGCCTCCATAATGACAGAAAACACCCTCATAATCACTGCCAAGAGCCTCCATCTGATTTCATCTTCGAGATTATCATTTTGTCTCCACCAGAAAAACTAGCCCTGAAAGAGAAGCCTGCTAAGCATACTGTATACAGAACAAAGAACTGTTTTGCAGGTACCCAAGAGAGACACCCATCAAGATGAAGAAGAGTGGACCTGCTCTCAGGCAGGAGCTAGGTGATATCAGTTACTTAGAAGCACATCCAAAGGTCTGCAGACTCTTCCAAGAGGTTGGCTGCTACAAGTTCTGTGAAAAGATACAAGGCTTCCATCAGCAGGTGGCTGAAACATTTGTCCTCTCATTTGATGGTTCAAAAGTTGTCATAGGAAAAAAGGAGCTTCACATAGATGAAACACTAATCATTGAGGTGACAAAACTCCCTTGCACACGAGAAAAATGGTGCAAGACATTCATACCAAAAGAGGTGGAGTTCAGGTCTTACCTTAAGCCTGAGCATAGAGGAATAGTGTGTAAAAAGAGTGTGCCATCATCATGGCTGGAGGAGAGGTGGCAACAACTGTTGAAGGCCATTGTGGTCTATCTAACCTGTGAAGGGAGATATAATAGAGCCATGATCTACCATTTCAAGTTAATGAATCACTTCACACGTAAAATCTCTCTCAATTTGCCCTTTTACTTACACGGAAGTCTAGGAAAGATGGCACATCAAGTGAAAGCCCAGCCATCCAAGATTGCTGGCAGGCTGTCCCACCATGGTCTTATCCAGCTCTTGGTCCAGGAATTGTTGAAGAGAAGAAATATGGCTTGGCCTTATTTTCTGTTTTGGAATGGATTTGAGACAGGCCTTTAGCCAGAAGAGAAAGGGAAGTCTCCTGCCAAGAAGTCCAGCACACCAAGGAGTGCGAGAAGAAGGAGGAGGGCCATTTCCCCAGCAGCAGCAACAAAACAACCTCCCTCCTCTTCCAAGACCAAGAAGGTAAAAAGGAACTTGGACTTTAGTGAGAAGGGCCATGAGGTAGAAGCACACCATGAGAATATCCTAAATCTACCCTATTCAGATTCTGAGGAAGAGCAAGAAGAGGATGCAGCCCTAAATCTGCAAATTGTACCATTGGCTGAAGCACTACCATCCCCCACACCACGAGAGCAAGAGGAACCAACAGAGAAGGCTTCCTCCAGCAAGCCTAGAACTCAAAAGATCAATCAGCCACTGAGGCAGGTTTATGAAATGGAGTTCTTGGAAAGAGAACTAAAGAGGAATAATGAAACATTGACTAGCAGGAACAAGCTACTGCATAATTCATACCTGGAGCAGAGAGAAAGATATATTTTCTTGAAAAGGTTGAATACAAGGTACCTCAAGGATAATACAAGATTATATAGGATGGTTAGGCTCAAAAGGCTGCAACTGAAGGAGGCCAAAGCAAACCCTAGCAGCCACCCTACCTTACAAACCCTAGCTGAAGTAGCAGTTAGTCTCCAGCCTCCTGAAACTAGCCAAGGCGTTGTCAATACTCCTACCATGAAGCTTGCAGAAGAAGAAAGCTGAGAAAATGGCCCTGAAAAAACATTTTTGAGAAAAACCTAATATTTTTTTAAAAAACAGGGCTTTCGGTGGCTTAGGCGAACACTGGGGCAGTTCATTAGCCACCAAAAGCACCAATTTCGGCAACTAACGATTTCGATAGACTAGCCTCTTAACCACCAAAAGCAGACAGAGGCTTAAAAGCAAGTTTTAGCATACATGATCGATTTTGGGCAACTACAGATGGCTCAGGGACGTGATCCAAAGATGAAAGACGCTTAGGGAAGCATCAGAAAGGGGTCTATTTAAAATCTACTATGACATAACAGCACAAAAGGGCACCAACCCTAGCTGTCAAAGAGAAATCAGTGGCTTAACTGATAGATGACCAGTAGCAGTAATCATCAGTAGTTACTTTAGTTATTTAAATGTTCATTCAGTGAACTAATTCTTCATTTCAGTTAGACAAGTAGTTAGGTAGGGTTTCAAACCCTAATTTCCAAAAACTATTACTTTTGTTTATTTTTTTTTAAAACAGATCCAAGTTTTAGGATATGTATATTTTGTAAAAGGTTATAAAGCCTAAGACTGATTTTATAAAAAAGTGTTCGACTTTGGGAATTTATAAACCTATACTATTGTCAGTTTCTCGTTCTGCTCATTCATGAATATAAGCTCTTTTGTTATGATTTGTTCAGCCTTCATCTCTGTCTTTACTGTACTTATGCTTGAATGTGTATTTAGGTTACGCTCAAGTTGATTAATAACTAATAGTTGTCATCCTATTGGTGTGTTAATGTGATTTTATTTATAAGTACCATCCTTATCTTGATTTAACCATTTATATGCATATGTTTTGTATGTAAATATGCTAGCCTGATGAGTTCTCCATCGTTGCACCTTATTGTCAACTTCTGAACAATTGTAACTAAAAGCCTTGTAATTAAGTGAGGTTTATGCATGTCTTGAGAGTGGAAGGTTATATAGGTCACCTAATTTGATCCATATCAGAAACCCTAAAAACATTTTAAGTTACCAGGCATCCTCAAGCTACAACCTAGAGGAGTTTCCTGGAGTGATAATAAATTGGCGACACCGCTGGGGAGAGAAGACTGAAGCTTAGCTTCCCTGGGAGACGACATAGATCCTTGCTTTGATGACAGACAAAGCTTGGACATTATTCTGGTTGTAATCATCTATCTGGCGACTCCATTGAAATAAGGTGGCTTCAAGAAGACCAAGTACTAGAGAAAACCCTACAGGGCCACCAGCAACACCAGTTTCAGATCCAGAAGAAATTTTGAGAAGAGCTAGGGCTTTACTAAGACAGACCAACAGTGCTGCATAGGAAGCTACATCAGGTATTTCAAGAAATTTTTCTACTATTATTTCTTCTGCTGAAACACTTAATTCTCAAGAATTTATAAATACATAAGAAAATTCTAGGGTTTGGGCATCTTCAAGCACTAGTGCTTGTGAAGATCCAATCCATGGTGACTCCACTGGGATAAGTATACCACCACCACCTTCTCAGCAAGTGCCTTCATCAGTGATGCCTTCCTCAACCCTGTCCATACCCATTTCCAAAATGGTTGCCCCTCAATTGACCAAAATGGAAAGGATCCTGGTAGCTAGGTATGCCGCCCTAAATTTGTCAAATCCCCTCTCTGCCATGCCTACTGGAGATTACCTCAAGTATATCCCTAAGTTCACAGGAGAAGAGGATTTCACAGCTGAAGAACATCTAGAGGCATTTTACAACTATGCTAAGAACATTAACATAGAGCAAGAAGATGTATGGACTAGGGTTTTTATGCAAAGCCTAAATGGTCAGGCTAGGAAATGGTTTAAGGAACTTCCTGCTGGATCAGTGGCAGGCATTGAGGCCCTAGATGACATCTTTCTAAATCATTGGGGAGAGAGGAGAGACCACCTCTACTATATCACATAGTTCAGCAACCTGAAAAGAGAAAATGGCGAGTCTGTCTCCAACTTCACCAAGAGGTTTAACAATATGTACAGCAAGATCCCCACTGAAATCAAGCCCACTGATACCTCAGCTAGGATAACTTATGCAAATGCCTTTGACTCTAATTTCTGCTTAATTCTCAGAGAAAGGAGGTCTGCCTCCTTATCACTCATGCAGGATGATGCCCTAGAGGTATAATCAAACATTTTGGCATCTCAGAAGGTCAAAGGAAAGATAGACAGGAAGAAGCAGCCTGAAACAAATAATATTCGCTCACACAAATAATATTACCAAAAGACTTGGAATATTAAATAAGCCATAATAATATATAAATTGATGATAGAATAGATATGATACATTTACAATGGTCAGACTTATATACGTCCATTCGTGACTTTCCAACCTACACTCATGACTCTTTGATAATTATTAATTATTAATTAATAATTATCTATTAATATATTTTTTTAATATTTATATATTTTATGTTCGTTACATTGCCTTCCCCTTAAGGGAAGCTTTGTCCTCAAAGCTTGTTTAGTGAAGGACTTCTCAGTTATGAATAACGTCTTGCCATGTCTCTTTGAACATGTAACTTCGACACTTGATGAGACATGGTGATATAATTTCCGAATCCCTGAACTGAATTATCGCATTTCCTCGGGAGTGATCCATCCAAGATTTACTTTCATCCAAGCTGCCTGTTGGTCTCCTTGCTATATAAAACTTCTTGTTTTTTGTTTAGGGTGTAGATTTTGTGTTCCTTCGCGTTTGACATCATAACCTCTCTGTTTATGTACATTTTGACCCTGTCGTTGATCAAAATGACTTTTATAGTTAGGGTGTCGATAAGGAGTTTTTATTGTTTGTTCATTTGCTGGATTGACTTCTTTTTTATCTGTATTGATGACTGGATTTGTATTTGCTTTGTTTTCCTCAACTTGTTTTTTTGAGCCCAAAAGTTTTGATGTCCTCTTCTGAATGTGCACCAACTTGTTTCTGACTAAATCTTTAGCATTCTTAAGATTCCTGATCATTTCTTCTTGCTTTTTCGCATCGTCTTTAAGCTCTAATAGTTTCTTCTGTAGATATTGATTTTCCTCTTATATCTTTTGATGGTCTTGTGCCCTATCTTTCGCCTTCTTGATTTGAAAGAGCAACTTCTAATTATGATCTCTTAAACGAGATATCTCTTCTTCTTTGTCCTTGATGACTTTGTTGAATTCTTTTTGCATCTTTTGTCTTGATTTTTTATCTTCTTGTGAAATCATCTTCGAAATGTCTTTGAAATCTTCAGATGACACATCCTCGGAATCCGATTTTCATTGAAACATCTTGCAGTTTGATTTGTTTCTTCTTATATGGAAATGTTAAAAACTTTTTCTTCGTATTTAAGATGATTGCTCCCAATGTTTCCATCCATGATAAGTCAAGAATGATGTCAACTTCATTTAGATAAATACTCGTAACATTGAATTGGGATGTGAACTTATACTCATCAATTGTCAGTTCTAAGTCCCTAATGGCATATTGATTCCCACCATATTTATCTTTCTTTTCGATTATATTTAGTTCTGGGATGAGTAATTGATTTGCCAAGCTGACGTTAATGTGATTTTCCTCGTTGGTTGGGCAAATAGCGATGCTAATAGGCTTGCTTTGAATAATCCCTTCAAGTTTTAGAATTTCAATGGCTACCTTTGTGTCGGTCTTCTGGAATCTTCCTTTTTGTCACCATGAGACTCCATTTTTGTGTTCAAAGGTGAATAGTCTTCGACTTTCGACGATAATTGATTTTCCTTTGACTTCTTCAACAATAAATGGTCTTCGAATTTTTCGATGATAGGAGGGTCTTTGACTTTGAATTCCTAAATAATAATGGTATTCTTTCTTTTTTGTATTAAATAATAATTGTAATTATTACAATTATTAATATTAATAATATTTTTTCATAAATATAATAATAATATTAACAAGGCACTTGGATCTCCACGTTGGTTAACCTTTTGATTTAGATTAACTTATTTGTGGATTGTGTGTAGATCAGGTGGTTGAGAAGAATGATTGTTAATTTCCCCACCTAGGTTCAAATCTCATTTCTTTATGCACTTCTAGCTTTTATGTTATTTAATAAAGAGAATTAAAGACTAAACTCAACCTAATTAAGGTATGAGTTATTATTTAATATCCAATAACCTTTCAATAAGTAAATAACTTAATTAAGGCATGAGTTGGTTTGTTAATAAAACCAAGGGTTTGTTTTATAAAACCACAGGCATTTGTTTTCTTCTTTCCTTTTTTTATGGGATCTTCTCCCTTCTTCTATTTTTTTATTTTTATTTTTACTTCTTCCTTTTTTCTTTTTTCTTTTTTCTTTTTATCTTTTTACATTTTTCTCCTTTAGATTATTTTCTCTTTTTTAATTTTTTTTTTTAATTCTTCCTTCTTCTCTTTCTCTTTTCTTTTTTATTTTGTTTTTACTTCTCACTTTTTTTCCTTTTACTCTCTATTTTTATGGTCAAAGACCCAATTCATGAAACCTAGAATAATGGCTAAAAGCTAATAAAATGGCCAAAGGTCGGAATCTAGCCAACGAGGCTCTGATACCAATGAAGCGAATAATATTCGCTCACACAAATAATATTACCAAAAGGCTTGGAATATTAAATGAGCCATAATAATATATAAATTGATGATAGAATAGATATGATACATTTACAATGGTCAGACTTCTATACGTCCATTAGTGACTTTCCAACCTACAGTCATGACTCTTTGATAATTATTAATTATTAATTAATAATTATCTATTAATATTATTTTTAATATTTATATATTTTATGTTCGTTACACAATGAGCAGACCCTATTGGGGCTTCTTCATCACAAAACAAGATTGACAAAATGACAAAACTATTAGATAACCTGACTGCTGAAATGTCTAAACTGAAGGACCAAGGACATATACCTGTGAGGGGTAAAGGGCCAAGTGACTTTGCTCCTCGAAACCCTAATTTGTCCCTTATAGAAGAGGCAACCCCCCAGTTCATATTCTCATAAGGGAAAGGAATCAAGGGGAAGATCAGAGAATAAGAGCTCCATTTCAAAATGTTGTAATAGAAGGAGAGCCAGAATTCATTGAAGAAGAAGGAGAAGCTGAAGACAACATCCACTGCATAGAGGATGAGGTGGACTATTCTTTTCTGACATAGGAAGAATATGAGGAAGCCCTAATTGATGAGTAGATCACTGAAGAGGCTATATATCAGGCTGATGGTCAGGGAGGGTACAATCTAAGGTCTAGGCTGGTTGCTCCTCTCAAGAAGAATGTTGAGCTTGTCAAACAGCCTACTACACCAGCTAAAAAGGTTGTTGTTTTACCAAATAAAGGGGTTGTCATATCCAAAGCATTGTAGAAACTAGCACCTTCAGCCATTCCTGATCAGGTCCAAATTAAATCTCCAGTGCATGAGGTGAGCTTTCCAGATAGGTTGCATTATTCTTTCAACCTTGAGTCAGAAATTCAAAAATTGAAGATCCCTTTCCCATTAATTGAGCTAATGAAAAATGATGCATTCAATTCTTCCATTATGAATTCCCTTCAGCCAAAGGTGCATATTGACACTGACTTTGTGAACCTGCAAGATGACAAGCCTGTTGTAACCTTGGTCCCCATGATCGAAGACCTAAAGGACTCATGCCCATCTTTCTACATATCCTTGAATATCCATGATAAAATCCTCCATAACTGTCTGCTGGATTCAGGAACCTCTCATAACCTAATGCCAAAGGCTGTGATGGATGAGCTTGGTCTCAGCATCACAAATCCCTACCATGATTTATTCTCCTTTGATTCCAGAAAAGTCAAGTGCTTGGGCCTCATCAAAGACCTTGTTGTGAACCTAACTCAGCTACCTTCAAAAAGCATCATGATGGACATTGTAGTGGCAGATATCCCTCCAAAATTCAGTCTCTTGTTGTCTCGATCATGGAGCAAAAGACTAGGTGGCACCCTTCAGATGGATATTACATATGCCACCATCCCCATGTTTGGAGGAGAGACTAAGAGGCTGTACCGGGAAAATGAGCTAGCCTGCATCATAAGCAAGGAGAGCAATTCAGTGAATCACCCCATATATGCAGTGGACACTGATTTTGGGTCATGCATTCTGCAAATAGATTATTCTCAACAAACATCAGTCCAACTCACTAAGCCCACCTGTCAGCAGTCCGAAGAAGTGGCCACAACAGTCTAGAGCATGTATTTTGATGGGGCTAGCACTGAAAGATCAGCAGGTGTAGGTGTAGTATTGATCTCCCCATCCAAGGAAAACATTCATCTGTCTTATAAGCTTGATTTTAAAACCACTAACAATATAGCAGAATATAAAGCCTTGCTACTAGGAGTTAAAGCTGCCAAGGAGATGGGGATCATGTGCATGAGGATTTTTGGAGATGCATACCTCATTATTCAGCAGGTCAACAACACTTTTCAGACAAAAAACATCAGACCAAAGGCCTACAGCGACGAGGTATGGAAACTCAAAGACTCCTTTATGTTTTTTGAACTGTCATATATACCTAGGGCTTTGAATCACCTAGCTGATTCCCTGGCTGTCTCGGCAAGTCTATTTATTCCTTCTTTACCTCCTAAGCTCAGCTATGATGTTCAGGTTAAGTACAGACCTTCCTTTCCAGATAATGTCAAATTTTGGAAGGTGTTTGAGAATGATGATGAGCTTAGTAAATTACTTCAACTAGCAGATGAATTCTCTGATATGCACATAGACCAGGAAAAACTAAACATGGAGGAATCCAAGCAGCTCAAGTTGAAAGATAAGGTGGTTGATCGAAACATTGTCCAATTACCCAGCAACTACATACCTCAAGGCCTAGTGCCACTGTAAGAGTTGTTTGATCACAATGACATCCCTTTCAAGCCTGCCAAAAAGGAGCTAGATCCTGTTGTCCAAGAGCAAAACATAGGTATCCAAAGCCATCCAAAACTGATAAATCTATCCACTGAATTGACTGTTGATTAGAGGTCAACGTTTTGCAACCTGATAAAAGAGTTTGCTGATGTCTTTTCCTGGGAGTACAGTGACCTGAAAACCTATGACACCAATATCATCCAGCATAGGATTCCTTTGGAGAAGGACACCATCCCTTTCAAGCAAAAGCTGAGATCCATCAGTCCTCTCTTATTACCAGTAATTGAAAAAGAAATCCATAATCTCCTCAAAGCCAAGATCATAATCCCCCTCAGGTATTCCAAGTGGATTGCAAACCTAGTAGTGGTAAGAAAGAAGAATGGGGAAATCAGGTTGTGTGTGGATTTTAGAAACTTGAACAAGTGTTCCAAGAAGGACAACTATCCACTGCCCAAGATGGAAGACCTGTTGCAGAAAGTCTCAGGGGCTAGTGTTTTGTCCTTCCTAGATGGCTTCTCTAGATACAACCAACTTGCTATGCACCCAGATGACCAAGAGAAGACTGCCTTTACCACTCCCTCGGGCACCTTCATGTATGCTAAAATGCCATTTGGGCTAATGAATGTTGGGGATACTTTTTAGAGAACCATGGACCTAGCTTTTGTAGGGTTGAAAGATAAATTTGTGCTCATATATTTGAATGACCTAATAGTTTACTCCCACAGCCATCATGACCACTTGCAGCATTTGAGGAAGGTATTTCTGAAGTGCAAAATGTATGGAATATCACTCAACCCTAAGAAATCCCAGTTTGCACTTAGTGAAGGAAAACTCCTAGGCCACATAGTCTCAGCTGAAGGAGTAAAGATCGGTTCGGTAAGGGCGGAAGCAATCCATAAGCTGTCAATACCGGGGTCAAAAAGGGACATTCATTCCTTTTTAGGCAAGATAAACTTTGTCAGGAGATTCATCCCTAATTTCTCCGAGCTGGTAAAGCACATAACAATCATGCTGAAAAAAGATGCAAAAATAAAATGGACTGACCAAGCAAGAAACTCTTTTGAAGACATTAAGAAGGCTATCATGGAGTCCCCAACCCTGATTAGTCCTGACTACACCAAGAGTTTTTACATTTTCTCTTTTGCATCCTATGACATAGTAGCAGTTGTACTATTACAGAAAAATGATGAGGGTCTTGATCATCCAATTGCATTCTTCAGCAAAACCTTGAGAGATGTTGAGCTGAAGTATGATCCAATTGAAAAAAAGGATTATTCTCTCATAAAATCTTTGAAGAATTTCAGAATTTACATTCTCCATGCAAAGGTCCTGACATTTGTCCCTTTAGCTGCTGTGAAGGATGTTTTGACTCGGCCTGACATTGATAGGAAGAGAGCTAAGTGGATTTCCAAGCTCGTTGACTTTGATATAGAGGTGAGACTCACTAAGCTAGTGAAGGGACTAGGTCTCGCCAAACTCATGGCTAAAGAAAACTGTGAACTGATGGGAATAAACTTCACATGTGTCAAATCAGCAAAAATGCAGACTGTGGTAGCAACAGAAGTAGATCAAGATCAGAATGGAATTCCATCAGTAGCTAAAAACCTAGCTTCATGTGAGTGGTACTCAGGTATTATTCAATTTTTGCAAAAAATAGAAGTTCCTCCTGATCTCACTCCCAACCAAGCATGAGCTCTTAAGCTAAAATCTGTTAAGTTTTGCATAATTGACAAATTGTTGTACTGGAAAGATCGGTCTGGAATTTTGTTAAGGTGTCTAGATAAAGAAGAAGCAAAGCAGGTCACGCATCACCTTCATTCTAGCACATGTGGGGGCCACCACTATTGGAAAACCATAGCCCACAAGATCTTAAGAGCATGATACTATTGGCCAGTCCTTTTTGCTGATGTATGCACTTTTGTAAGGGCCTGTGACCAATGCCAAAGATTTATAGGGAAGTAGCAACTCAAATCCTTGCCACTTAGGCCTATTGTGGTGAATGGGCCTTTCCAGCAATGGGGTTTAGATTTCATAGGTGAAATAAATCCATCTTCCAGTGGACAGTATAAATGGATCTTAGTAGCCACGGATTACTTTACCAAATGGATAGAGGCATTACCCACCAGGAATGCCACTCATGAAGTCATCATGATATTTTTATATGAGAATATCTTTAGCAGGTTTGGCTGCCTAGTAAGGTTGGTAATTGATAATGCACCAGCTTTTAAAGCTAGGGCATTAGTTAAAATGTGTGAGTCAATGGGCATTCAACTGGTGCATTCCAAATCCTATTATCCTTAAGGCAATGGCCTGGCTGAGTCATCCAACAAAAGCTTAGTCAGGATCATCAGGAAACTACTGGAGACAAATCAGAAAAGTTGGGATTCAAAGCTTAATTTTGCTTTATGGGTTGATAGGGTAACAAACAAAATATCCATAGGGACTTCTCCATTCAAGTTATTTTATGGTACTGAGGCCATTTTTCCTATCCAGCTCATTCTTCCAGTAGCAAAATTCTTTCAGGAAGAGGAAGATGAACCAAATAATATGGTGAGGAGGATGATGGACTTGGTGGAGTTACAACAAATCAGAGAGCAATTTATAGAAAAATCAGAAGCCCATCAACAGAGGATAAAGGGCATGTTTGACAAAAGAGAAAAAGTAGACAGCTTCCAGGTTGGAGATTGGATCCTCAAGTGGGATACTGTCAGACAGGACAAGGGCAAACATGGGAAATTTGACTCTTTGTGGATTGGCCCTTTTGTGATAACGTAGGTACATAAGAATAACACCTTCAAATTGCAGAATCTGGAAGGGGAAGAGGTATTTGATGGCCCAATGAATGGGCGTTTTTTGAAACTCTACTTTATTTGAGGCTATGAGGCCCTATTATTGTAAATTAGTAGATAGTAGGTTGTTTTTGCTTACAGAATAAACTCCATGCCCAATGGAACAGTAAATAATTAAGTTAAGTTATTTAGTTGCTTTTAGGGAAAAGCATTTTGGTCTAGCATTCTTGGGACCCCACTAGGAGGTTCCCATCCTCAAGTCGGAGCCAGATGTTACCTCCCAAAGTAAATTTATTTTGATAGTATGAAGAATTGAATTCATGTAATGAAATATCTGAGTATGACTGACAGTTTGAATGTCGTTGTTGTTGATTTGGTTGAAAATTTTAAAAATTATAGCTTTCGGTGCCTTAAGCGAGGCTTATTATAGCTCATTTGCCACCAAAAAGCTATGATTCGGTGGCTAAATAGTTGAACGTGGGGTAAAAGTGAACCACCAAAAGTGGGTCAAGCAAGCAGAGTTAAAATAACACTTTCGGTGGCTTAGGCGAGACTCCAGGAGGCTCATCAGCCACCGAAAAGGGTCGCTTTCAATAGCTTAGAGAGAGAAACGAGAAGGATTTTAATTGTCAAAAGCATGCAGCGAGCAATATTGGAAAAAGTACATTCGATGGCTTAGGCGAGGCTCCAAACAGCTCATTAGCCACCGAAAAGGGTCGTTTTCGGCAGGTTAGAGAAAGATTCAACGCATATGCTAACCACTGAAAGCGGGAAGAGAAGCATCGGGTGAGAATTACTTTCGGTGGTTTAGGTGAAAGCTAGGGCATTTCATTAACCACCGAAAGGATAGGTTTTCGGCAGTTAAACAAGTTTTTCGACGAGGCCATTATCTGCCAAAAGCATGATTTCACCACGGCGACGGGGTAAAAGTTTCAGCGGCTTAAGTAGGAAAGACAACACTTCGTTGGCCACCAAAAGTCGGCTTTTCAACGGCTAGCTAACAAAATCCTGGAGGTCGTTAACTACCGAAAGGGAAAAATAAGAAAATGGTTAGAAAACAGTCACATCCAACCCCGTAAGCAAAATAAACAATCAATGGAGGACGTGATTAACCGCCGAAAATATCTGGGCTTGCATAACTGCGTGGGTAAATGAGTAAAAAGGGTCATTAGGAAACTGGCAAAGGACTGATCTGACTAGAAAACCTCAGTCTCCTTCCACCTGTCCAAAAGATCATCAAAAATCCCACCGAATACTCTACCTGATGTAGGTTATGATTACTTGGGAAAGAAGATCTAGAGGATCGGCTGCTGCCATCATCTTATGATCTCAACCTCCATAATGATAGAAAACACCCTCATAATCAGTGCCAAGAGCCTCCATCTGATTTCATCTTCAAGATTATCATTTTGTCTCCACCAGAAAAACTAGCCCTAAAAGAGCAGCCTACTAAGCATACTGTATATAGAACTAAGAACTGTTTTGCAAGTACCAGGAGAGACACCCATCAAGATGAAGAAGAGTGGACCTGCTCTCAGGCAGAAGCTAGGTGATGTCAGTTATTTAGAAGCACATCCAGAGGTCTACAGACTCTTCCAAGAGGTTGGCTGCTACAAGTTCTGTGAAAAGATACAAGGCTTCCATCAGCAGGTGGATGAAACATTTTCCCTCTCATTCGATAGTTCAAAAGTAGTCATAGGCAAAGAGGAGTTTCAGATAGATGAAACACTAATAACTAAGGTGATAGAACTCCCTTGCACAGGAGAAAAATGGTTCAAGACCACCATACCAAAAGAGGCAGAGTTCAGGTCTTACCTTAAGCCTGAGCATAGAGGAATAGTGTGGAAAAAGAGTGTGCCATCATCATGGCTGGAGGAGAGGTGGAAACAACTATTGAAGGCCATTGTGGCCTATCTAACCTATGAAGGGAGATATAACAGAGCCATGATCTACCATTTCAAGTTGATGAATCACTTCACAGGTAAAAGCCCTCTCAATTTGCCCTTTTACTTACAAAGAAGTCTAGGAAAGATGGCACATCAAGTGAAAGCCCAGCCATCCAAGATTGCTGGCAGGATGTCCCACCGTGGTCTTATCCAGCTATTGGTCCAGGAGTTGTTGAAGAGAAGAAATATGTCTTAGCCTTATTTTCTGTTTTGGAATGGATTTGAGACAGGCCTTCAGCCATAAGAGAAAGGGAGGTCTCCTGCCAAGAAGTCCAGCAAACCAAGGAGTGGGAGAAGAAGGAGGAGGGACATTTCCCCAGCAGCAGCAACAGAACAGCCTCCCTCCTCTTCCAATACCAAGAAGGTAAAAAGGAACTTGGACTTCAATGAGAAGGGCCAAGAGGTAGAAGCACACCATGAGAATATCCTAAATCTACCCTATTCAGATTCTGAGGAAGAGCAAGAAGAGGATGCAGCCCTAGCTCTGCAAATTGTACCAGTGGCTAAAGCACTACCATCCCCCACACCACAGGAGCAAGAGGAACCAACAGAGAAGGCTTCCTCCAGCAAGCCTAGAACTCAAAAGATCAATGAGCTATTGAGGCAGGTTTATGAAATGGAGGTCTTGGGAAGAGAACTAAAGAGGAATAATGAAACATTGACCAGCAGGAATAAGTTACTGCATAAGTCATACCTGAAGCAGAAAGAAAGATACATTTTCTTGAAAAGGTTGAATACAAGCTACCTCAAATATAATACTAGATTATACAGGATGGTTAGGCTCCAAAGGTTGCAGCTGAAGGAGGCCAAAGCAAACCCTAGCAGCCACCCCACCTTAGAAACCCTAGCTAAAGCAGCAGTTAGTCTCCAGCCTCCTGAAACTAGCCAAGGCGCCGTCAATACTCCTAGCACGAAGCTTGCGGAAGAAGAAAGCTGAGCAAACAGGCCTGAAAAGACATTTCTGAGAAAAACCTAATAATTTTTTTTAAAACAGAGCTTTCGGTGGCTTAGGCGAACGCTGGGGCAGTTCATTAGCCACCGAAAGTGCCACTTTTGGCAGCTAACGGTTTCGATAGATTGGACTCTTAACCACCAAAAGAGGACAGAGGATTAAAATCAAGTTTTGGCATACATGACCGGTTTTGGGCAACTACAGATGGCTCAGGGACATGATCTAAAGATGAAAGACGCTGAGGGAAGCATCAGAAAGGGGTCAAAGAGAAATCAAAGAGAAATCAGTGGCTTAACTGGTAGAGGACTAGTAGCAGTAATCATCAGGAGTTACTTCAGTTATTTAAGTGTTCATTCAGTGGACTAATTCTTCATTTCAGTTAGAGAAGTAGTTAGGTAGGGTTTCAAACCCTAATTTCCAAAAACTATTACTTTTGTTTATTTTTGTAAAAAACAGATCCAAGTTTTAGTATCTGTATATTTTGTAAAAGGCTATAAAGCCTAACAATGATTTTATAAAAAAGGGTTCGACTTCGGGGATTTATAAACCTATACTATTGTCAACTTCTCATTTTGCTCATTCATGAATATAAGCTCTTTTGTTATGATTTGTTCAGCCTTCATCTCTGTCTTTACTGTACTTATGCTTGAATGTGTATTTAGGTTACTTTCAAGTTGATTAATAACTAATAGTTGTCATCCTATTGGTGTGTTAATGTGATTTGATTTATAAGTACCATCCTTATCTTGATTTAGCCATTTATATGCATTTGTTTTGTATGTAAATCTGCCAGCCTGATGAGTTCTCCATCCCTGCACCTTATTGTCAACTTATGAACAGTTGTAACCAAAAGCCTTGTAATTGAGTGAGTTTCATGCATGTCTTGAGAGTGGAAGGTTATATAGGTCACCTGACTTGATCCATATCAAAAAACCCTAAAAACATTTTAAGTTACCAGGCATCCTTGAGATACAACCTAGAGGAGTTTTCTGGAGTGATAACACATCCATATAAATCAATCAACCATGAGTGACAAGATATACACTGGGAAAACCCTCCAAACACGAAGGATGAAAATACCAACAATTCTTTCAGTATGATAAATAAATTTGCAAAGAATTGTTAACAACACATAAGCATATTTCTCGATAAGAGATATCACCACAGCAGTAGAGAAGAGAGATCCAATGTAACCATGCAAAAACAACTATATGCAACTGTATTAAACTTTCCATATGCCTAGCATATTAATAACAAGACAAAAACCCTAGCATGTAGAAGGTAGTGCAAAGGAGGCTCAATAAATACACTGAGATCACCACATAGTGCATTCATAAGGAGGAGCTAACTAGAACTCTCTCCATGCAAACATTAGCGCCCTTCCTTTCCTCAATTAGCTTTAACTGAATGTTCATTGTCTTAAATTGAAAGTGAACTGACTTGAATTGAATGTTAACTGACTTGAACTAAATGTTAACTTACTTGAACTAAATGTTAACTGAATTGAAATGAATGTTAACTTTACTTGGACTAAATGTTTAACTGAATTAAACTTAATTGAACTAAATGTTAACTGATTTGAACTAAATGTTAACTTACTTGAATTGATTGTTAACTAACTTGAACTGAATGTTAATTGAACTCTATCTTTGACTGATTGTTTATAACTTAGTTAACATTATAACTTAAGTGTCATTAGTGCTTCGCTCTTAGTGCCATCCATGCACAATTTCTATTATTAAATATTGCATGGATCTCTTTAGTTAACTGATGCATGTTGTTTTTTTTTTCAATGTGGTTCACGCGCCGGCTTGACCGACGGGCTATGTCCACGGAAATAAATCAGGCGGGCCCACCCGAAGGGGCCTCACACCTTCGGCACACTTCATGCCTAACCCCAATAGCGTCAATGAGAATTGAACCCGTGACCTCTACACCGAGAGGCCTAGCGACGGGTGCTCAACCAATTGAGCTAACTCTTGGGGTTTTCATGTTGATTTATGAACATTAAGCTCTTCTTTACTTAACTGATTACATTCATTAATAGTTCAATTCATGCTTTGACTGAAGCATTGATTGAGGCTTTCATATTTTACTGAAGCTTTATAACTTGAGTTCACTCAGACATTTGCATGGGCAATTCTAATTTCTCTTTCTCTATGCTTTTATCTCATTATCATTAAATAATCAATGCATGGTCCATATGTTTATTATTTATCCATCTTATCATATCATACTTAGAATAATTATTACATACATATTAATGATCATATATATTACCCCGGGCCATATAGTCATATGCTAAAGTAATTCACTATGGGGTAGTTAAGCTCTAAAGGAGACTTACAACACTCGGTGACCATGACTAGCAATATATCACATAGTATAACCACATGACTTGATACAACACAAGTCCATATCCATAATTGGAGATCCATTCTCTTAGGGTGTCATCTGTGAGAATCATTGACTTGATACAACACAAGTCTAAAATTGATACAGCACAAGTCCACCGACTTGATACAACACAAGAATCCAATCTTGATACAACACAAGATTCCAATCTTGATAATACACAACATCACAATACAAGCATCCCACCTCAATACATGAGGACATAGATAGGACTTGATACAACACAATGTCCTGACTTGATACCACACAAGTCCCTAACTTGATACAACACAAGTCTCGAAGAATGACTCATCATGTTGTACAAACAACAGTGCTAAGTTGACGCCTAGGATTCCACTCCATGCACAAGATATGTGCCATACCTTCAATCATGGACTTTAACTAGCAGTTTAACTGATCTTGAACTGAACTCAACCTTTAACTCAATGTTGATACATAGTTAACACACTAACTTAAGTGTCATCAATGCTTCACTTTTAGTGCCATCCATGCAAATAACCTTAATTCCTATTTTTAACTTTGCATGGATCACAAAGAGACTCTTTATTTAACTAAAGCACATATGTTTTAACTAAGGCACTGAATGATTCATTCATATTTAAATGAATCTTTACAAATGCAACATTCTTAGCTATGTTTAGACAATTTGAATTCTCTATCTCTCTCTCTCTCCCTCTCTCTCTCTCTCTATGCTGATCTCTTTATCATTTATCATTTACTGCATGGTCCACATGTGTGTTTATTATTTATCCATCTTATCATATTGTGCTCAGAAGAATTGTCACACATACTGATGATCATATCATATTACCCTAAACCATATAGTCATATGCTAAAGCAATTCACTATAGAGGTGATCAGCCTCTAGATGATACTTAATAGCTTTATCCATCTCGAATAACCATGGTTAATAATACATCACATAATATCACCGCTTTAGAAAGTAAAGCATTATACCTCAACAATTGGAGGTACACCTCAACGAGTACCCATTCTCTGGATGACTACATTGGGAATGACTTGATACAACACAAGACTATAGTACTAACATCCCACCTCAACACATGAGGATATAGATAGGACTTGATGTAACACAAGTCCGAAGAATGACTCCTGATGTTGTACAAACAAAACTCCCTCTTAGGGAGGGAGACATTCTTTGCTTTACCAGGAATTTTATGTCATACCAATATTATCTCAGAAGTATCTAAACTTGATCATTGACAACGACTTTTTCCACGCATTTGTAATCTGCTCATGAGTAGTTTTGTGCTAAAATTCCACTTTACATGACCATGTCTCTGATGAAGCAAAACTTCATCTCAAATGTGTTTTATCATACCACATCTCCAACTAGATACACATACTCAGTTGGATACGCATACTTGACTCGATACACATATAAAGTATGGACACTCTCTCCAGTCATCACAAGTATGGTCACGCTCTCTAGTAATCACAAGTATGGTCACTCTCTCTAACCATCACAATATGGTCACGCTCTCCAATCATCACAAGTAACTTTCTCCGCTACTCTGCTTCTCAGCTAGTAGTACTATCTGCAAACTACTTTTGCTTTTGTAGTACTAACCGTAACACCAATATCTTATCTCACGCTAAAACAATAGCTGGATAGAACAATAGTTCTACTGTGTATGCTCAGTGAGTAAGCATAAATTACAATAGGTTTTCTAAGTACCTCAAAGGTACACAAACATATGCTTAGTGAGTAAGCATAAATTACAATAGGTTTGCTAAGTACCTTGACATGCCAACCAACTACTTATACATAGTAACATCATTTGGATACAATTGCAAATGTAATTTCCCTAAACTGGAAACCATGGATTTCAAATCCATCATATACAACAACACACATCAAATGTGTAGTATAATGTAGAAATAAAATCTCATCTTTTCTTTCAATCTTCAACATTTGTTGACTTCAAGAATCTTCTACTATCTTGAGAGGTTCTCTGTGAGCTTTCCATTATTTGTGATGTTCTTCAAGGCTTTCTCACATTCATAGTGATTTCATATCACAGTATCCCACATAGCCAACTATATGGCTATCTAACCTCTCTAAGAGGTTTAACTGTTCTCTAGCAGTCTTGACTATAACTCTTCTTGAGTATCTATAGTCTTTGAGACTTTTACTATGTCTCTACTCATGTGGATTCTCTCCAGCCCCTGTCTGTATGAGTCTCACAACCCTTGTCTGTATGAGTCATGTACCGTGACTAAGTGGTGGGGACCTTATCTTTTACATCCTGTCAAGACACATCAATACTCCCTCTTCAACTAGAGGAGTCTTTCTATACTATACCAAGCTTGTCTCGAGCAGAGGCTTAGTAAGAATGATGGCAATGTTGCTCAACTATGGATTATGTGTTATGTCATGAATATAACTGACTAGGAACCTCATAAAGCTTTACTGATTTACAACATGCTCTATATGGAGCAACATATTTTATATTCCTCAATCATTGCACTACTCAGAACCCATATAAATTTGAAAACTTTATTTCATTGGCTGAGACATATTTGAGTCCACATATACTCGTACCGAGTATATACCACAACACATGCTTTGTTGTACATGTCTATGTACATTCTGCAAAGATTATAACCAATCTTGGTGCTAACCAGATACTTCTCAATTGACTTTGAGATCCTCCAAATCTCAAATAAAAATTATCAACTTCGTATTTGTCTTCATATGTGTGGCCATGGACTTACAGTCCATCATCCCGAACCTCTTCGACAACTCTACTACATATTTTTCTTTTAACTGAGAAAAATATTTATTTGGTGATTGCCATACCACTAATCACAATAATCATAAGACGATTCTTGAATATAGTTCTCAGCTTCCTTCTGAGTTTGAACATCATGAAGGTCTCCTCTTAACATATCAACCAATTTTACTAATTCTTTAAGAACTAGCGAATCTAGCTTCTCCCTCTCACCATCAAGATGTGAGACTCATAATCTAGGTCCTCCATCACGAAGACTCATGCTCATATATGTCTGAATCTCTTCTTGACATATCAATGTAAATATAATAATATTTGCAGTAGTCTTCACTTCTCTTAGAATAGCATTAGGGCATCTATTTTGATTTCTTCCTAAGAATCATAGTAACTTCCCTGTCTTCTCTCTTTTCGAATCAGCCATCGGAATGACTCCACATTCATGTCATTCTCTATTTCTAGATAAGGGCATATGTATTTAACCTACAAGACAAATTATTCTAATGGTTAGAACCATTTCATACTCATGAATTTTATTCACATGAATACTTGCAATATACTGATAATGATTTTACACGGTTATGTACACATTTTAAATAGTGATTCAACATAACCCCATAAATATCTCATGTAATACTTTTATCCCTAAATCAGTCCTATATCAGTCCTATAGTCATATCTCATGAAAATATTTATGCAGCCCCATATTCGTATCTTATGAACAATTATGCATCCTTGTATTCATATAAAGATTTTAGCCTTATATTCAACACTACATATCTCATAAAACTGCAGCCTTATATTCATCTTTGATGAAAGTTTTTGCAACCTCATATTCATAAATATTTATGCATATATCATACATTACATGAACATCACCATTTGCTAATAAAAGAAAGATAATCAACATATATGCTCAACATGTTATACCATAACACAATTCCTAATCCTAGTAATACATATCTCAATATGACAGTAATGAAACATATTAAAAACCCTTCAGGTTTTATTTATAACAACAGATAACATTCAAAATACAAAGTACTTGTCTTTTATTGTTTTATGTGGGCTCCCTCTTGATCTATGCATCTTTGCAAAGATTTGTTGGAGTCCTTCTTTATTCATTGCAACTTTAAACACTGCAAAAGTAAACTCATGCAATAGGTAGCAAGTCTATGCATGGGAAATAAAAATTCCATCCACAATGAATTAAATTCTTTCTCGCAATAAAGGAAAGATTCCTTTCGATCATCCTTTTCCTCAAGTGATTTCTTCTGAGAAGGTTCATCTTCTTCTACTGTGGTAGATGCATGAAACCTTTATTCATTTTTCTTCCTTGTATGGCACTCCCTTTCATAATGGCCCTTCTTTTGACAATAGAAACATCGAGCCTTTGATTTGTCAAAATCTTTCTTGAACTCCTTATTCTTTGCATGAAAGAACTTGTGTTAGATATACTCCCGATGTTGTACAAACAACATCCCAGCCATCTTCCTACTATGATACCAAATGATGTAGCCAATAAGATCTGATCCAATTCACAAGATCTAAAAACCATGCAAACCATGAGAGCGGAACAAAATAACTATCTTTTATTCAGTCTCCATTCTAACTATTACAATGAAGGTCCAACCCTTTATAACTATTATCTGAGTTTTTCAAAATCTAAGATTTTTTAAAATTGCTAATTTTAGAAAATTCTCGCATGACTTTCAAATTGAACAGTAACTACAAGCTAACTAGATCAACACTAGTTGTCCGCTCACTTTTATAATCAGGTGCATAAACTAAGAGATAATTGTTAATTGCAAATAAATAAAAAATCCTCTCAAAACACTAAAACCTCAATTTGAGGCCTTATACGAAGGAATTGTGCCCAAAAAAAGTGTCTAAAAAAACTTTGATCAAACGAATTTGAACAACCGCTACAGTGAATACTTCAAAACGCAGCTTCATGTTAAACTTTAGTCCAAACGGATAACCGAGTCAAATTTTATGACCCCCGAAAATCCCTATCTTATTTTTTCCCTTTATTTATCCTTCAGAAATCCCTGCATGAATTTGGCATGAACTCTTTTATTATACTTGTGTTTCAACATGCGTCCAACAATATACCCTCATGTATCATCCAACTCTCTCGGGTGAAATGCCAAGAATTCCACCGCTTACACTTTGGATTTTATGGCATGATTATAGCCTTCAGGTTACAACCTTCTATTGTTTCTTTGAAGAAAATACCTCTACAAATAATACTATTAGCAGGGTTTTGATATCATGAACATCGTATTAATATGGTGTCAACTCATTCTCTTACAATGTCCTTGGGGTTTTGGATAGTATGAGGTTAAAATAATATTCACGCTTCAATTATATGGATGCCTTGTGTCTCATTCTCTATAGCAATTATTATATATAGGTTTTTGAATAACATGATTTACGGGTTCGAACATTGGTCTAGGTATTTGAACATCGACATAATTGGTTTACAAGCATATTGGTGTAATAGTTTTGTGGATGTTTTTAACATGTAATTTGCATAAATGTTTTACATTCAACAATGCATTTCTCTTGATTCTAATGTATTTAGTAATAAACTCTATTTTTTCCATGAGTCATCTTGATTGTGATAATTATAGCCTGAACCAAAAAAGCATTAACTAATGTTTCATTACAGTATACTCTTAGGATATTTCCACAAATCGTTTACAAAATATATTTAGTTCTTTGTTATGACTTTGTGGCATTCAAGACCTATTCTTCCCCTAATTGATAGGTTCATAAATAACTTTTATCATTTTATCTTCTCAACTTGATAAAAGAATAAGAAAATCAAACCCTAATGTTATTCTTAACATAACACTCACTTTATTTTTATTTTTATTTCTATATAATAATGATATTATATCATTGAATATATGTAAAATTAACTTCATTAACGATATATTACACAAAGTTTGATTTTCATTCCATTGTAAATATTATTTATATTATAATGCCCTTTTACAAATATGACCAACTCAAACCACATAGAATGTAAACAATTTTGACTCCCTTAATACTATGTTAATGTGAAACAATTTTGACTCCCTTAATACTATATTTATGTTATTTTATTATATTACACAAAGTTTGATTTTCATTCCATTGTAAATATTATTTATATTATAATGCCCTTTTACAAAATATGGCCAACTCAACCCACATAGTATGTAAACAATTTCGACTCCCTTAATACTATATTTATGTTATTTTATTAAATCCTTGAATTAGTTTTGCGTGTCCAAGGGTTTACTTATTTCCTTCATTTATGTGTAACTGTGAATAAGATTGAAATGATAACGTGGAATAGATAACTATGTGGTTGCTTGCATGTAGTTCTATTTATCGCGTATGAAGAAATTCGTTGTTGCATAAACTGTGAAGAAGCCATCCCGCGAGACAGCGGCCAAGGAAAATTCGTTGTGAAGACAAAACAACTGAAATCCGTGAAGAAAGATGCATGCCATTCACGTCATTTTCAAAAGGGGGTGATTTCTTAAGTTGTGAAATGTGTTGAATAAAAAAATTAAGTGGATGTGAAATATAAAAAAGGTGGCAAAGGAAGTTACGGCTTCTTGAAAGGGGACAATTTTAATAAAAGATTTAAAGTTTTATGTAAGTACATTTCACATGGAATGCTTAAAATGATTTTTATGATAAAGATTTAAAAACTAGTGGATCTAGAAAGGTGGTAGTTGGTTAATGCATTCAAATAGAGTGGCCTCATGATGTAAGCAACTATTAGCTAAAGAATTTTTAGAGAATTGGTGATTATAGCGGCTGAGATCTATGTAATTTCTAGATGGATTTCTTTTTATATGGAGGTTAATGACATGGTTGGATGTAGGTACAGAAAGAGCATGGCATAAAATGAGCAAGTAGATGAGCAAGAAAGTGAGCATGGAAAAGCGAGAGGATAAAGCAACGCATGGTGATGGTGTAGTCACCATGAAGACACATGAACACAAAATAATTAATGGAGCAGTTTGCATGTAAATGGGCATATGGTTGTAAGACTTGTTATTGTAACTCACGGGTAAAGTCGGGAGATAGACCTAGGTGATAAGGGGGTGTATGTGAGATTTGAGCAGGGTTAACGTTTGACTTGGGAATTAGTCATAGACGGTTTAGGTCTAGCACATAGTTTGGGCACGTGGTTTCTTGTAGCCCATGGTATTGTCCCGTGGTATTGCATGTAAGGAAGCATTTATAAGGCTTGAGGAGGCTCCATTGTAAAGTGACCTGGAGGTGAGCAGTGGCTAGCTCGCTTGGCCTTGTTGGTCGGTTTTGGCTAGGGTAATGAAGATCTTCATTGGTGTTGGTTTTTCCCACATGGGGTTTCTAGGGTAAATTATGTGTTTAATGTGTGGATGCTTTCTTATTGTTAATTGTCTTCTTGCATATTATTTATTAATGCTCATTCAAAACTTAATAACTACATATCTTTTGTAATAGTCTAATAGTTAAGCCCGAGACTTAAGATCTTTCATGTGACTATGGACGTATGTTCTTTTGTTTGTTAATGTGCCTATGGACTTATGATCATTGTTTGATAATGTTATTGTGGACTTTGGCATTATTATTAATGCTAATGTTGTTATTGGCAGCAAAGGCAACTAAAACAACATGGTAAACCATGGATCTCATAGTGTGAGGGGGAATGGGAGACATCCCTAACACCTTGGAACTTGTTGTTAGATGGGAGTTGTCTATCCTAGTTCATTTTGCACCTTGGTGACACTAGTAGTGTTGGTCACCCAAACATTGTACAACGAACCCTATTTTTTTATTTTTATGGACTGTGGACTCACTATTACACCTTATGCATACCTTAGTGGGCCCCTCTTTCCTAGTGCACCCTCCTTGAAGTGATTCCCTCATGTTTATGTGTTTTTGGTCATCTATGTGCCCTTTTCCTAGTTTTTAGGGGTTGCAAACTATTTTCTAGCTTCTACTCTTACACAATGTATTGAAGCTCCTATTTTTGTGCTTCTGGGAATCTTTATGACATTATTGAGCGTTCATCGCTTCTCATACACCCCCCCTTGAGTCATTCCACTCATCCATTTTTGTAACTCCTCCTCATGGAGCTATTTTGGGTTAAGTAACCCCCACATGAACCTCCAATATCCTTAATTTGAGTTCCTATCTGTGTTTTGAGTGGGCCCCACCTCATGCAACCTCTCCTTAAACACTTAAATTTGCTCCCTCATTAATCCAAATGGTTCCCACTCAATTCATTTTAGCCTCCATATGGTTGAGTTAACCCCTCTCTTTACTTGAGTTGGTTTACCTTGGTTTGGTTTGCCTCTTCCTCTTAAAAATTCACGTGCTTTTTCCTTGTTGAAGCGAATCTTGAGCTTTGGATCACTTGCCATGTGCTATCTCACTATATTGTGTGTTGACAGTATTGAGACTGTATTGGGATTATATTAAGACCGAGTGTTTGTTGCAGGATCCTTGAGAGGAGTAGTTTGTTTTCCATTCTAGAGAGGTAATTTGGTGGATTATCACTGCTTTGCTTTCATCATATCACTCTTGTAGTCCAGGTTCTCGGACATGAATCCAGGAAATGGGATGGTGACCCCATTTGAAGTGGAGAGAAAAATGAAAGTAGCAGGAGAAAGCATTGTGTTTCTCGGAAGAGGTAGTTCCAAGAGTTGCCATACTGAGTGTGTCTCTACCTATGGATCCATGGTCTTAACTCGAGGGTGGCTAGTTCAAGTGAGTTAGACTTGACTGTGTCTATGGATGGGAGGAAAGTTGTCCTGCTAATGCCAGTTGCCCATACTTTGAGATGAGCATTTCTCTTATGTTTTTATTTTCATTACAATATTTAATTTTGTATATGTGCAATGGTGGTTGAATTGGTTATCAAATTTTTCATGTATTGTATGCCAGGATCTATATGCATGAAGGATGAATTTTGTAGAATATGGATATGATTTTCTATGCTCCTTCCCTTCTTTCTATTATTATTTCCTTATTCATAAATTGTAATTCTAGCTCTATGGTATTGAGAGGGGCACAAACATATGCTTTGGTTCACCCATATATTCTCATTTATGTGCTGTGATACCTATTCCATTGTGCCCATAACATCATTTCTAGTAAATATTGTCTTTCGTTTCACTAAAAAAGTTTTCCATATGACCAAGACATGTCTGTTTTGGTTCGATAGTTTTATAGTGCCAAGATGAGTGCATGTGTTATTTGATTGTAAATGTTTATGTGTACATATCTGTTCTTAGCTGTAGATATGAGCTCGAGTGATGTATTATGATTGCAAAGGTCATCGATGGTTGTAGGGAACAACCATTGGGAATTGATTTTGAGGGATGTGGTTGTAGCTGATGTTTTCTATTTTGTTATGGTTTCAGTGTGGTTGTAGATTATAGCCTACATATGTGTCTTGATGTGTGATTTTCCTTACTATTAAGCCTCACCAACATCACACATATAACAACACCGAAAACTAGTTTAGTTTGCAAATAACTAATGACAACAATACTTGGTTATTTTTAAATTATGCTTTCTACAATATTATAAATCAGTGGTATCTGAATTGACTATAGGTTCTTATTCACACCGAAGATGGTGACTATCATGCCTTATTCACGTACTTGTTGAGACTACGACCTTTAGCTCACACTTTGTAAATTATTATTAATAAAGATAACTAAGTGTCGTAATTATCTAAACTAAGGTTCGTAATTAAGTAATTAATTAAATGTCACAACTTTAGTTGTAATTCTAACTTTAGAGTTAAACGATTTAATTATCTTAGTGAATGGCTAGTTCGCCTAACCTTGATTTGTCTAAATCCATTGTGCTTAAACTTAACCTAGTCTTAATATTAGTCGCTTTGGCCTTAGTTAGAGGTCAGGGACATTACATCTTTTACATCATTATGACTTTAATCAATACTATAAACAAAAACTATTTATGAGAACTACGATACCTCCATTCTCTCAAAATTAATCCCAAATACAAGTTCCCAATGCCTCATATGGTTTAGCACATATTGTCATAGCCTCCCAACATGAAACACATAACCTATAGTCCCAAATTAAAAATTTCCAACATACTTATAATAAAACAATCCTCAAAAGTATAAAGGAATAATTCCCTTTGATATAAGGATCTCATCCTTAAATTCTTCATAATATTTAGGGAACCTTCAAGAAACTCTGAAGCCTTTTTTGATAGGTTGTCTGCCACATAATTCACTTGTCGATAACTATTATAAAAGAAATATCTGAAAAATAACTGAATAAGAGAAAGCATTTTCTTGCACCAATGTTCCAAAGTGATCACATGCAATTCAACCGAACCTCTAGCCCAATCTAGGATTCGATCCAAAGCCACATCCAATCCGAAGATTATAAAAATGAACATTATTGATTTTAAGATGCATTCCTCTTCCACACATCCCCCTCTATGCTTCCTCATCAAAATACCCAATAGCCATTTCCTCAAACAGAGTAGGTTCCACAATCATTCTAAGTATGCTAGTCTTTTCTTCTTTAAAATATTATATGTAAATGCTATTCTATTACTAATCACCGATTCCTTTTTTACCTTACAATAGAAAACAATAGAGTTTCTAGCTCTCCAAATTCCCCAACAAATGTATACCGACAATTCCTTATGACTATGAGCAACATTTACCCACATTTCCAAACTATCCACTACTGTTGATGTACCCCATTGAACAAAGATTCGTAGCTCCTTTGAAGCTTCCTTCCACACTCTCTTACAAAAAGTATAGTGCACAAATAAAATATAAAACAAATTCTCCATATGATGAACAAAGAGAGCAGACATTTGGTCCTCACTAACCTCTTCTAATAAGATTATCCCCACTTAAAATTCTATTTTCTAGGCACAACCAAATAAAACATTTTTTAAAAGCTAGAAATCATATTAAAATACGGAAAATAGTGTACAAAAATACTGTAGCAAGGAGCCTCCCATATCGAGAAAACAACTCCCTGCAGAATCAATTGGGCGTCTCCAAAGGAGAAAACAACCCTTCATCATAGTGGCTTTATCAAATTCATAGTATTGTTTGTGAAAAAACAAAAGTATGAGCTCAAAGGCTATCAAAAGTTCATCATCTACATAACACAAAATGTTTTGCATCCTTGAAACATAAAAAAAACATTTAACATAAATAAGCTACTTGATAGCTGGCAGTGGTACCCGGTCGCAGGGTGGAAGCTCTAGAATCCTCTTTGACTTTGACCTTGTCTTCGCAGCTCGGTGCAGGGTGGATAGTGCCAATATCCTTGCTAGCCTCTTCCTTAGCCTCAGAGCTGGTACCGACCATGTTCTATTGACCGCACTTCCTTTCATCCATAGGTCCTTCTGCTTTAATCTCAGTAGTTTCCTTAGGAACTGTCGCTTCATCGCTTTGCTTGTTCTCTTGGTCGAAGATCCCCTTGACGGTCCCATCCTCATCAATGGTCATAAGCTGAGGTGAGAGAAGGAGAAAGGTGAAAACCACCTCCGCACACCAATCCAAGATTTTTTGGACCTTGTCCCGAAGCTCTAACAGCTGCACCTGACGTTCTTCTTCCACCTAAGTAAGATCATTCCTCAGAAGGAGGAGAGCATTAGTCAGTATAACAAGTTGCCCTAGAAGATCTGTCTCCGATTCCCCACAACAAGGCCTGCACCTATGTCGCCTCGCTTTCCTCTCCGTCTCAGGCATACCATTTTTTGCTAAGAAAACACCATAATTGTTTCAGGGTTGATACTTGTTCAACGCAAATGAAATGCAACATAACCTTCACCCCTAGGAAGGACACACATGAAAAATGCACAAGGGATGTTGCTTTGGGAAAGCGTCATGCTTGATAAGCAGAGTTCACGGCTGATGTGGAGTAAATGTCACTTGTGCGACCCTATCATGTATCATCTCGACCTCATAACCTTCTTTATTGCGGGGGCTAGGTGGCAGCTGTGCAATCGTCCTCTCGCTTGCCTCTGCTTTCCACCTGTGCCCTCCCATCCTATCGCCCATTACACTCTGAACTGTCAATTGACACCCCATCCAGGGACTAAATAAAACACTTTAATTTTAAAAGAAGATTCCATTCCCATATCTTCTTACTCCATTATTTTCCAACATTAGTAGATTTAACTAAAGTTATAGCTTCATATGCACTTTTTGCACTGACTTATCCATCAACTCCATTCCAAGTCCATACTATTGAATCCTCCATTACTGACAACCTGATGCCATGTCTATTTAAACTTGCAATATTTGCATTCCATTCCACAACCCACTCTCCACTCAAAACTTGGTGATCAACAATTAACCCATATGAACCTGAATTTCCCATCCATTCAGGGCTTCTTATATCTTTTAAAACACTGAAACCAAATTTAGATAAATATGTAATAAGATCAGGTGATAAATAGTAAGAGTCATCCCCCCTATGAAAGGATCTATTCCGATCTTTACTTGTTTCCCATTCACAACCCTTCAAGAGAGCCAATTCCCCAGCCACGAAAATGACCTTACAAAACCATTCCCAAAATTGGATATATTTGAAACAAGTTTAAGTCTGATCCAATCAACTATATAAAGTCTTTTAAGATATTTTGCATTTAAAACGTCACTCCACATGCCATTTCCAAATAAGCCTCACCAAATGCTTTTAATCTAAGAGCAGTACTAAATCACATGAGGTTTTTTATTCTCCACTCATTTGTTATTTATTTTTCATTAATTAAGGTTATTTTTAATATGATTTTTATTCTTTATTTTTCAATTTAGTGTTTGATATTGGAGGTAGTTAATGGTCTTATTGGTTTTCGAATAAGACCTAAAACTGCTTTTGATTGGCTAAGAGCTCATTATCTTGGGACTTAAGGAAACAAGTTAATGGCCCAAGATCCAGAAACATGCAGGAATGGAAGTATGCCCCTTACAGTGAATTAAGCCATTTCACATAGTGTGATTTTTCTTGAATAATGGTAACAGTTGCATATAACGAGCATAATAACTACCATCAAAATGATTTTTACAACTAAATTTTTCTATCTTCCAAAAAAACCTATGTTTTTCCTTTTTGTTTTTGTTTTTAAGTTTTGAAATGTCGCCACGAAACTATGATTTGGTTTGGTTGTTGATCTTCAAGGTGGAGAATCCCATCCGAAAACATAATATTTGCTCTTATATACTTAGACACATATGGTGGTGATATGATGTGTCGGGAGATAGATGCCAAGCTTACGTTTAATGGATTGAACTAGTTTTAAGCAAAATATTAACCTACCCCAGTATATTAGCATATGAGATTGAACTGGTTTTAAGCAAAATATTAAGCTACCGAGTATACTTGTGAGCATAGATGTTTAAATTGGGCACACGTTTGGGATTACAAAACCAAGTGGAGGATATCTAACGCAAATATCTGGGACTGTGTTATTCTTCAAAAGAGGAGCGAGAGGGAGGAGAGGATCGGGTATGGCTATGGCAGGGCCATGGGCGCGTAGTTCACCCTGCTTGTGCAAGGCCTCCCATTACTCTTCCGTTTTTTCTACAATAAAGTCTCACTATAATGACAAGTGGGTTTCTCCCATGTTATCCTCTCAACACCTCCGCTGGTCCTCACACGCACAAAAAGCTCATTTTGAGCCACTCTACAGAAGTAAGCTTGCCTTCTTCATAGGTTGGAATGCTCGCACCCATTTGGGTCATTCGTTCCTACTCAATGCACCACGCAGAGGTATGAAAAACAGAGTACTAATGAGCAAAATATGAAAGTCTTGATTGAAAACAGACTGATTGGGCTATCTGTATTCACATTTCTAATCGTAGTTTAGCCAAAATTATATTGTGCGATGGTAATTTTCATGGTCTGAATCTTCTGTGTGCATGTGCATGTGCATGCGGGTAAATGTATTAATAATGGAACTGGAGATGAACTTATTTGTATATACATCTAAATGTTTCTGTGGGTGCTATGTTTCCGTACAAAGGGAAATCATGGTTCTGAAATTCTTGAGCCTGGATTGCAGGTTTCCACAGGCAGAAAAAGGGCAGTGCTGTTCAGGCCTCTTTGTTTGGAGTAGGAGCTCCTGAGGCATTGGTAATTGGAGTTGTAGCACTACTTGTGTTTGGGCCGAAGGGTCTCGCAGAGGTACCCAAAGTCCCCATTTTATAATTTTTAAGTTGATTAATTTTTCATCATTCTCGTAAACCGATGCACGTTATTGGACTGTAACAGTAGCCTGTTCTGTTTTTTTTGCATTGAGCTGCTATAGTCTACAATCTGTCATTGATTGTCTTAGTTCAGCGTGCCTTTCAATTATTGAAGAGGGCTGTTTTAGTAACTTGTATTGGAGCATTAGCAAAAATGAGCAAACCAATGTCAGATCATATAGAGGAGCTTTTCTTGTGAAAGATGCTACAGGGGATTCAACTAAGTGGGAAGAAATACAATTTCCTCGCAGAAACTACGAGTAGGAGAATGTCTCCGAGATCCAATCCATCTTCCAGTGGGGAGGAGAGGTTGTGAGCTGTCACAGCTTCTTAGGAGCCATAACCTTTTCTTCCTTTTATTTTCTGGTGAAACTTCTCTTCTCTGGACGAAGGGACTATGAAACTCTTTTTTTTTTTGTGGACGAGAACAAACCGAGTACAACAACCACCTAAACATGGTCCCTTTTTGTTGCTTTAACGCAGCCCTTTATTGGCTGGGGCATGCCCATAAGAATTTGAACCCAGGTTATCATGGTTTTAAGTGCCTCCTCTCACCACTAGACCACAACTTGGCAAATTTTTAGGAGCCATTCTTGTCTAAGGTATTAGAATGTGAAATTACTTCGTACGAAATGCATCATGGATTTATAGACGAAAATAGGTTTTTGAGTCTTAGAGTCTGGTAAAATGTAATTGAGTGCTGCTCCAACCCTTAAGATGCATCCAATGCCTGCAAAACTCAAATCATAGGGCCTCAACTTTGATCAATTATGGATATATCTAAGCAGAGGAAGCTTAGGAAAATGATGTGTGCCCCATGGCCACCATGGATATATTTAAGCCTCCTGATTTGACCATGGCCTTCTCATACCTCTGTCTATACTTTATATATATAGAAATTATTAGTAAATTGTCTGTGCATCGTCTGTCTGTACAGCCTTACTTTCTTCCATGCTAACTGGCACTATATTTTACCATAGACATTAGGTATTGTGATTAGATATTTAGGTATATATGAAAGTTTAAATTTGATTTAGTTGCTATCTTTACCCAAGCAAGTTATTGTGATCACCCTTGCCAAACTCCTACTTGTTGTAGCTCCTTGCCATTGTTTTTGTGCTTTTGCTTTTAATCTTAATCATTGATGTACTCACCGCTAGAGGTGTTCTTTGCCTTCGCAAGCTTTATGTTATAGTACTTCATTTGTGGCTATTGGATGAGTTTAAGGAGAGGCATCTCAGGGCTAGAGGACTAGTGGGGTTCCTGTTATCCCTAAAGTTGAACCTAGACTACAGGGGTTCAAGCTTAAAGAAATCTTTAAAAAAATATAATTCAATAAAATCAAAATAAAAACTGGGTTGGTATATAATCAAAGATGTAGGAAAATCACATAACCATTAAAGATCTGTATGACATAAAATGGAATACAAAATTCAATATCAAGGGAACTACGAGCACGAATTTATGGAATGAAACTGACTCTGCCACTAAAGATTTGAAAGATAATTGTATTTTATCATAAGAATCATGTAATGGAATGTAATTGACCATATACAGGATAAATCATAAAAAATACAATTCATAAAATACAAAATCAGCTCATAATCATATAATCATAATCATATCAAAGCAGAACCTGTATTGAAGATGCAGAGAGTTTCATGTCATACAGCATACATCAAAATTGGATTCCCATCTCCAATTGCCACCCCCTTCCTATCTAGTTAGGATCCCTTATTTACAAAACCTCTGAGTTTCAGAGATAGTTATCAGATCCTATTTCTATGGATCAAATCTTTCAAAAATAGCAAAATCGATCTTCTTAAAACAGTCTAAATACAAGTGTAATACAAAATACAAACAGAGAATAGACATCTGTCATATCCTAATTGCTTTCAAAAACCAACTACGATTCTAAGTCTAAAGACTCTTAGAAGCCTCTGCCAAGACAGTTAGATCACTTAAATCCCGGGATCTTTTTTGCAATTTGGCAAACCCAGCATCTTTGTCCTCCATTTGATTGTACGCGTCCTTACTCCGAGTCTTCATGTGTTTGAACTTCGTAGCAGCGACAGCATTCATCGGCAAGATAGTTAACTAAAGAACCGCAATGGCGGGAGACAGTCCAACTAAACATCTCCGTAGTGTCGGTAAGGCAACGGACACGGCCTCCGATCAATGGCACATATTATTCTGACAGCGATGAAATTAGTTCATTTCACCTCCGAAGCAGCGGCAGCGTTCCGGTCTAAGGTGCCGATGAGCTAGAAGACTAAGCTTCTGATCGCCGATGAAGAAAGCGTCTCCGTAGTGTCGGTAAAGCAACGGACACGGCCTCCAATTAATGACAAAGATTATTCCGACAGCGATGAAATTAGTCTGTTTCACCTCCGAAGCAGCAGGAGTGTTCCGGTCTAAGTTGCTGATGAGCTAGAAGACTAAGCTTCCGATCACCGACGAAGAAAGCATCGCAACGCTAGTGACTTAAGATGCCGACATTGCGGCAGCATTGAAGTTTGGGGTGCCGACGGGTTAGAGCTCAGAGTTCCCGATCGGCGATTCTTTTCTCTTTCAAGATGTCGATCTGCTTAAGTTGTTGGCTTAAACTCAAATCGCCACACATTTCACAATCCCTTAAGAACTCGACTTTGGTTTGGCAGAAAGTCTCATTTTCAGATCCTCTACAACTGCATCAATAAATTCTTCGGTGTTTAGGTAGTGCTCCCTAGAAAGCTTGGAACCGTGAATGATTAGCGCCAAGTCTTTTGTCATTTTTCTAGCCTCGACAGTTCCTATACAAGCAACCTCAAGCTTCTCTGCAATTGTATGCCCACCAGTCGATTCTAAACATATCAAACTGTATTCCTCAAATTCAGTCATTAAGCTATAAACCTGTCTTTCTCCAACACCGGTCAGAATGGTTTGCAATCATAAATACTGCAAAAACCCAAAGTGGCTACTAAAGGTGCTGTCCACACTACAGACAATGCCCAGAAGACGATTTGGACCAGGGACTCTTAAGCCATATTTTGAATTTCTTCATCTGTAGCTGAAACTTAGATGAAACCATTCTGTGTGCTGCCAGAAATTTACAACTTTTGTTGGAGCAGACCTGGTGATAACATTTGGCTTCGTCTGGGGATGGCATGCTCCCTGTGAGTTGCCAAGAACAAGTAGACCTGTGCCTTATATCCATTCCATTGGGCCAGAGTCTTCAAAAACTTGAAAATACACTACTTATTAAATGTTGAAATTCAAACAACTCTGCAACTGAAACAATCCTTACACAACCATTTGATCACACTATGCAAACTGAAACAAATGCTTAAAGATGAGCTTATTTATCCACACTAATATTCTAATCAATTGAACTCTGCTTGATCAAGTATAATCCCATTTCCAATGTAGCCATGCAAAAATTTCATCAACCAACCAAAACTTGCTTCCAACTTTGAGCATATATACAATCAGAAATATTGAAAAGTATAACTCATACTCATTTCCATCAAACTCTGTATCTAAAAAATTAATGATAGAAGATTTATAGTTCACTATTGAATCTAAATAACTTGCAACAGGATCATAAAATTTACCAAAAATAACCTCTTCCTGTTGCTTGTCTTCTGTGAATCCAAGCTAACTGATTTCTGAAAAGTATTGCTCGACTGATGAGGACTGGATGAACGGTTCTAGTAATTCTTTGTCACTTCCTTCCTCAACACCTGATCGATTATAGTCAAAGAGTAGATCATTGTTGAAAAAGTCAACAAACGCTGATGTAGAAATCTGTTGCTCTGAAATATCCTCAAGTACATCACAAAAATGTTCTTCATTGCAGGTTAATGTACAAGTCTGCAATTGTTCATTTGAGTATTCATCTGGGACAATATTTACATTTGAGGTAATATCAAATGAAACCACATCCTCTTTATCATCATTGTATTTATCATAAATTGGGGCATCCCGATCAATTTCTAAAGATGAAGATTTCTGATTTATGATGCTATCATCAACTTTAATGTCAGAATTTTGAAAAATTTCTTGTCGTAAAACAGAATTAGAGGAAGATAATAGATCTTCTTCTTTCTTCATAGCATAACCAGCTGCTTCATCTTTACTACTGGAAGAATTTGCTGCTAAACCTTGGATATATAATACATATCCCCTACAACAATGCTCAAAAAGACACTCAGCTGGGTAAATCCTCTTACAATATGAATAGAAGGCATCATGAAAATCTTTCAAAGAGGAAATACTGGAAGCAGGAAGAGTTCTGTACCATTGTCTCGCACAACCATCTAATGAATACGTAAACATTTTCATCAGTACATCTTCATGATGTATACTCAGCTGATCCATGTATTGATGAAATTTAATTACATGATGTGCCGGATTGTCCTCTTCCTTTTCTCTGAATCGCGGAAGAAAATCTCCCTGTTATGTTGGGCCCAGAAATGGCCTCTTTTGACCACCCTTAATTACCTCTTCTTGTTCTATCCTACCCTGTTGAGCATGCCAAATGAACGTTTTACCCCCACTTTACTCTTCAAACCACTAGGGTATGATTGGTCATTGTTTTATTTTATTAATACTTATGATTGTGATAATTAAGGCTTCGTATCTCTCAATGCGCTAACATATGATGGTTTATAAAGGTATTTTGAGGTATGTGGACTGCAGGAAGATTGGGTTGAACAAGCTATGAAAAGGATGGGCATTCACCGCTTAAGCTGATCCCCATCCATTCTATCATCACCCAAGGAATGCGGTCCAGTCGATATCTTGGACAAAGCTGTGTCAAGGTAGCTGTAACAGAATGTGTCAGACTTGGAGGTCAACAGTGCATTGCTGCTTGTGTGTAGCCGTAATCTGAAGATATCGTCACTCCTGGGGCGATTAACAGTTTTCCTATGTTTCTTATTTTTCATCCTGCCACGTTTGTAACAGCTGTTGTCATTTAGGGCGTTTGAAGATCAGAGATCTTCATGGCTGCCCCATAATATGATAGGATGTTATGATCTACATGGTATAAATATGGAGAACTGTTTCGAGCCAAGGGTTGCTAAACATATAATCAATTCATTGTATTAGCTGTGAGGAGGAATTGTGTAATCACTCTGTCTTTTAATACAAGGAGTTACTTCTGATCTAAAGGTTTTTACGTGTGTTCAGGCAGCATCTCTGTGTGAAGACTGGGCTCGCCTTCCACAGGGATTGCTGAGTTAATTTAGGACTTTTCAATTCCTTTGTTGTGTGATGTTATGTTAATTTTCTTTCCTCATAGGAAGCTGTAACAATTGTAGATTTACAGTGTGTCGTGATTGCATTCCTTGGATACTTGTAGTGGCATAGTGTGACAGTCGACTGAGTAGGTAATTATTTCTTATGCAATTCGTATGGTAACTGTAACAACTCTGTTCATCCCTAGATCTTTTAGTTGTCATTTCCATGAATCTTTGCAGCTTGTCTCTTATTGTCATGATTACAGAATTTCATTCCTGCACTTCAGTTTCCTAGAACAGCCGAACTCAATCTCTGTGTTTTGAATTCCTAGATTAATATTCAATTTATGTTTTTGGATTCCTAGGACAATTGGATTGGATAGGTGAGTTAAGTGATGTGAACATGATTTCCTTTCATCTGCAATCGTAATTTAGATATGACTTTTATCTTTCCAGTCTTAGATCAAGACATAGCAGAAGGTAATTGTGATTGCATTGCTTAGAAGGTAACTGGATTAATTAGATTCTTGGGATGAGCATAGCCGAACAGAGGGTAGTATTGTTCAACTATAGTGATTTCGCGTTTAAGCATATACTGTGCATGTTATCCTTGAAATACAAGACTTTCCCGGGTTGACAATAAATATTGTACACTCTGTATGTTAGTTGTAATTCACTTGCATATTGGGTGCTCGACACATTCGTCCATGATAGGTACTATATTTGGAAAGCCAGGAACACCTGAGAAATTGAGCGGAGCAAATCTCTGTGCCAAAAAAGTATCAAAACCCTTTGACATCTTGGAATTGTAAAATTGCCTCTGGATTCTTCAAACATGGAGTCGCCTGGTGAATAAATCTGTAGTCAAACTAGTGTCCTGCTCTTGTCCACCATCAAGAGCTGGATCTGATCGTTGTCATTCTTTCCTGGGGAAGATATCTTCATTCTTCCGTCCTCGGCAACGGCGCCAAAAGATGTTATCCCTAAAGTTGAACCTAGATTACAGGGGTTCAAGCTTAAAGAAATCTTTAAAAAAATATAATTCAATAAAATCAAAATAAAAACTGGGTTGGTATATAATCAAAGATGTAGGAAAATCACATAACCATTAAAGATCTGTATGACATAAAATGGAATACAAAATTCAATATCAAGGGAACTACGAGCGCAAATTTATAGAATGAAACTGACTCTGTCACTAAAGATTTGAAAGATAACTGTATTTTATCATAAGAATCATGTAATGGAATGTAATTGACCATATACAGGATAAATCATAAAAAATACAATTCATAAAATACAAAATCAGCTCATAATCATAATCATATCAAAGTAGAACCTGTATTGAAGATGCAGAGAGTTTCATGTCACACAACATACATCAAAATTGGATTCCCATTTCCAATTGCCACCCCCTTCCTATCTAGTTAGGATCCCTTATATACAAAACCTTTGAGTTTCAGAGATAGTTATCAGATCCTATTTCTATGGATCAAATCTTTCAAAAATAGCAAAATCGATCTTCTTAAAACAGTCTAAACACAAGTGTAATACGAAATACAAACAGAAATAGACATCTGTCATATCCTAATTGCTTTCAAAAACCAACTACGATTCTAAGTCTAAAGACTCTTAGAAGCCTCTGCCAAGACAGTTAGATCACTTAAATCCCGGGATTTTTTTTGCAATTTGGCAAACTCAGCATCTTTGTCCTCCATTTGATTGTACGCGTCCTCACTCTGAGTCTTCATGTGTTTGAACTTCGTAGCAGCGGCAACCTTCATCGGCAAGATAGTTAACTAAAGAACCGTAACGACGGGAGACAGTCCAACTAAACATCTCCGCAGTGTCGGTAAGGCAACGGACACGGCCTCCGATCAATGACACATATTATTCCGACAGCGATGAAATTAGTTCATTTCACCTCCGAAGCAGCGACAGCGTTCCGGTCTAAGGCGCGAATGAGCTAGAAGACTAAGATTCCAATCGCCGATGAAGAAAGCGTCTCCCCAATGTCGGTAAAGCAACGGACACGGCCTTCGATTAATGACAAAGATTATTCCGATAGCGATGAAATTAGTCCGTTTCACCTCCGAAGCAGCGGGAGTGTTCCGGTTTAAGTCGCCGATTGGCTAGAAGACTAAGCTTCCGATCGTCGACGAAGAAAGCATCGCAACGCTAGTGACTTAAGATGCCGACACTGCGGCAGCATTGAAGTTTGGGGTGCCGATGGGTTAGAGCTTAGAGTTCCCGATCGACGATTCTTTTCTCTTTCAAGATGTCGATCTGCTTAAGTTGTTGGCTTAAACTCAAATCGCCACACATTTCACAATCCCTTAAGAACTCAACTTTGGTTTGGCAGAAAGTCTCATTTTCAGATCCTTTGCAACTGCATCAATAAATTCTTCGGTGTTTAGGTAGTGCTCCCTAGAAAGCTTGGAACCGTGAATGATTAGCGCCAAGTCTTTTGTCATTTTTCCAGCCTCGACAGTTCCTATACAAGCAACCTCAAGCTTCTCTGCAATTGTATGCCCACCAGTCGATACTAGACATATCAAACTGTATTCCTCAAATTCAATCATTAAGCTATAAACCTGTCTTGCTCCAACACCGGTCAGAAAGGTTTGCAATCATAAATCCTGCAAAAACCCAAAGTGGCTACTAAAGGTGCTGGCCACACTACAGACGATGCCCAGAAGACGATTTGGACCAGGGACACTTAAGCCATATTTTGAATCTCTTCATCTGTAGCTGAAATTTAGATGAAACCATTCTGTGTGCTGCCAGAAATTTACAACTTTTGTTGGAGCAGACTTGGTGACAACAGTTCCATTGATCACATCTTTATGTCCATGTCATTATTGAAGAGGCTTGTCATCGCTCTTTCAAAGTCGTCTACAATTTTGTGGACTTTCAAGTTTCAAACAATGGTATATGTGGCCTCAAGAGAGGCCTTGTTCTAGTGGTTGTGTGACATTGACATCTCAGAGACCCTTTTGGTTGTCACCATGAGACTCAATGAGTTAGTTCTTGGTCATTTCTGCACTGCCCATGGTCTCTTGGACTTTTTATCAAGAGTACTACAAGGGTCAAAGTTCAAACAGTGGTGCCCTCTCTTATTATTTCTCATTGGGATCTAAATTGATGAGATTAAATCGTTTCTCAGGGAGCACAGATAAGATGGGGATGGTTATCTCTACACATCTTGATCTCCTTGTTGTTGAAGATTGTAGCTCGGACATAAACTTTTGCACAGGTTTAGTGTCGAACGTGCTGGAGGTAGTTTGAGTCAAATCTATTTTGTAATTCACTTTAGTAATAAGGTGGAAGTCTTATATTTAGCTGTTTAGTTTAATACAATGTATTTTTATACATTAGTAATTTAGACTAATTTCAATTGTACATATTGTTAGCCTTTTCTCAACAAGGGGTGATATGTTGGTTAGGTTGTTCTTGAGATGAGATCTGTGGCTTCTCCATAGGTCATTGGTCAGAGGTCCTTTCAACATTTTTAGATGGTGAGATGCTGTTAGATGTGCTAGTGTTGTGATATCTCTAACCCTCATTAACACCTAGAATTTTTGATTATATGATTATATGAATTCATGGCATGTTACTTCTATTCTTGTATAATGATTCATAACACTTAAATCAATTACTCATGTCTTTGATCTGTATTTATGTGAGAACGAAATGAAAGAGCATATATATATTCACATACACAGATGTATTGCAAGAAGTACAACGATACAGTAAACTCATATTCTATTAAATAGATGAAACAGAACAAACTGTAAAACAAAAGCAGCTAGAATGGTGGTAGCTATATCTCTGAGAACTTAGAAGAGATGTGGCAGCTACGCTCATTCGTCACAAGCTAAATACAAAAAGAGGCCGAAAGGGCCTATTTATCATAAGCACGAGGGAAATAACCCTAAACCTCCAAAAACCTAACCCTAGAAGATGAACCCTAAGTCACCTGGTTCGAGTTTGTGTTTGAATTCAGAAACCTTAAAATTCGACAAAAATTCAGCAAGGAAATTTTTGGCGATAAAAATCGAGATTAAATTCGAATGACTATAAATTTTAGAAATTAAAAAAATTTCATTATATATAAATATTAATATAATAATAATATATTAAGTTATTTAAATATTTTATAATTGGAATCTAATGGTCAAGATTAAGAATTAAAAATTATACCATATATAATATACCATGTATATTTTAAAGTTTCAAATTATACCATGTAGATCTTAAAGTTCCAAATTATATATTATATCATATGAATATATTAATATCATATAACACTGTATCAAAGTTTCAAATTAAAAATTATAACATGTATATTTTAATTTAATTCTTAATAAATTAAAATATATATAATTATTTTCTCTTAAGCATGTTGTCCGTCGTTCCACGTCATCGACCGACCGACAGTCCATCTGGCAAAATTAATCCGGTCATCGACACGATCCATGATCCACCGACGAATCTATTTGGCACACGATACACTGCTACTGGAAGACTACAATGTACACGTCCCGGTCCTCATTGCAGAGATCCACGACTTGCGTACAATGATTTGAAGGCTTCTAGGAACTTACCACTTTGAGTCTCACGAAAGCTAGTACGAAATCCGAGTCATGAAATGTCAAGGTAGCCGTGGGCTCACATTGCATAAAAATACATAGAAAACTCAACGAAATTTAGGGTAGGGCCATGAAAATCAAAATTTTTCCTAAGAAATTCGGCTTGCTAAAAAAACGACGAATTTCAATTGTGAAGGCTAAAAATCGCCGAATCCGATGACTTAGGATGAACCACCATAAAGTTTGTGGCCCCAAAGTGGTTAGTTGAACAATCAAATTCTCGGGGTCATAACTTTGCATACAATCTCCATTTGGGGCGCTTGGTAGACCGTTGGAAAGATCTATCCGAGGAGTACAATAGTGGATCAAACCTAGTCAAAACCAATGGCCATCATTTGGGTCACTGTGAACCAAAAAAACATCATTTAGGGCCTCAAAATGACCTCGAAAGTTCAGGACCCGAAAAACTGTAGAAAATTTACTAGAAAATTGTCAAAATGGAAAACTGTTTTGAGCCAATGGAATAGGTGGGTGGCCACCTGTATCCATATGGATCAGTCCTCCCCCCTTAGGAAGCAACGATCTCCATTGGGTTGAGTTCCCCCATAAATTAGGGAAACTTCTGCTGAACTTGATTCCTAGTGGGCCACTTGCCTTGGTGGAGTAGCTGCCTTGCTTTGACAACTCGATATAGTTGGATCTTTTGCTAGCAGGTTCCCTTAACCTGTGTGTCCATGATATGATCAGTGGTTTCTTGTTCCATGTAGTTAGGGTTAAGCTAGGTAGGTATCAATTGCTCTACCACCTTCAATGTGTCCAACAATGGTGGGAAATATGGGCAAAGGAGCTCCACATTGAATACTGGGTGTAGGTCAAGGAATGGAGGAATGCTTAATTTGAAGGCATTCTCACCGACTTCCTTGGTGACGGTGTACGACCCATATTGAAGTGGACAAAGCTTGCGATGGGGTCCCGTGAGCCTCTCTTTCTGCAAATGCAACCAAACTTTATCACCCACCTAGAACTTGTGTGGAACTTGATGCTGGTTATAACTTATGTCGTTGCTTGTACTTAGTATTCACTTTTTCCAAAATATCATGGACTTGTTGGCGGATGTGTTGGGTTCATTCAACAAATTTGGTGGCTTTATTAGCCTTAGTCTGAGCATGGGCAGATTCCTCCCATGTGGATGCAAGGGGTAGGCTACATCAATTGGGGCTAGTGGTTGGATTTCCAGGCACACTTGAAAATGACTGTGGTTGGTAAAGCTATGAAGGGCTCTGTTATATCGATGCTGAACATATGGAAGGCCCTCGTCCCATGTGTGGGGATGTTTAGAATTGTACATTCTCAGAATATGCACAATCATCTGGTTGACTACCTCTGTCTGCCCATTAGTCTAGGGGTGGAAGGTAGTTGATTTGGTGAGATTAGTATCCATCAATGACCATAGGATGGACTAGGAGGTGCTGAGGAACCTGCTGTCCTGAGCTAAAGTGATAGTATGTGGCAACGCGAAATGAATCCAAACACGCTTGAAGAAGAGCTTAGCAGTGGCTTTGGCGGAGATGCTCTTCTTGGAAGCTATGGCCATCTTAGAGAAGCGATCCATGACCACAAAGACACAGTCATTACCATGCTTGGTTGAAGGTAGTCCTGACATGTAATCCATGGAGATGCATTCCCTTGGCCTAGTGGGAGTAGGCAAAGGGGTGTACAATCCCTGCTTCTTGATGGCAGGTTTCGCGATGGCACAGGCAATGTAGTCTAATATATCAGTGGACATCTTGTTGGAGCTTGGGCTTGTAAAAGTACTTTTGCAATATCGCCACTGTCTTTTTGGTGCCAAAATGCCTTGCCACTCGACTATAATGTGCTTCCCAAATTAGCTTCACACACTTGCTTGAAGGAACATAGAGATGGTCCAGGTGGCATAACAATCCTTCCTGGAGATGAAAATCTGCCACTGGTGTCTCTACACATAGGTCTTGATAGGTGTAAGCAAACTCAGGGTCACTATCATATAGTTGAGGCCACCCAAAGTTCTCGTGGCCACAAGAGTTGAGCGCTGTGGTCAGTGCTGATACTAGAGGTCGACTGAGGCAATTAATGACTCGATTTGTGCTGCCCTTCTTATATTTAATATTGAAGTGGTATTGCTGCAAGTAGGTGGACCACTTTTGGTGGTGGTCATTCTTGAACTTTCCTTGGGTTTGCATGAACTGCAGGGGCTTGTGATCAGTGTGGATGGCTGTCTCTTTTCCTAGGATGTAATGCTTCCGTTGGCGGTAGGCTTGGACAATGGGATACATTTCCTTGTCATAAGTGGGGTACTTGTGTACTGTATCTGAAAGCGTCTCACTGTGATCTGCCATGGGATGGCCATGGCGAGTGAAGACTGCACCAACAACATAGTTTGAAGCATCGACCTCAATCTCAAAAGGTTGTTACAGATATGGTAAGGTAAGGACAGGCGCTAAACGTAAGTGTTGCTTCAGCTCCTCAAGTGTTTGTTGTTGTGGCTTGGACTAGATGAACTTGGTTTTAAATCCCCCTTTGGTCAGTTGGTTAAGGGACCAAGCAATATTAGAGAAACCCAACACAAATCTGCGATAGAAGTCGGAGAGGCCTAGGAAGTTGCAAAGCTTTGTGAGAGTTGTCGAGATTGGCCAGTCACTAATGGCTTGGATCTTTGTCGGATCCACATGCACACCATGTTTGTCCACGATGTATTTTAGATATTGAACCTTCTCCATGCCAAATGAGCACTTCTCTAGATTGGCGTATAAACTTGTGCTGTCACAGGGTGCTGAAGACTTTGTGGATATGCTACAAATGTTCTGCCCATGTTTTGCTGTAGATGAGGATATCATTTAGATACATGACCACAAAAGAATTGGTGAATGGCTGAAGAATATCGTCCATCATCCTCATGAAAATTGTTGGAGCATTAGTCAAACTGAAAGGCATGACCAACCACTCAAAAAGGCATTCATGAGATTTGAAGGTAGTCTTCTAGACATTGTGTTGCTGCTGTACACACACCTGGGGAGTAGCGCAACATAAATCTTCAAGCTGCTTGGTGTGTCCTTGGGGTCAAGTCTCGAGTCAGGTGTTGTCACCTGATCCTGACTCCTCCATTTAAGCAGAACTCCTAACGAAGCCAAGGGGGGTAGTCCCTACGACAGAGTTTCTAAGGCCCTTTGTTATGGTTTGTTGATTAAAGGAAAATAAGTTTCTTAGGAGTTTCGAAAATTGATTAAAACAAGAACTTGCAAACTAATTAAATATCAACAACATAGATCTTGCATTCACAATATAATTGATTGAAAGCAAAATAGCAACAACTGCAGTATAACCAGTGCCAAATGGAGTCGAGAAATTAAAAGAGATGCTGCTGAAAACGAGAAATGTTGTGCAAGTGTTCTTGGTTGATTTAAAGTTAAATGTGGATTTAGATGAGTGGATTAGAAAGGGAAGGGCACTCTAGATATACTTGACGGTATGAGGAGTATGTCCAAAAACTTTCTCAAATATGGCTCCACGCGAAGAAATGTGGGCTGGATCGGAGTCTCTGGGTGGTGTCCAACACTACACCAATCGAGGGTGTAGTTTGACGGTATCTTGAGGTCACTACCCAGTGGTTCCCGCTTCCTCTGTGAAATTTCCCCACAAGAGATTGAATCGAGGCATTGGATTTGTTGCCGCCTTACATGCATTTGGGGGGTTTAGCCCAACATAAATCTTCAAGTTGCTAAGGGCGTCCTTGGGGGCAAGTCTCGAGTTAGGTGCTGTCACTTGATTTTCACTCATTCGTTTAGGCAAACTCCTAATGAAGCCAAGGGGGTAGTCCCTAGAAAGAGTTGCTAAGGCTCTTTGTTACTGTTTGGTTGTTAAAAATGGAAGTAAGTCTTTTAGGAGTTTTGACAAATCAATACTGAAACAAGCTACTTGGAAGTAAAATCAATATAACAACAACATAAAAATAGATATGGCAATTACAACATATATGACTTGAAAGCAAAATATGAAATTGAAGGTAGTGCCCGTGCCAAATGGAGTCAAAGTAACATAATGTTGTTGAAAGCTGTAAATGTATTACAAGTGGAGTCTTGGTTAGTTTTAGTTATTAAGGATGAGTGGGTTAGAGAGAAAGGGGATTCCTGATATACCAAACGGTACTTGGGAATATGTCTGGATTCCAACCCAAGTGGCTTGACACAAGGACGTGTGGGCTAGATGGAGTCACGGGGGGATGTCCAAAACTACACCAACAAGGGTGTAGCCTGACGGGGCCCCGCGGTCACTTTCTAGTGGTTCCCGCTTCCTTTGCAAAATTTGCCCACAAGTCTTGAATTTCGATAACTCCGGATTTCCTTTATATTTTCAAGGCAGTTAATTTTATCAAGATGAAGTAAATTAAATGTGAGAAATTTAACTAGTCTGCACTCCTGCTTTTGGTTATCCTAAAGCTCAGGGTGAACCTGCGATGGGCAAGAGCATACATTGGAGTAAAAAAAGTCAAGACTGATTACTACAACCAAGAGTCTCTTTCAGGCCTGAAGGCCGTACTCGAGAGAGCAAGGCTGGGTTAGTATTCGTTACTTTATCCAAAATGAAAGAAAGAAAATTGAAAGATTAGTCAAAATATACAACCTTTCTAGAAGACGGATTGTGTGCATGTGTTGTCAAAACAAAACGTTAGAAAAAAGACAAACCATAAAAAGACACTGCGAGACCCCAAAGGGGGGATGGAGTGTGGGCACTGTGTAGCCCACTTGCTCTTTATCAAGATTTATTACAATGCTATTAAGAAAAAGAAATACCCTTTTTTGACCCTTGAAAATTGGATCAAAAAGGGTTTTACAAGTGTTGGGGGAGAAGAGGAATGAAGGAGGGGGAAAAGGGATGAACTGTGGGTGCTTCGGATGGCCCAAAACTCAAATTTTTGGCAGCACTTCCCTCTCTTTTTCCTCCAACCTGCTAAAAACTAGTAAGCAAAACTCCCCCAAAACGTTAGTAGTTGGCTAACAACACATTAAATTACACCTAAAAGTGCTTGCAAAAGATAGGAAAAATTTAAGGTATCAAGCACAAAGGGAAATGGACTAGATCTAAGCTTAGAATGTAGACTTAAAGCACTTTTTAGTTCTAATCAAACAGGTAAACAAAAGATATGACTTTTAAAACTTAATTTACTTGTAACTTTAAAAGAAAAAGAGGGTCGAGGAGAGAGTTTTGTAATTTTGAGAAGAAGAAGAAAGCTTTGCTCAAGCTTGAATATTTCTGAGACTTGAAGGTACTAATGGGCACAAGAAATTGTCGATTCTCAAGATTTGAAGAAGAGGGTGATGCAACTTAGCTCTTCCCCTTACTCCAAAGTTGCAACTTGAAAAGCTTATTCACACTTGCAAAAATGGATCAAATCTAGTACATTCGACCAATGGAAACCAAAAGAGCATGAATACAACTTAATAAACAATGCTACTCTCGAATCTCAAGAAGCCAAATTGTAAGTAAATAACTTGAAGCATCAAATATTTACTCTATGTGTTGCAGAGAACCCTCTAAGCTAGATTGATTACCAATTTGATATCAAGCATGTACAAACTAAAACACGATTACCTCAATAAGCATACACCATTCACCATTTGACATGAACACCAATGGACCTCCAATGCCTCAATATAATTAAGATGATAACAACAACAATACAAATGAGTAGAGGTTCCTTGCTTTCGTCCAAATGAGGAAGAAAGCCTCGCTTAAATAGGAAAAATGAGAGCAAACCCCAAGGGGGGCGAATTTGCCAAGTGCTGGAGCTTTTTGAGATGATTGGGGGTGAACTAGAGTGAATAGAGGTGGTAGGTGCCACCTCTCACAAGGTAGGTCACCCCCCCTTTTTTTGTGACACATATCCAACAAGAGGTGAGTTTTTTCATGGATAAATATGCCCCCTTAAAGAGAAATTTCCCCCCTCATGGATTTGATTAGAATTGTCTTGATTGGATCTTGATTTGGTCTCCAATTAGCCCCAACATCATCCTTAGTTGAATTGGAACATGTCTGGGACAAGTTCCAACTGTTTTAGGGATGTGTTTTTTCTCCATATTTTTCCCTTTTCTAATTTTTTATTCACTTTTTGCCTTTTTTGGAAATAATTTCACTTAAGTGATAAATAATCACATAAAACTTAGGAAAAGTGGGGTTTCGGGGTAAATTGGGTGCTTTGAGTTTGAAAACGAGCACCCCCATGGTAAATTTGCCCCCCTAGCCACACTTTTATGACACTTTGATTTTTTACAATTAACTTGTTAAGAATTTAACCCATTTTAACGATTTTTTTTATTTTTATTTTCAAAAATTAAAAAAAACCTATGGGGCACCTAGTACATGTTCTTAATGACTCAAAATGATAACTAGCATGGTACTATACATAGACACATAGACTTTAATTACCTCCTAAGGCCTAACAACCAAGGTGAATATTCCAGCTTTGGAGGTTTGAGTGAAAAACTCATAAATTATATATCGTTGACATGCAACATATAATTAACAAGGAGAAAACACTCTAGAGTACTGCATTGATAGCTAAGTCTAAGTTGGCCAAGCCTTTTACAAAAAGTCATCATGCTACGTCAACTTATTACAATTTCTCCGTAGGGTATGAACATGCAAAAAATAAAAAAAAAAGGGACCAAAATTTGGTCGTAAAAGGTCTTCTGAACATTTGAGCACTAATAATGAACAAGGGACTTGTTCACAACTTCGGTGGCTCATTGAAAATCCACTTAAGTGCAACGTTAGTGGATATTGGGATTTTCGCCTTTGGAGATCTATTGGGGTGTGAACTTAATTAAACTAGTCACTCCCATTGCTTTTGATGCATCCAACTTGTCGGTCGAACCGCAGAGGTGCAGAGCATACACAACAGAGCCTTGGTCAGGTTTTAAAGATTTTTGAACAAGTGTTTTAATTGTTAAGCCCAAGAATATTTTTTCAGGCCTTAAGGCCGTACTCGGGTGAGCGGGTGAGCAAGGGGTAAATTTCCAAAGTAAAATAAACAAGAAGAAAGACAAGTTTTCTAATTACTACAACCAAGAGTCTCTTTCAGACCTGAAGGCCGTACTCGGGAAAGCAAGGCTGGGTTAGTATTTAGTTTTGCAAAAATGAAAAGGAAATTAAACCAAAGACATAGGTTGATCTATTTTTATTCTGCAAGCTAGAAAATTTACTCTAAAGCAAATAAAACAAATGAGGCAAATACAGGCTTCCCCCAAATGGGGGAAGAAGGGTGTGGGAACCGTAATCCCACTTGTTTTTTTTTAAACTTTATTACAATATAGTTTTTATGATATATTCCACCTTCAGATCTTGAAAAATGATAAAAAAAGGGGGTTACAAATCCTGCCTAAAGAAGGGGAATGAAGAAGGGGGAATTTTGGGTGCTTCGGATGGCCAAGAATTCAAAAATTTGGTAGCATTTACTTCTCTTGTTTCTTCAACCTGCTAAAAACCAGCAAGCTAAACTCAAAGGAAAGTTAGTAGACTAGCACAAAAATACAATAGAATACAACCTACTTAGTATTTAAAGACATTTCGAAAAAAATGCGTTTGTAGGTACTAAAGGAATCGACTTAAGTCGAAGCTTGAATTGCTTTAGATCTAGTAACTATGCATAACAAGAAAGATATAAAGTGAAACTTTGTAGATGTAACTTTTGTTAAGCATAAATGAAACCAAGTAATCGAGAATAAAATTTGACTTTAAAAGAAAGAAAGAGGGGAAAGGAGGGAATAACCTCAAGCTTTGAACTTTGTAGAAAACTTGGAGATGCTTGTTGGAGAAAAATAATATTAGATCCAAAGTAAAAGTGTTGAAAGGGAAAGAAGATGCAATCGAGCTCACTTCCTTCTTTCAAACTGGTGATCTGCACAACTTAAAACATCTTACACAAGCGAGATTAAAACTAGTATATCTCTATAAAAAGAAACTAAGAGAGCATTTGTACAACTTAATACGTCCTTTTACTCCTATATCTTTGATAAGAAAATATAAATAAACAAGTAAAAACTATGAATGTTTATCCTACGTGCACTAAAAGGCCTTCCAAGCTAGATAAGCTACATACTTAATGCAAAAGTTGAAAAAAGCAAGCAAGATATCACTTAGCAGCAACACAACATTCACAAAAGATTGTTGCACTAGATGGACCTACAATGTCTTCACATTCTATTCAAAAGAGATAAACATTACAGAGTACAAGAACATAGCCCAACCTTTCGATCGTCAGGCCCATCTTAAACAATGAGCAAAATCTCTGCTTAAATAACAAAGAGAGACCCCACGGGGGCGTATGCAACTAAAGATGAGAAGGTGAAAGCTTGAGTTCATTGAGTGATTGAAGGGATGTGTTGGTTGTTATCTCAAATGGGGAGGTGCCACCTCTCATAAGAGAGATGTGACCCTCACTCCAATCCCCACCAATCCAATATTCAATCGCCACATCACCAAAACGTGAACTCATGAGGAGGGACGCAACTCCAAACTTAGATTGACAATGCGTGAGGGTGAGGGAATCAAGGAATTCGTTGGATTGGATTAAATAGAGGTGGGCGCCACCTCTTTATTGGAGAGTCCATTACCCACTTACCATATGCCATACAACCAAATTGCAAATCACATGGAGGGTGGTGCACTATCTCCATGAGAAACTCTCGCTACACTCCAAATCTATTTCAAAAATCACGCCTTTAATTTAGGATGAGTTCGCCCACTCAAGGAGACAACTTTGCCATCTCATTCAACACGTCAAATCATGCTCCCTTTGACTTTTGTCACTTTGTGATTTTGTTGCATTTTTAGCATGTTTTTGTCATTTCGTCGCACCCTTAAAGAAAAAATGCCATACGGGACAATTTAATCACCAGAAGTATATGAAAAGTGGGTTTTAGGGTAAAGAGGACGCTTTTGAGTGTGAAAACAAGCATCCCCATGCCAAAAACGGACTTTGGACCACACTTTTATTACAATTTGACATTTTCCATTTAAATCATAAAAAAATGGCCTAATTTTGCGGGAAAATTTAATTTTTTCGGAAAAAAAAAACTAGGGAGACCTAGTACATTTTCATAATGACTCAAAACAATGTCTAGCATGCTTACATACATCGAAGCGTTAACTTTAATAACCTCCCAGGGTTTAACCACCAAGAAGACCATTCCAGCTTTGGAGGAGCGGTGAAAAACTCGAAAATTATACATCGCTTATTCAACATTGCATAATTGACAAGGAAAAAAACACCTTGGAATGATTGGATTGACGTCTAAGTCCTATGAAGCCAAGTCCTTTACAAAAAGTTTGCCATGCTAGCACATTTATTACAAAATCCCCATGGGGTATGAACATGTAATTATTAAAAAAAAGGGCCCCAAAATGGCCCTGAAAGGTCTTTCGAACCTCCGAGCATTGATAATGAACAGCTGGCTTGTTCAGCACTTCGGCGGCTCTTTGGAAATCCACTAAAGTGCAACTTTAGTGGATAACATCTGGCTCCAACTACGGGACGTGTGCTTGATCTAGTCTTTAG
>LPNX010659760.1:72374-171149 GCA_001517045.1 Pseudotsuga menziesii | reverse complement strand
CTCGTATTATTCCACATGGTCCGAGAAAGAGATAACCTACCACCAATGTGGATGCCCATTCACATATTCTTAACGAGCCTGAATGGACAAGTTTACTCAGAAGTCAAGTCTATTTTGAGGAGTCAGACTTGGGCCTAAAGAAACTCATAATCTTTCCCGTGAAGTTTTAACGAGTCCGGAAAAGTCAACTCGCAGCCTCCTTACTATTTTTAACGAACTCGAAGGAGAGCAGAAAGAATGCTCTACATGCGAGGAGATGAGTGTCATAGACAGGCGAAACTAGTTCCAAGCGCAAGGAACAAACCTATGCATAATGCAAGGAAAGTGAGCAAGATAAGGACACTCGGGGAAGGTCTCCTCGGGGTAGAGGGTGTCAAGTTGCAAAGGCGAAATGATACAAGGCTAAGCGGCGATGAGAACAAAGATGAGGGCTTATACAACGAGCTAAAAGCGTGGAAGCTGGCATCACGCTCATAAGCGCGAGCAAGGCATATGCAAATGCAATTACAGCTTGAACAACAAGGTGAGGCCCATAAACAGTTGTGAATCCAACTAAGAATCCTGTCTCCAAGAAACAACAACATCAGAAGAAACGGTCTTATGCGGGTCACTTTGGCAGAAACACTTGCGACTTTGCTATCTTCTATAAAAGGTAAAGTCAAGGCAGAATCAACCGCATAATATTCTATAGGACCAAGGCTCGAGGGTTTATAATCAATAAGATCAACCTCAGAAGAGAAGCAAAAATCAACAAGGGAGATAGAGTCTGCAGGAACAAACTCAATATCACAGGAGCTGAGAAATTCATAAGAAAGAATCAGACTCATCAGGATCACTGACTTGCTTTTCAAATGAAGAATCAAAAGACTCAACAAAAACCAACATAAGGAAAAGGGAAGGCTTACTAAGCAAATCAGGGTTAGACTTAATCACAACTGAAAAAGAAGGTCAGACTGTATCAAAGACTCCAGGAAGACTTCATCCGAAGGGAGGAAATCATCTGAGATAGGACACATATCTGGACTTTGGAATGGATGGACAGAGTGGAGAGAAAGCTCTACAATCTGTATAGAATGACTCACCCGATCAACTGCTGGGACCAAGTCCCGAGAAGGTAAGCATGAAAACAGAGGCTGCCTCTCAGTAGCAATTGAACACAAATGACAAGAAGCCACATAGTTCACCTGTGGTGGGGTGGTGTCTACAGAAACACTGGGAATCAATAAAGGAAAGACTTGGTCTCTAGTTGGGTCAGGAGACGGATCAAGAAAATCCAACTGATCAATAGTGACAATTTCTTCGCCATGATTAAAGTACATCACACGAAATAATGTTGACACCACAGCTTGCATGGCATAGACATAATCACGTCCAAGGAGCATATTAAAGTCCAAGGGGTCTTCTATTACCATGAAGTCAACTAAGACGATCTTCCCACCCAAAGTAATAGGTGTTTGAGCAAGAATTCCCAAGGCTATACAAGTTCTTCTATCAAACGCCAGTAACTGACTAGCAGTCGACACAAGGCTGGGAGATCCCATACCTCGCCAAGCACGAGCAGACAAAATACTAACTGAGGCTCCTTCATCAACAATGCAATGAGCAATTGTATACAGTTCAACTTTGACCTTTATCTGGAAAGGTGCATGGGAAGGAAGGCGCGGCTCAACTAGGCTATCCCAATCAAAGGAAGCAATCCGAGGGCTTGGTGGGGGTTGATCCGAAACAAGTTCAGTGCCCCCTTGTTCAGTAAGATCTGAACTGGAAGTGAAGAAAATGTGACTAGTAGACACTTCACTCTCCAAAGGAAGAGTGGGATTGATCGATACTGGAATCGATTCAACCGCTTCATGAAAGTCACTCTCCGAAGGGAGAGTGGGATTGACCAAAGATGGCATTGGTTCAATCACATGAGGAGCACTCTCCGAAAGAAGAGTGGCATCGACCAAATCTGATATTTGTTCGACCACTTGATCAACCAAAGGTTGAATAGGAGGTTGAGAAACTATAGGGTGTTCAGAAGAATGAAATCCATGAGTCTTTGACCATACTCTTCGCACCTCTGGGATAGCAGGGCACAGATGAGTAAGATGATCTCCCTTGCATAGCACATAAGGGAACTTAAGATGATGCTTCGAACGACCAGTTTTCTTAGTGGTATCAGCATGACTAGCAGTGGCTGACTGTTTGCTCTCAACATGACTTGCAGAGGATGAGAGTTTTCCCCCAGTGTGAACAACAGAGGCTGGGTGACTGGATCCAACCTCACTAAGAGAGGTTGGTTGTTGAGAGACTCCATAATGTTCAAAAACGGGATGACCATGAATCCAAACTCTTCGCACCTCCGCAATAGAAGGGCATTTATAAGTAAGGTGGTCTCCCTCACAAAGCTTACAAGGAAACTTTCTCGTGAGGTGCCAACTTGAAGAGAAGGTATACTTGTACTTGTTTTCAAGATTAATAAAGATGTGATGTCCTTCTTCTTCCCAAATCATTGTTCAATGTGTGATTGAATCTCTGTTTCTGATCATATGATGATGTTATTCAGATCATTTGTTTATGTTTATTTGATTATCATTGTCTTATATGTGGTCATAATGGTTCGAGGAAGGTATAACTTTTTTTGCAGGTCTCTTGGAGCGAGAGGAGCAAGAAGAGGATTGAAGAGAAAGCTTGGACCAGCCTTCAGTTAATCAGGTGTGGATCTTTCTCATCTCTGAAACTTGCTGTTATATACTTGCTGAACATTGTGCATCTCTCTTTCAACCCTAGTACGTTGATGGCCTCTTAAACCCTAGCCATAGGACACTTTTCTTTACAACACTAGGGATAGATTAGGTAGGTAGTTTTAATTTCTTGTTGTATGTGATTTAGATGCTAGTGAGTCTAAGATGAGAGGTAAGAACCTGCACATCACATTGTGAATGCTCCTTGCATCCTTCATCACCCCGCATTGTTAATTAGGCACTTGCATTTCATAGCTTAAGTCAAAATACAAAAAACTCGGTGGACCGGGCCGTAACCGGTAAAGCCCTTTGTTTTTGTACTTGACCTACGATAGCCGGACCGCAAACCGGATGGATCCCCCACACCAAACAGTCATGGGATAGTTGGGAACGTTGACTAGGGGAATCCCTTACTGTTGTTTCCTACGAATTTCTGGGCCTCAACAGTTGTGGCACTAGAAGGAGGGCCGCCAATGCATGGCTGGCCGCGGAAACCCGTTTTCCCAAGATTATTCCACCGGTAACAGTTCTGAAAGCAGTGGGATTCATAATCCAATTTCGGAAGAAAGAGAACATCTATATTCTGTTGGCAACGAAGTTGTTAATGATCTGAGAAGACACACCAGGGCATATGTAAAGAATATTGGAGGATTTCCAATCATCCCTGAATTGCCCAGAAGAGAGTATAAAAAGAAAGATCGTCCTTTAGCGGAAGACTCAGTGTTGGTTGAATATTGGGAAGAACTTGTGGAAATATCCTTACAGGAAGTTGTGCTACCTTTGAATCAAGAAGGCCTAGCAACCCTGCACAGTTATCCTGCTCATACTCTAGTTGGCTCACCTCCTCACTCTCCACCTAGACTCATGGTAGGAGTAAATGCTAATCCACCACCTAACCCACCTAATCCACCACCTGCATGGAGAGCCAGATCACCATTAAACCTGACACCTCCATTACACGACCTACCTCAAGCCTTTAACAAGATGTTGCCCAAGTTCAACCCAAATGAGAAAATACTAGTATATTATCACCTACAAAGTTTTTACTTGGAAATTGAAGGATTAAGGGCCGGGGAGTATGAAGATGTAGTCTGCAGACTGTTCCCGCATACCCTCAAAGGAGCTGCGGCATCATGGTACTTTGGGTTTCTTGCTAACTCTATCCCTGATTGGGATATCTTCGAAAGAATTTTCAGAAGTAAGTATGCAACTCAGAAAACTCATGCAGCCCTCATGAAAGGGCTATGCTCCTTGAAGAAAGAAAGAAAGGAAAAAGTGCACAGTTTCACACAAAGGTTTGCAGCCTATCTCAAGAATTTTTCTGAAACGGATAAACCTTCAGACAAAGTTCTGATTGAATATTATACTTCAGCTTTAGGCCCTGATTTGGCCATGTTTGCCAAAGGTAGGTCCAAGCCTACCTTGATGGAAACCTATGAAGAAGTAGAAGTAGTGGAAGCTGAAAGAGAGAGCATTGAAGACTATCTAGAATAGTCAGGAGAGAGAGGTACGAGAAGAAAATCCTTATTGTTTACTAAGCCTAAGGAAGAAAAGTCGCCAGATTTGGAAAATATGGCCAAAATGATGTAGAAGCTTTCCAACAAAATCATAGCTTTGGAGAAAGAGAAGGAAACACAAAAGTTTTATAGGCCCTACTATAAGAAAAGGGAGGATAACAATTAGTCTCAACCTCCTCACAATACTGCATCTATGAATTTAACAAAAGTAGGAATGGACAATTTTTTCACTTTCCACCAACAGCCACACTCTGAAAAGAATTGTCCTCAATGGATAAATTCGATGACGTTGGTCATGAATTAGCTGCTGGATTCTAGATTAACAAAAGATGGAGATGAAGAGAAAAAAGAGAATACTACATCAACAAAGGAACAAGAAGAGGAAACCATGGTTTTGTGGGATTCTGTTTCATTATTTGATGCTGAAGAGGAAAAGAATCAGGGGTACAAGGACGTCATGGAAACCAACATGGCAACCAGGAGCCAAGGGCCAATTAAAGAAAACAGTCTCATTCTACCAAAGATCAAAAGACTGCAAAGAAATGTAAAGAAATTTCAGAATAAATCCTTAGCTGATAAGATTCCAGAATTCACTATTACCAGCCAAGATCCGAAACAGAATAATACGTTGGCTAGGCCAAATGAAGGAAATATGAATGTTGATAAACCTCATCCCATTGAGCAGCCGATGGATTATGACATCGTGGAGGATTTAAGGAAGGTAAAAGCGAATGTTCCACTATTTGAAATGTGTAAAGTGCCGCAGCAAAAAGAAAGACTATTGAAAGCACTTGAAGTATCGGATGAGAAGCTGCCCACTGACAATCAACCTTAAGAAGAAGAAGAAATTGGAGAAACCAGCGTTGGAGGTAAGTCTAAAAGCAAACATCCACCTTTCCTCCTCACGTTTGAAATTTTCAATCATAATGTACATAATTGCTTGGTAGACTCAGGGGCGTCGGTTAATGTTATTCCCATATCAGTCTGTAAAAATATCAATGGGCAGCCTAAGCCATCCACGTGGAGGGTGGTCCAATTGGATAGAACGGATGTGAAGGTAGTTGGTGAGATGGAAGATGTCCTAGTCTGTCTGGCATCTAATGACAAAGTATGCCAAGTTATTAACATCGTGGTGGTTGATATACCAAACGCTTACGGTCTTGTCCTAAGCAGAGATTGGTCGGCCAAATTAAATGGATATTTCACTTCAGATTGGTCGCATCTGTGGTTGCCATACAAAGGGAGTCCAAACCAAACTAAGATTCTGAGAGAACCTCACATGAAGTACAATGTTACTCAACTGGAGGAGAAGAATGTACCAGTGGATTCTGTATTGGGAAACTATTTTATTGAGTTGGAACTAGGAAATTACCAAGCAGAAGAAGCCAGCAACACATCTGACACCCATCCTGATCTCCTTCGATTCTCATAGGCTGATGAGATTGGTTGTAATATAGTAAGCTTAGCAGTAGGAATAGATTCACCTTCAATAGTTAGTGATTTTTGGAATTTGTTTTTTGATGGCTCTAAGACATTAGAAGGGTCAGGAGCCGGCTGTATCCTGATCGACCCCCAGAAGAATAAATATTTTCTCTCATGTAGATTAGAGTTTGATTGTACTAATAATACAATTGAGTACGAAGCGATGGTGCAGGGACTAAAGAAAGCGATTGAATTAAAGGTAAGTAATCTAAAAGTTTTTGGAGATTCCGAAATTATTGTGAAACAAATCCGGAATCAAATACATTGTGTTTCTGCTCACTTAAAGGCTTACCAGAATGAGGTATGGGATTTGCTTAAATGTTTTAATGCATTCAATATTATTTCAATTCCAAGGCTTAAAAACGTAGCAGCTGACCTGTTGGCCACATCAGCCGCTAGGTTGGTACCCACTAATAATCGATGCTCTGTTGAATTACTTTTCAAGCCTTCTATACCTGATATGATTACGAACCTATGAGTGTTCGATGATGACCAGCAGATTATAGAATGTTTAACAAATGACGAGGTGTTTAAAGGAGCGATCATAGATGATGAAGAACATCAAGCTGAACTGAAGTACGATAATTTCATTCCTAAAGGAGTCAGAACGTTAGAAAAAATGTTTGATTTAAATGAAAAGTTCAGAAAACCAGCCAACGTGAAGACCCACAGCTCATCTCTGCAGTTCGAGCTGATTAATTTAGGGACTGAAACAAATCCTAAATTTGTGAATCTCAGCAAATGTTGTTCACCAACAGAAAGAGACAAGTTCGTCAGTCTATTTAAACAATATAAAGATGTTTTCGCATGGACATACGAAGATTTGAAAACATATGACACCAGCATCATCAAACATGTCATTCCCGTCAAAGCTGGTGTCAAGCCATATCAGCAACCTTTAAGGAAAATGCATCCAAAATTGGAACCGCTGATTCAGAGTGAAGTGAAGAAATTATTGGATGCTAGAATCATTTTTAAGGTCAAACACTCAGAATGGGTATCAAATCTGGTACCAGTGAGGAAAAAATATGGAGAAATCAGATTATGCGTGGATTTCAGAAATCTAAACCGCGCTTCCAACAAAGATAACTATCATGTGCCACCCATGGAGCAATTGCTGCAAATGGTCTCAGGTGCTGAACTGTTTTCGTTATTAGACAGTTTCTCTAGCTATAATCAAGTATTAGTAGCCAAAGAAGACAGATTGAAGACCACGTTCAGGACCAAATGGGGAACCTTTTCCTACAGGAGAATGCCCTTTGATCTTATAAATGTTGGAGCGACGTTTCAGAGAGATATGGACATAGCTTTCCGTGGATTGATTGGCCGAAGTGTTGTATTATACCTTGACGATATTACAATATTCTCGAAGAGAAGAGGAGAGCACGCGCTTCACTTAAGGAAAATTTTCGAACACTGTAGGAAATATGGCATCTCACTCAATCCTAAGAAGTGTGTGTTCGCTGTCACGGAAGGCAAGTTGCTGGGTCACATAGTTTCAAAGAAAGGAATCTCTATAGATCCAGAAAGAATTAAGGCTATTGAACAAATCCCCTTGCCCCATAATAAAAAGGGGATGTAATCATTTTTGGGAACGATAAACTTCGTGCGAAGATTTGTGCCTGATTTTGCTCAGATTGTCAAGCCGTTGCAGCAGATGGTAAAGCAAAATGCACTATTCAAGTGGACTAAAATTGAGAAGAGCGCATTCGGCAAAATCAAAACGGCTGTTGCACACGCACCCTCCTTGAAAAGCCTAGATTTCGACAAAGATTTTATCTTGTATACCTTTGCATCCGATGATTCACTAGCAGCTGTGCTTACCGAAAAGGAGGATGGGGGGGATGAATTCCCAATATATTTCATGAGCACTGGTCTGCAAGGGGATGAATTAAACTACCCAGCCATTGATAAGCAAGCTTACGCAGTATTTAGGGTAGTGGAGCAATTCAGGCCTTATATATTAAAAAATCGAACTAAGGTGATCGTGCCTTACCCAACTATAAGATCCCTTCTCGTATAGAAAGAGTTAGGAGAAAGAAGGGGCAACTGGGTAACAGCTCTTCAAGAGTACGACCTTGAATTCAAGCCAGCATCTATAGTTAAAGGACAAGGGTTGTGCAAACAGATGACTAAAAATGGAAAAAATGAAGAACATGCCTGGTAAGATGAAGCCGAATTACATGTAATGGAGGTATGTCCTTTGTTTACAGCTCCCGAGTCTTGGTATAGAGACCTTGTGCATTACCTGCAGGTAGGGATGTTGCCAGAACATTGGAGTTCCAAGCAAAGAAGGCTGCTGCATCTTAAATCAGCCTCCTATCAATTTGTTGAAGGAGTATTATTCAGAAAAAATTATGACGGGGTTCTTCTCAGATGCTTAGAAAAGGAAGATGCGAAGAAAGTAATGTCAGAATTGCATGACGGTCCTGCTGGGGGACATTATTCAGGAGATAATACAGCCCACAAAATCCTTAGAGTCGGTTACTATTGGCCTATGCTCTTCAAAGATGCACACGCACATGTCAGAAAGTGTAATATTTGCCAAAGGTGTAGTGGGAGACAACCTAAAGCAACAGCACCCCTAAATCCTATGATGATCACGGAGCGATTCAAGCAATGGGGGCTGGATATTATTGGAGAAATAAAACCGAATTTCTCCCTGCAGCACAAGTACATTCTGACCGCGACTGATTATTTCACTCGCTGGGTCGAAGCTATCCCGCTGCACAAGATAAATGAAGACGAAGTCATCAGCTTCCTGCAAGATCATATCATGACCAGGTTTGGAGTTCCAGTTTCGTTAGTCTTTGATAATGCTAAGTAATTTTCATCAATTAAATTGACTGCTTTTGCTCATGATAAAGGGATAAAATTGCATTATTCTGCTAATTATTATCCACAAGGAAATGGCCTGGCTGAATCCTCTAACAAAAATCTGATTAGAATTTTAAAGAAGACTGTAATAGAAAATCAGTGGAGTTGGCATGCGGCGCTACCAAATGCCCTTTGGGCTGATAGAGTTACCCTCAAGTCTTCGATTGGAGTGTCTCCATATACCCTTGTCTACAGTAAAGAAGCCATCCTTCCTCCCAATATCATGCTTCCTTTTTCCATAATAGCTCAAGAATCTAGAGGGTCGGATGATGAAGTTTTGCAAATAAGGATATATAATCTCCTGAAAGCAGAAGAGGCTAGATCTAAAGCCAGAGAGCGCTTTAAGCAACAGCAGGAGGTAATAAAGAGATGGTTTGACAAACATAAGGCTGGAACAAAAGACTTTGAGGTAGGTGATTTGGTTCTCAAATGGGATCACCCCCATGATGAGAAACGAAAGCATACTAAATTCCAGCAGTTGTGGGTAGGACCTTATCAGATATCGGCAAAGCTTGGCCCTTCTACTTATAAGTTGCAAGATCTGCAGGGGTGGGAAGAGAACTTACCAGTGAATGGTTTGGTTCTCAAACCTTTTTTTTCTTGAGTTTGTTTGATTTCTTCTGTCTTCTATATAAATAATCTATTTGGCTGTCTTTAGAGTCATGTTTTCCAGTTTGCTTTAGTTTGAGATTTCTTGGTTTCAATAAAGGGGACAAACCCACAGTTGCATGGGGAACATCAAAATGTTTGGGAATGATAAACGTTTTTGGGTCTCAGACTGGGTGTTGCTAAAAGAACTTCTTCCAGTTTAGCAGTTTTCTCGAATAAGCTCTGTGTGCATTGAAGTCCTGCTTAACCCCTATGAAATAAACTGGATTCGAAGAGTCTGGAATACTATGTTGAGGCTCCATCCACGTCACACTTAAAATTTTCTAAGGAGCGACAACAGAAGACCCATGGAATGGAGCAAGGTGAACAGTATATTAAATATAAATGATCCCATGCCAAGAAACGAATGCCAAAAGGCAAATAAGAATCAAAAAACTCCTATGAAAGCATCACGCATCAAAGCAGATGATGAATCATAAGTACTAAATTGTCGAAAGATCCTCTCCGTTCGTGAGCCGAAGCATGAAGTACACCACTCACACAAAAGGACACTATGGGATAGAGGATCCTGAATTAAAATTCAGTAAGAAAGGCATGTAGAAGGACTCATATGAACAGGGACAAAAGTCCAAAAGCACAAAAAGTGCTAAAATGGCATGGGAACGAGGAACAAACGAATATTTCTGTTTACCATGTGCTACAATCCTGTGGTGTCCAAGCTATCAGCTACCTGAAGACAAAATTAATAATGAAACTCATCCTCTAGCCTCAACAGGGTTATCTGGACTTGAAAATCTTGTTTTCCACTCTCCCAAATTGGACTATTATTAATGATTGAAGGTACACACTTCCGGCATTCGAGAAATCTAGATAGCTAGAAGAATTCAATAGGATGCATTTGTTCTTAAACGGTCTGTCACTCAAAGATTAATCGCCCAGAGATCTAGGTTCACAAGGTAATCGCCAATTGTTGCAGCTGCAACCATTCTCCCCAAATTTCTTAAATTTTGGGCCCCTCCTCATGATTTTGCATTGTTTTAATCATTGGATCCTTTGAGTTTTGGTCATGTTTTAATTTTAGATGATTGTAAAAGCTTAACTCTCGCCCAAGGTTCAAATTTTGATTGCGTTTGGCATTTATGGTGAGTCGCAGATTCTAAGTTTGTTTTCGCTTGTTGATCGAACCAAGTGTTCTTTATTGTGGGGCGCCGTTGCGGAGGTATAACAGGTTTCTGTCCGTTGTTGAGTTTGAGAAGCTGTCCAAAACACTTAAATCATTTTTATACATCGGGCATTGAAAATATGTTTGATCGGAGGCCATTACCTTTTCGTTTCTACCGTTGCGGTTCTCAAAGCAACTCAGCGCCCGAAGTCCAAAACGCTCCACCAGCCGATGCGTCAGTCTTTAGTCGCTTTCCTGTAACTTTTCTTTTTCCGCCGTTGCAGCTGGGAAAGCCATTTAGCGTCCGATGTAAAATGTCTTTCGACTTCCTATTGAGAGTCTTCCCATCCTCAGGTCTCGTGTCCCTAACCTTTTCGCTTCCACTGTTGCGGCTCTTAAAGCATTTAGCCATCCGAAGTAAAAAGTGCTCTGCTGCCGATCGTGTTGACTTTTTCGTCGCGTGCCCATAGTTCTGCCCCTTCCGCCGTTGCGGCTGGGAAAACCATTTGGCTTCCGATGTCATTATCCTTCTGATTTGCGATTGAGTTTTCCTGCCCTCCCGTCGCATGCCTGTAGCCTTTACTCTTTCGCCGTTGCGGTTGGGCAGAGCTTTTGCTTCCGATGTCGGTTTCCTTCCATTTTCCGCAGTTGGTGTTTTTATCACGAGCCCGTAGGAGGACGAGATAGTGTTGTCGGCATTTGTAAAATGATGATGGCACACCTGGTCTTTTCTTGTGGATTAGCTGTTTCAGTAATATAATTTGTTGCTTTGTTTTGGAACGCAAATCCAATTAATGATGCATGTTGGTTTATTTGCAGGTGGACTCAAGGGATTGGTCGGAATACCAAGGCGATAAAGGAACTGACCCAAAAGAGCTATCAGTTACTAAATAGTTCATGAATGCATAACAGACAACATAGAAGAATATGAAACGCTTGAAGGATGGAAAGGTCCAGAAGTTACCCAACTTATCATGAGCATACGAAGAAAAGATGGAGAGAAGAATATGAAACGTTCGAGAAACCGAAAGGTCATACGTTTGGAGGGTAGCCCAAGTGGTCTGCAGTTATAGTTTAAATATTTGAAAGTAGAACTTAGACACGGACTTTTTCCCTGGAAAAAACTTGTAAACCATTTGCTTGTAAGAGGAACTATTTCGTTTTACAATCAGAAACTGCAACTTTTGCCTGCTGGAGAAAGCGAAATGTGGAATGTATCAATGTGATTAAATGAACAATGTTGAAGGGGGACTATTTCATTTTCAGCTGTGTTTCATTAACTGTGAGAGTGTTTAACTTCATGAACCTATGTTCTTGTTGAATGCTTTTCAGTATATTTTGTGATGTTTTCCACTGTGAGTAATGAAAGTTGTTCATAAAACAATTGGCTAACTGGTTGTTCAAAAAATCTGTAATTGTTCATGTGTCTTGAAAGAAGTGTCAGCTATCTGTAGCTTTTCATTATGCATGTACAAAATATATTACTCACCAATGAATGATAATCCTGCTCCCTAGGGATAGATTAGGTAGGTAGTTTTAATTTCTTGTTGTATATGATTTAGATGCTAGTGAGTCTAAGACGAGAGGTAAGAACCTGCGCATCGCATTATGAATGCTCCTTGCATCCTTCATCACCCTGCATTGTTAATTAGGCACTTGCATTTCATAGCTTAAGTCAAAATACAAAAAACTCGGTGGACCGGGCCGTAACCGGTAAAGCCCTTTGTTTTTGTACTTGACCTACGGTAGCCGGACCGCAAATCGGACGGATCCCCCACACCAAACAGTCACGGGATAGTTGGGAACGTTGACTGGGGAGAATCCCTTACTGTTGTTGCCTGCGAATCTCCGGGCCTCAACAGATGGTTTTCCCAATAGTTTGTACAGAGTTCAATACCGAACTCCCCTCATCAATACCATTGATCCTTGAAGCATTTTTCAACCACCACCTCCACACACAATATTTACACCTGCAACATCCATATTTTCGACAGATATCAAGTTTCTTGCTAGATTTGGAATGTGTAGCACTCCAAGCAGAGTTCTAATCCTTTGCTCCTTCAGTTTTAGCTTGACTCTACCATGTCCAATGATACTGGCTGGTGAATCATATCCCAAGTACACATCTCCTCCATTGTACTTTTCATATTCATAGAACCACTCCCTATGAGGGGTCATATGACATGATGCACATGAGACAATCAACCATATATCACGTTCTAAAGGATTACCCATGGAAGCTAGGTATGCATCCTCTCCTTCTTCTGAGGAGTTCTTCGCCTCTGTGGAAGGGCTATCCTCATATCCCTTTGCTTTCTCAAAATTCTTAGATATGCAATCCTTTTTATGGTGCCCAACTTTACCACATTTCCAACACTTCCTTATTCCTTTTCCTGGGGATTTAGATCTACCCTTAGATTTAGATCTCCCCCTGGATCCTTTATTTTTGTTTCTCTCTTGGGGCCAATCCCTCACAGACAAGGAATCCATGCTATGATTATCCATGGTTTTCCATCTCATCTCTTCTAATAGTAGGGATGATATAATTTCATCAAATTTTAAGGTCACTCGGCTAGCACTACCTATTGCAACAATTAGGTTATCCCAAGAATCTGGCAAAGAACACAATAATGTAATACATTTATCTTCTTTAGCCATTTTAATACCAGCAGAGGTTATTTGACTAACCAGATTATTGTATACATTCAAATTCTCTGTTACATTGTCATTCTCATCCATTCTAAGGTGAACCATCTTCTTTTGCAGAAACAACTTGTTCACAAGGGATTTTGATTGATACAAACTCCCTAGTTTTTCCCATAGATTTACTATGCTAGCTTCACCAGATACATTCAACAACACATAGTCTGATAAGCACAATCGTATTGGACTCCTCACCCTTCTTTCTAATTTATCACAATCATCTTTTGATGTTGCAGTGGGTTTCGTACCTGGATCCACAACAATCCTCTTTTCCCGATCTACCAGAAGATCCTCCATTTTGAGCTTCCATAGCTCAAAACTATGGCCGTTAAATTTATCAATATCAATTCTTGAAGTGCTCACCATTCTCTTTCAATGCACAAATCAACACTGCAAATCTCCCATGAACCCAGGTTTATCACATGCCCGATATCTATCAACCGCGTCGAACCCTTAGCAGCAAAGGCGTCCCCCTGATGCCAAAATCGAGCTCTGATATCGCATGTAAGTTTTAAACCTGTGTAGAGAAGCAAAGCATACATATTATTTTAATAAAAAATAGAGATCACAACACATCATTCACACATAAACACAGAGATTTACCCTGGAAACCCTTAACCGGGAAAACCAGAAAACCTTGAAGCCACACCTCCTATTTTCTCTTCATTACATTATGAATCCTCATACAAAATATAGGTATTCAGCAGCATCCGAATACCCTAATCCGTTAACCCAGATTAGAAAAAGACTCCAGTCCCTTAACCAGAATCAAGTTCATATTTTTAGACAAATTCTAAAAATACCACAAACAACTATAAATAGCCATAAATTCTATAAATATCCACCTCCCCTCCATATGCACATGCAAATAATATAACATATACCCAATAAGTCAATCATCGCCTCCAATAAGAATATGATATGGTTGCCTGTAGGTCATGAGTGTGAAAGCTTTGGGTACATATTTGAAGCTAACATTTGAGGGGGTGAACCAATTAATTTATCCAGAAACGTGGTTTTTTACTATGGAAGTGGTTACATGTGTCATCATGCAATTGAACTATTTGAACAAGGTCAGATAAATTGTTTCTTACTTCAAAATATCGATGATGCTCAAGTTATTTACACTATACTTAATGCGTGAAACATAACTAAGTCCTAAGAAATGGGGTTGTCAATATGGATGTCGAAAGTTCATAATGAAGAATATTGACTACTCATAGACATTGTTTTTTGAAGTAGGAAATCTCATGTATCCTCATGCATAGCTGTAATGTTGGAGGTGATCTCAACTTCATGAAGTCATTCACTTTAGACAGGGAATAATATAATACTTGCAAATAATTGTTACCCATAGGCTGTAAGATATGGCTTGAATACAACTTTTGTGCTTGTAAACTTCCAAATTAAATTGGAAAGGGGTTTTGTTCAAGATCACTCTAGAAGGTTTGTGTGTAATGTTCGTCACTACAGACTAAGAATTCAAAGGCTACCAATTTATCTAAAGTTTAAACCACTGGTTTTGTGGCATACTAATTAGTGATTTATTGCAGGTCATGACAACTTTCATGGCACCTCCTCCTGTGACCACTTTTCTAGATTTCCACCCCCATGACAATAACATCATTGCAATTGGCATGGAGTATTCATCAATTCAGATATACAATGTTCGACTTGATGAGGTGTTTCCTTTGAACATATATTTGAATTTAAATTTCTTCATCATTTTTCTTCATTGTGCCCCTTTACCAAAATGAGACATCTAACTAGCATGCTCTGAACTTGCCTCAATTTTTATAGGTGAAAACAAAGCTCAAGGGTCACCAAAATAAAATCACAGGCCTAGATTTTTCACATTCTTTGAATGTGTTGGTAACTTCTGGAACTAATGCCCGAGTACATGGTTTCTTTTATTATTGTATCTAGTCTGATTTTGTGATTCTCATTTTAAAGTTTGCAAAACTTTACTGGAGTAGAAATGTTTTTTTCTCACAGCCAAATGTTTTTTGGCAGTTATGTCTCTAGGGAATCAATGGATGGGACAAGCGAACGATAATAGTTGTAACAGTACAACCAGGAATATCATCACCAACGGTTGGGGATACAAGCGTCCAGTTTCATAATGATCACGTTTAGTTGTTGGTTGTGCATGAGATCCATCTTGCTATATATGAAGCTTCCAAGTTGGATTGCTTGCGCTCCGTAAGCACTTTTAAGCAATCTTGAATCCAAACATATACATTTATATATGTCACTTACTTTTCTGTGTCTTATTGGATGACTTTATTACATGTTTGCATTGCATTGGTCTCCTCATGATTATTTATCTACTCGTATTTCATGTGCTATATACTCATGCGACAGCCTCCTAGTTTATGCAATCTTCTGTGATGGTTCAGTTGGAGTATTTGATGCATAAAGCTTGAGGCCACACTGTTGGATTGCATCTTCTACATATTTACCATCGGGAATGAACAAGTAAATGGGCTCTTTCATTCAAGGTTGATATATCTATTCTTTAGATTTGGATTTTGAGAGGTCATATTATGGTTTAATTTGTTGTTTGGTTATTTAATAAGCAACAATGCCTATCCTCTAGTCATTGCATCACATCCATCCGAACCGAATCAATTTGAGCTTGGAATGACAGATAGAGGAGTTCATGTTATTGAGCCTTCAGAGTTAGAAGGGAAATGTGGTGTTGGACCTCCCCCTGATAATGGAACTACCGGATCACATCCAACATTAAGTAACCAAGGATCATAGCCACCCTCAAGGTAGTTCAAATGGAATATAAGAACAATATGAAGTACATTGTACTACTTTGTGTCTACCAATTGTTTGTGTACAAGAATACCATGATACTGGTAGCATCTTGGCAGTAAAATGCCTCACTTGTGTTCCATTTTTTTAGGAATTCTATCAAGATTGTAATTTTCATCAGATATTGTTCAACAGTGTAGATGGAGGTAAAGAAACTATAAATGATATGTAAATGAGTATCTAGGTGGAATCCTGGTCGCTATATTTTTTCTAGGTGGTGTAAAAATCAAAGTTTACTATTGGAGCATAATTCATGAATGTTCTTTATGTGGGTTTTATCCGTATCGATTTTTGAAACCCTACTTTGTACCACCTGAGTTTTTTTATAATATGTTCATGTGAATTCAGACAATCCTGGTTTATGCGGAAGCTTTGTCAGACTCAAGGGAATATTATATTTATTTAACTGAATCGTCATTTTTGGGTTGAATACTATTGGAGATCATATTGAAGTGTATATCCAATTGAGAAAACATTAATTATGCATGGGTTTCACAATTGACTCAACTAACTTTCTTGTTTTATGACTATTGCTTGAACATACTGATATGGAAGTCTATGGAAAGAAAGAATCTCAGTGGATGCGATACTGATCATATTATTTCAATGGTGAAGTCTTTGTTTTTTTTTTTGGTAAACTTGTTGAGAGGAGAGAAATCCAAGTTCCTTTGAAGTTGTAGGATCACACATTTTGGATATGAGCTTAATCAGAGGCTTCATTTATGCATTAGTAGTTGTGAAATTTACACTCGTGTTGAGGCCTGGAAATTCGCAGGAGGCAACAATAAGGGATTCTCCCCAATCAACATTCCCAACTAGCCGTCGACTGTTTGGTATAGGGAATCTGTCTGGTTTTATGGTCCGGCTACCGTAGGTCAAAGTAACAACAAGGGTTTACCAGTTGCGGCCCGCTCCACCGGAATTTGTATTTTTTGACTTAAATATGAAATGAAAAACATCTACCTAATTATGCAGGGTGGTGAAGGATGCGAGGAGCATTCACAATGTGATGCGCAGGTTCTTACATCTCATCTTAGGCTCACCATGCATCTGAATCACACATGCTAAAATGAGATAAGATGACTACCTATCTATATGCCTACTCATCTACCTATTCTATCCTATCCCCGGGGAGCCTACTTGCGATTAATATGAATGCGTAATGTGAATGTGCACGCATAATAAAAGCAACTACAGATAGCTGACATTAACTTTCACACGCATGAACAATGGAGGATATTTCACAACCAGATAGCTAATTGTTTATGACTAATATACATTACTCATGGTGGTTATTTCATGAAATAAATCAGAAATCATTAAACAGAGACGTAGGTCGTAAAGTTAGAACGATCTCACGATTCATGGATACAATGCTGAAAAACAAAGTAGTTCATCTTTCAATTATCCATGGAAACACATTTGAAATCCCACCAATCTTCTTTCAACAGGCAAACTGTAATATTTTATTGCAAAAGGAAGTAGTTCTTCTTACAATAACCTTCCAGTCTTACTGGGAAAAAATCCCCTTTTCCTCTCTACATTTCCTACTTTTATACAAGAAGCTAAAATTTGGTTGGGCTGCCCAAAATAACTTTTGGGCTTCCCAACCCTTGGTTTTCCCAACGCTTCATCTTTTCCCAAAAATCTTTTACAAAATTTTAATTAATACAAAGCAGACCGGTCCCCTATGAGGAGGGTCCCGCTTGGTTTTCTAGGAATTTTTACCATACTGCTGCCTCAGCAGCGAGACCTTCAAACGAGCTAGGCTCTAAAAACTGGATGTTTAGCTCAAACTTCTCGGCCTGGTTTCTGATGGCGTCCACCCTGGCTGTGTTTAATCGCACCTGGTATTCTAAGAGCTGCACACTAACAGCTGTATGACCTATCTCATTTGTCAGAACTTGGTCATTGATAGCTTTGACGTGCTGTACTTTTGCTTCTTCATCCTGTTGTCCTTTCTGCAACATTTCTACAAACGAATCATGATCTGGGAACTCATATAGCCTCTGCTCGGCTTCTACCTGGCATCGGTTGTAGGTAACTAGGGCTCTTCTGAATAATTCTGTGCAGGCTCCCTTTGTCTTCTTAACCGTTTTCTTGAAATATTCTGTAGTATTGATAGCGAATTCTATCAGATCGTAGTCCTGTTTGAGGGCTTGTTTATCCTTGGAGGGTAGTTCTGCCAGAACTTCCTCATTATTCTCCACCCTTGCTATTCTTGTAGTCAGTATTTCGAGGATGTCTTGAGACCTGTCAACAAAATAAGACGCGGTGTCCAAGATTTCTTCCAGTCGGCTATCAATCTGGAGGACCTGGCATCTTTCTTCTTCCAGAGCAGTCTGCAGGTGTACCACTTTGGCTTTCTGAGCCAGGATATGTTCTTTAAACGGCTGCAGATCGACTTGCTGCTCCTTAGTTGTCTCCAATTCAGCAGTCAAAGAAGTCATCTTATCTTTCAGCTCTTTGATGTATTCGGTATTGGACTCATAGATGATACTCTGCTGTGCCTCTAGGTCTTCCACTTTTGCCCTCAACTGTTCCTTCTCATTTCTCAGATTTTGAACTTCCTGTTGTACATTTTCTAGAGCCTCTTGTGATGTCTCTTTGTCTTGCACCTCTACCTGGAGGGCATGGATTTCACCCTTTGTGGATTCCATTTCCCTTAGCACGTGCTCATACTTCCTTTTTAGTCTATTACCCTCATTTCTTTCTTGCCTCGGCGTGTCTTTTAGCTGAGCAGTGGTCTTCTTTGCCGACTCTAGCTCAATCATTATCTTGTTTACATTATCAGCGGAGGCATCAATTAGTGCAGCCCCGGCTCTTATTGTGAGCATAGGGTCTTTGTCAGTCCCCAGCATGACTGCAGTATCTATGACCATCTTCCCTGATAGATCTTTGGCTTCCACCTTCTTCTCCGTTCTCCTCATGATTCTTTTGGTGGCCCTGTCGTAATAGACAATGCTGAAGTCTGGGAATTCTTCCCCCTTCTTCTAGACGAAGGGAACTAGCTGGAGCATAGGAGTCACGGGAGTGATGCTAGCAGGCACTTGAAGGGTCTACTTCTCAGGGTTTTCCTCTTCCTGACTCTGCCCTGCTGGTGTTTCAGAGGCTGACTGTTGTGTTAACCTTATTTTTTCAGCCTCCTGTTCTTGGAGCTCTTCATCTAGTTTTCTCTGTGCTTCTTCGGCGGCTTGCCTAGCTACCTCTTCTATTTCTCTGGCTGCTTCTTTTGCTAGTTCAGCTGCTTCTTGGGAAGATTTCCTCTTCTCTTCTTCTCCTTTCTGCAGCCTCATTTTTAAGCCTCTGAGCTTCCTCCCTTATCCTTCTGGCTCCTTCTTCAGCTCTGGCTTGTTCAGCTTTGGCCTGTTCTGCCCCTTTTCCACCTTTGGTGGGGTGCTTTGGCTTGAATCTTCTGCTGAGCATTCCGGAAAATAGATTCATCACTATCAAAATGGTGGGTGTACTCGTAGAACACTTTATGCTTCTTACAGTGCTCACCCACTCTACCATAAGTGTCATTGCGCTGGAAAGGCATTTCCCCAAAATGGAACTTCCCTAGTTCCTCAATAAATTCCGTAGCTTGTTTCACGTTGGTGAATTTACAGCTACCCAGCTTGAATGGTAGAGGGGGATATGCAGTCTTCTTGTGCTGGAACAAGAAATGACCAACCCCGCCAATAAACACTTGTCTAACCGCCTCCTTATGGATTATATAATCTGTTGCATACTTTGGCAGCAGATGTGATCCTCCATACATTCTAAGGTACATGCCATTTTCTGTCAAAAAATAATCTCCATGCTCCTCTATTACCTGCATAGCCTCTGCAGACATGCAGTCACATTCCTTCCGGAAGATAAGCGTGTATAGTGGCATAATAAAATGCTCACAGACTTCTTTGTAATAACTGTGGTACTGATGAGCCCCCAATGGTTTGTAAGCTGCATATACGGGAATCCTATCCCTATCCCAGACACACTTGAGCCCGGGAAAAGGTTGGTGGCATAGTATACAGTCTATCAAAATGGAACTCATATAGAATTCAGATTTTTTTTGGGCTTCTCCTCCTCCCAAGGCTGCAGCTACACAAGAAGAGAAACTACTTGATACTAGACTGGCCCAGTTGAAGACTGTTCTTTCTGTAGCCACATGGAATATAAGGGGTATCCATTCAAATTTGAACAGTCTGCCATTGGCTCTACCAAATATCTGATTTAGCATCAGAGCAATAAACCTATAAGGAGCTCTTAAAGTCGATGTGTCATAATCCTCGGTTGTTCTGTGTCTATAGAGCTTTCCTGGAAAAAGCATTCTCCTCAGGGTTTCCACCAAATCCATCCTGAGGTTATCCAGCCAGGCATTAGATAGAAATACTTGAGGCTCTGGCAGGTGGTAAGCTAATGCCACATATCCAGGGCTGAATGCAGCATAGCCCTGACCCTCGACATTTCCTATAAGCATGGTGTTGTTGTTTATGTGGGGCAGAATCCATCTCATCACCTCAGAGCATGGGAACAGCTCTGGTCTGGTAGCCACCTTCATGATGGCGGATTTTTCTATGTTGGCATAAATGGGTTCCTCTTCGAGACCCATGTCTGGGACTTCCCTGCGGGAAATCAGCCTGTATACCTCACCCCATCTATACTCAAGCTCAACGCCAGAGACACATTGGGTGTCTTCGTATATGTATTCTGTCTGTGTGACTACATCTATTGCCGATTGTTCTTCGGCCATAGGAGCCTTCTTTTTCTGCCTCTTGGACATTGTAAGTTCGGCTTCTTCCTGCCATGTATACATTATAACATTTAAAAACTTCAAATTTGTGAACATTGTGCATCAGTTTATTCTTTCTTAAGTGTATCATGACTGTAAATGAACTTCAGACATAAGCCCTTCAGGCTGAAGAATTGAACTAGCATGCAATATTATGAAATGTGTTATTATCTCATGTTAATGCGTAAGCAGGAAAAGAAACCAATGCATGTATGCACAACCCAGCTATGTCCTCTCTCTCAAGACTACCAGCACGAAATAGGTTTCAGTCCACTACTGCAATATAGTGAACAATGTCCTAATGCTACATCATATTACAACCTGGTCAATCCTAATTGGGCTGTCATTAAAATCTACATTAATTCCCAATATGCCGTTTTCATGATGACAACCCATAAAGCACAAGCATGAATTTTAAAGTGCACGGAGCAAATGTAACTGTCCACAATATCAAACACGTCAACGACATGGCTTTATCAAGGTTACAAACTGCAAAATCCTACGGGGCTCGTGGAATGGTAGTTACATCAATGCGGCTAGATACTGCGGGCATCAAAAACCACTTTTTGCACACGGCGCTCCCATCAGCACCACCATCCATACTATATTCAAATAGTAAACACTACAGCGTCAAAGCCCTAGGTTTTCAAACAGCCGAAAATGACGACTTGCGCGGCGCGGGAAGAGGTTAGGGCTCGAAAATGGGCAAACAAATTAGGGAAACTGATCAACAGAGGAAAATTAACAAATCCTCAGCAAAACCCCCATCGAAACTACTTCCTGGACCTCCTTATTACAGGTGCAGGCGGCATAACGGCCGCCTGCACCGCGCCTTCCTCCACTACGCACAGGGCGGAACTAAAACGGCCATGGTAAACAAATAAAAGCGCGGGCTCTATAAAAGAAAACGACTACCCCTTTTCTAACTGCAAACAGCTACCCCAACCGGACATTATCTCAATATGTGGGCGCAAAACACAAGAAGAGCGACTATGGCACCTAGCCATGGGGAAAAATCAGTATGCGGGCAGGACAGGAAGAGTATACACAACCCTAGTAATACCCCAAACCCCAACACATCACCCAATCAAAACCTTGAATAGCACTAGGTAAGGCGGTAACGATCCTACCTGGCAGTGAGGCGCAGCTGGTGAGGCGACAACGGTTGAGCTTCCAAACGACACCTGGACGTGGGTACAAGCACAGAGCTCCACAAAGTTCGCAGGGTCGATAGCACGAAGAAGACAATGACAGCTCGGGCCCAAAATAACAATAAAAAATCCAAAACCCCCGCCCCCCGTATATAAAAAAAAAGGTCGCACGTGCGAGAGCTCGAAATCGGCCGCGGAACCAAACCTGAGTCGGGCGGCTAGAACCCCAAACCATCCGCAACGACGGAGGGTCCCCAGCACCAACTCACCCGCCATGGCTAATAGAACGCGTGAATCACAATGATCGGGCGTGGAACGGAAGTGGAACAGGGCGGCGAGAGTCATAGACCTTCCGCAACGGCGGATAATTCCCATCGTCAATTCACCCACAACGGCGGATAAAGCACGTAAACGAAAGATAGGGCGCTGGCGGGAACCTACATTGGAAGCCAAGAAATGGGACTCTTCCACAACGGCGGGCGTTCACAAGTTGAACTCCATCCGCAACGGCAGAAAGCACGAAGCTAACAGGCTTCGATACGCAGCTGGAAGACAAATCAAAGCGCAGATCAGAAGATAAGATAAAGTCAAAGCCCAACATGATCTATAACGGCGGATGCCCGGAAAGAAGATATGTCTGCAATGTCGGACGAGGGAGAACTCAATCCTTCTGATGAAGAATAGAAAACCACCTGAAACGGCAGAGAACCGAAACTCACCCGCAACGGCGAGACAATAAACCATCCGTGACGGTGAAGAATAGAAACCCACCCGCAACAGTGAAAAACAAAGCAGGCAACCTCCGTAGCTGCGGGAAGAACAAATGACTCAACTCCCGATGAAAAAATGACTTTAAAGACATGCAAAAGCAAAGATGAGCTTGATAATGGAAGGGATCATTTAAAAGCATTAAAGGAGTAAAACAGATCGATTGATAGCAAATCAAGGTGCTGTAAAACCTTCCGAAAAATCATAGACCAAAATCGAGAAGAAAAACCGACTAAATCAAAGTAGAGGAGGGTCCTAAAAAATTTTAGAATTTTGGGAAATTGTTGCAGGTGCAACAACTCGTAGGAAAGAAAAATGCATAGAACTTTCTTCTTGTTCTTGTTTTTACTTTAGAATATGGTAAAATTTCATGTTATAAGTGCCAAATTGTAAGTCAAACGATGTCCAGCTGGTTGTGGCCAAGTGGTTAAATCAATGTAATTTTGTGCTCTACCTATATTAAAAACTCCTTGAAGGCATGCAGATATGTTAATGTGGCCAATTGAGTTAACTATTGCATTTGAGACTCTGTGGAAATTGTGATGACCTTTACTATAAGGTTTGTACATGCACATGCATAGAAAACTTGTATAGAGAGAGGAAGCCATGTTCTCACATTAATGTGGCCAATTAGTTAACTATTGCATCTGAGATTGGGTGGAAACCATGATGAACTTTATTATAAGATTTGTACATGCACATACATAGAAAACTTGTAGATAGGATAGAAATTTTTTATTAATGTCCAACAAATGACCAGAAAAATAGGTCAATGGGACTGTGTGGTAACATGATGTTAATACAAAGTGGGTGCACTAAGATGGTTCCTAAATAAACATAAAGCAAGATGTGAAACTATGTCATAAAGCTAAAAGGAATTAGCTCCAAAGATGGAGATCCAAACCAGAAGAGATAAGTAGATAGAGAGTTGATACCAAAGAAAGATGTACAAAGGCAATGGGTCTTAACCAATAGATTGTTGATGTTCAGTTGCAATATTGTTAATAGTGTTGGTGCATCATGATGGTGTGGCCTTTGTGGAAGCAATAATTCTTTCCACTAGAAGGATAACATTTCTATATAATACTTGTTAGTTCTCTTGATTGTTGATAATTTTGGATGATCCTTACTGTTCTACTTTCATGGTCTCACCTGGATTCTAATACCCTATAAAGAAGCTCCCCTTTCCCTCAATTCCTCTTTGATCTTCAATACCTCTTATCCTTGGTTCTTAGTAGTTTCTTTTGTTAAGTGTTTCATATGTCCATAACTTTATATGTTGGCCAGAACTTTTGAGGCGATCTCATTTAGAATACCAACCACGCTTTCCTTCATTTCCTTGGATAAAGAAAAAACATTTTCTAGGACCTCATGACATCGAGGTTAAGCTGTATGAAACATGGAAATGTGTATGGAATTGAAATTTTATCTCCAAAATTTTTGGGAAATAAGGAAATGACTTAAACAATCAAAGGAATTATGATTTTTCGAAAAGACTCTTCCCATTATAAAACTCATGGCTAACTTGAAAATGAGTCATATTGAACAGGATGGAAGGATCCGTTGTTTACACATGAATCTCCCACTATACATGTGGGGGTCAACTCCCATTGAAATTTTAGTACAATCCCTTGGGTTTTATGCATTTATGATCCCATGTTTTCTGATCTACTCAGTATATTGTGTAAATATTATGTCAATCGTTTCATATAAATTCGGTAGTGGTCCTTCTCTTAATTTAGTTAATCATTGATTTTTTGTGAGATAACTATACACAAATAGTTAAATACTTATGTGATTTTTTGGAATAAATTATTATCTTCCTCTCCTCTGAAGAGACAGATCCTTAACCAATGTTTCCTCTAGCATTTCATCCACCCCCTCTCAATGGCTCCTATATAGAGTCCCTCTAGAAATCTCCAATACATGTACTCATCAATTTTGCAACAGGCATTTGAAGTTGTTACACTATATATGGTAAAATACAGAAAGCTTCTGTTTTTTAGGGTTCTCAAGGCTTTAATTCTAGGAAGCTATGCTAATTCAAAATTAACATTGTATACTAGGCAACAGGAAAATGGTGAGCAAGTTGGGTTCTCCTTTAGTTTATCCTTTGAGAATCATTAGGTTCCTTTTCATACATAGTATTTCCTGTGATAGGTTTTTTTTCTCACAACCACCAATACCATTACTCTCTTCATCCAACAAATGTGCCCTCACTCTACTGCAAAAGATTTTGTAGGACACTTGTTACAAAGAATGCACTCCGATACATAAATTTCCCCTTGCTTTATTTGTTGTCACCATCAACAATTTCTCCAAGTTTGTGTATTTTTCATTTTGAATTTGATTCAATCATCTTCATATGAAATTTTCACACATATAACCAGATCCATTGAGCAATCAACTTGTATTAGATTAGGCATATACAACAAATATTTTGGATTGACATATGCAAGATCAATTAAATTGGATTAGGCATATACAACAAATATTTCAGAATGACATATGCAAATAATAATATCATATATGGATGATGAATGAATGAGAAAAATGAGTACAACACATTTATAAATACGCATTTAATGTATTACATCATGGGAAAAACATTGTTCTTTATTGAAAAAGGCACACCATGAGTGACACCAAAATAGTTACAACGAAAAAACATACACATATCAGAGATGTGTAACAATGTGCAAGCCTAAAATTTGTTGTAGCAGATGTTGATACCATTTAATTTTTCACATCCCCCCTTGGTGTTGACATTTCCCCAACCAGTAGTTCAACTGACATCCTATTAATATCTGAATGGTGGTTGAGCGTAAAAAAATGGAATTCGACAGCAATGGTTCTTGCTTCTACATGAAGTGGTTTTAAATTCCCTTTTCTAACTTGGTAGATTCCTTTCATTTGGATACATACAAGTTTAGAGTTGGTGTAGATAGATATGCCATTGGCTCTGTACATTCTGGTTTTTAATCCCTTCTATAAGGGCAATGTAGTAAGCCTCGTTTTTCGTTGTTGTTCCACGTATTTCTCTTTTTCTATGGATAACCTCATTCAAAACATTGTTGCGCAGGACATATTCAATTGTTTCATGTCCAGGGTTGGGACAACATTTCACTTGAATGCACAATGTCCATTCTTGCACCATCTTGTTCTTTTGGATGAGCTGCAAAAATAAGAACAAAACAAAAAGAAACATTAATCAAACTAGATCACGAATTAAAAAGAAACATTACAGTTAAATATTGATATCAGCGTGAGAGTACCAAATACAATGAAAATGATAGATTTGGATCTGGTGTGTGATGAAGATAGATTAAATATACCAAAACCAACCATTAGAGGCCATTAAAATGAAAATCAACAGAAGTGATAGCGGCGTGCGTTAAGATTGTGATAAAGCGAGATAGGTTTCTTGCAAGTTGCAATCAAATGCTCATTTGTATAGTTGGAAAAATAAGATAGATCGAGTGAATCAATATACATGAGAACAAGAGGATAATGTTATAAGTTTTGCCCATTTTAAATGTTGAAGGAAGGGAATTGTTATGCCTTAACGGAGATGTTGATTCTGGATGAAGAACCATGAATCAAAATAGCATAGAAGAGGAGCACGAGTTTCTAGAAATCCACATAGATTAGTCACCTATTGATCAATCAACATGCTACTTACCCCTTGAAGTTCAAAAATCACCAAGAAAAGTAGAAGAGGAAAATGCAACTGATCACAATAGGAAAATGTAGGAAAATGTAGAAGAGGAAAATGGCCTTCCAATTTGAACGATATTTCATTTTCATTTGTCTTATTCTGAAAAAAATATCTTGATAAGAGACCAGACACCGCTTACAGTACTATCTACGTTTTCATTTGTCCATAAAAAAAAATTGAAAGAAATCACCAATATGTTGTGCATTACCATACTATCATAAGTATATTTTATGTGACTGATCTTGGTATTCATTTCATTCAAAAGTTCACATTCATAGCTAGTGTACAACATTTCAACTTAACATTGTCCAAACATATTCCAGCAGTATATGGTCATTTGATGAATACATAAATTTATTGAGATTCATTTTTTCTTATCAAAATGCTCAAAATGTATTAATTTTAGGAGTTTTACAGCATAAATACAATAATGGTTTAAGAATAGAACCCAGGATAAATATGGTGAACTCTCGCCAATACAATAAACCTGGCCCAACCCAACCCATTAGTCATTGGATTATTATTATCCTCAACCTAACCACAACCCAACAGATTGGCCAATGGATTAGAGAAATTTGAATGTACACGACAACAGTAAAGCTAATGGATTAGAGAAATTTGAATGTACACGATAACAGTAAAGCTGGGCATAAAGTTGGGTGTTCAGAAAGAATTTTACAACACAACTTATTGAATTCTAGGTTGCGTTTGGTCATATGGCCACTCAGGGAAAAACTCTAGCACTTCTCAAATATGGAGTGCTCCCAGTTCTTTACAGATGGTATATATAACACAAAAAGATAATTTGTGGCTATTATGTTTTGTTTTGAAATTCTTGGGTTTCAAGGTCTGTTGTGATGGTATTGATTACAGGACGCTGTGCGAATATCCGGGGAAGAACATAACTTTCCATGTGACCGAAGGCTCCACAGTCTACTGGTTCTCCATACTCTACGAATACGAAGACGGAGATGGCGATGTACTGGGAGCCATCCATCTAAAACAGGTGTGTGCAGGACACCTCGTGATTCAAACTTCAAACCTTCATAATTTTGCTGGGGATTTCCTAATTTGAATGGAATTAAAAACAGAGGCGGGTTCTGATGCGTGAATGGAAATGCGGAAGGGAGTTGAAAGAAAGAACTATGATCTGTTAGTAGGATTGAATGACAATACCCGTAACGATTTCACCATCTTCCTTGGGCATTCTGGTTGTCCTTTAGATTCCCTGGGAAGTCTAGCTATCCTCTGAGCATTGAAGACGAAGACGAAGTTGGGGCAGAGTCTTGTTTTACAGAGATCCAGATCGATGGCGTGGGACAGAAGGACCTGGGACAATTCAAACTCACCAATTCTGTTCAGATGCATTATTGCACCTACGCCAGTTGCATGGCCTCCAACCCGGAGCTGATGGGCGACAGTTGACAACCACTATGGAGCTACAGGACATGGGTGTTGGAGCTGGTGTGCAGAACGAGCCCTATGGGAACGTGCTGAAGGTATCGAAGGATTTCGCCCGAAATTTCACCATCCAGGTGAAATCGTCGCTCTTGTAGACAAATCCTAATATTAACTAATTACTTCAAAAAGATTAACTAAATATTAAGTTTTATAATCTATATTTAAAAATTAAATTCATATTATTTTATCAACATTATATTTTTTTTTTAAATCATATTATTTTAAATATTTTTTGATTAAAATATATTATATTAGATATATGCTTTGAGATTTAAATGTTAGAAGTTACATTAAAATTTATATTTTTATAATAAAAAATTATTATGTTAAATAAATTTTAATATTTAATATAATATATTAGTATTTATCACAAGCTCAAGTGGAACTATAGCATTGAGAAAAGGATTAATGGAGGGCTGAAAGCTTATTTTGGTCTCCAAAATAATTGTAAAGTAGCAAACCTTGTGATGTGGGATAAAAAGAAGTTCCTCTTCGAAATTTTAGTCACTCCTGTTATCTTGTATGGGTGTGAGGATTGGGGTTGCAGCATCTCTAGAGAATCCTAGAGAAATATTGAGCAATTTCAAAAGCATTTTATAACGTATAACCTCAAAATTAAAAGCAATACACCCTACCCTATTCTCCTTATAGAAGTGGGTCTTTCCCCTATCGAAAGCCTCTCTATGACTAGGATCCTATTATACAAGCACAAAATCAATAACATGGGAGACCATAGACTTCCTAAGCTAGCTTTAAATTCCAGCCAAAATCACCTAAGGCTCAAGCAAGGTTGGTATAAATATACGAAGGCCTGGTTAAACCATTGGGAGATCGACGAAATTGTTGCATTGCAAAATATTAATAACATTAAAAATATTGTTACTTCTAAGTTTAAAGAGAAAATCTGGTGTGAGAAAGATTTAGAGGCTAAAAGAAAATTAAGATATTATAAAGAGGTCGTCAACCCTATTCTAGAAGACCAAAAGTATCTCTATGTTTTAACTAGTTCAAAGAAAAAAATTAATATAGCCAAAATAAGAACGAACTCATAGTGAAACAAGTCATTGGGCAGTTCCTAAAACATCATGGGTGGAACGGATCTCTCATCTCAGTGAGAATATGAACATTGAGGATGAAAATCACTTCTCTTAGAGTGCCATGCATACATTCACATTAGATCTCAATTCCATAATCTTTGTTGCAATACCGACTTTCCTATCCTTTTAACTTGTCAAAATTATAGTGAGCTTGGGACACTTTTGTCCAAGCTCTTTGAGCATAGAAATACAAGTTTAAAACAAATAGACCAAAGTTTGGTCTCAAAAAAGGTTAACCATCGTCATCATTTTGAATTTCAAAAAAATTGTTAAAATTAAAATACCTATTTTGAAATATTAATTTTTACAAATTATATCACAAATTTATATTTTTACAAATTATTTTTAAATTTTTTATGTGATATAGAATTTCATATTTAATATAAATATTAATAATTTAAATTAAAAAAAAAAAAAACTAAATATTAAAATTGAAATACATTAAAAATAAATAAAACAAGGTATATTTAAAATAATACATTTTAATAGAAAAAAATTTCTATATTAATATATTTCTCATAAAAATTAAATAAGTTTCAATATCAATAATAATGAAATATTTAAGATTAAAAATTAAATATTTAAAAATTAATTTCATATTAAATATATAAAATATATAATATTGTGAGATATTGAATTTTACACTTTAAATTAAAACAATTATATTTTTAAAATTTTGTTTTATGTTTAAAACTCTATGTTAAATCAAATTTGGCTGGTCGTGATGGTCCAAAAAAAGGTGTTAAAGTTGAAATATATTGTTTTCATGAAAAAAATTATTTGGTAATGGTTAATTAGAAGTGCTTTCCTTATATGTGTTATAAATTTTAAGGGGGTTTTTGTTGGTGAAAATCTTGTTATAGATGTTATGTATAGATTTTAGAGAGAGTTGTCATGTTTTAGCTTAATGTCATTATTCAGTGTGATGTATTATTTTATCTCCATTGATATGATAATGATTTATATGGTTATGTTTTTTATATTTATTAGGTAGATATCTCTTTTGATGAGGTAGTTGCTTTCATAATGAAAGTTGAGCCAAAAATAATTTGTTGATATATTAGACACTTCATTAAAAGGTTTAAGATATATATAAATGTGGAATTAGGCTATTTAAAATGTATAGTAATTGCGTCAACAAAAAATCATAAAGTTACATGATATTGTGTGGAAGGTTATCATAATTTAGATTCCAATCTATATCAATAATAATAGTAAAATCAAATACTACTGTTTTTCTCACTTTATTACTTCTATTTTTTCCCAATTTTTAATACTCCCTAAATGATTATGATTTGTGATTTTTTTTTCCCTCATTTTAAAATCTTTTTGGAAAATCGCTCTGGCGGTCTGCGTATCGCATAAAATATATTCAATCTTATTTTTATGATGCTATGTTTAGAAAGTCCCTTTGTCCTTGTCCAATCACATATATTATATTAAATATTCTTTATCAAAATTTATATCACTTAATAAGTGGATTACAAATTATATTAAATATTTTTATCAAAATTAATATGAGGTAATTCAGTGGATTAGTGTAGTGGATTATTGTTGTGTTATTTTAGTATATTCTTTAAATTTATATGTAATTCACTTTTATTTTTTAAAGTGTTATTCATTAAAAAAATTTATTATTTATATAATTTTAACTATCTCGATAAAAGTTTTACTTGTTTTCACTTTTATAAATTTTGGTTACATTTTTAAAACCTACTTTGTGAAATCGTCTACGTATCCAGTTATATTTGTTGAATATATGTATAAAAATTAACTTTAAAATTATCCGAGTGGATAAGAACTAATTTGCATGATTACACTCTTAAAAAAATTGATGTGTCTAAAAATAACATTATAAATACTATTTATTAAATAAATATTGCAAACTGATATCATGTTGAATGTCATGGTGATTAGCTTATAACATTTAATTCATTTAGTTATAATTTTGATATTACATTTAAAGGTTTTATTAAATAATATATTTAATTTATTTAGTTAAGATTTTGATATTTAGTTAAGAAGGACATGCCCTTGACTTTTGCCGATTTTAGACCTATCTCCCTCTGCAACCTCCTCTATAAGCTCATTGCGAAAGTCATTGCTAGGAGACTCAAACCCTTCCTTGATTTGGGCATTTCTCAGGAACAGTATGGTTTCCTAAAAGACCGCCAAATATCTGAGCCTATTGGTATCCTCCAAGAGGTACTTCACTCTATCCACACTAAGAATCTTCCTGCTTTTGTCCTTAAGCTTGACCTTACGAAGGCTTTTGACCGGGTGGACTGGACTTTCATCAGACTAATTTTGATTCAAATAGGAGTCCCCCTTCTCACTGTGAACTGGATTATGGGATGCATATCTACTGTAAATTTCGCGGTCCTGGTCAATGGCACTCCCTCATCTTTCTTCCCTGCCTCTCGAGGTATCCGTCAGGGCTGTCCTCTTTCACCTCTCCTCTTCATCCTTGTCATCGAGGGCCTTAGCTTACTAATTCGGGATGCTAGGGACAATGGACTAATCAGGGGCATTCATATCTCATCCTCCCTTGCTCTATCACACCTCCTATTCGTTGATGATGTGATCTTATGTGGTTCTGGCACCTTACTGGATTGGACTGCTTTTGAGGTTATATTGGAAACTTTCTGCAAAGCATCTGGCATGATGATTAATGTTGATAAATCTTGTTTTCTGTACTGCAATTTGGATGATGCTGGTTATAATTCATTTGCAGCTGGCATTCCCTACAGAATGAAGCCTTTACATTTGGGGATCAATTACCTTGGTTTTTTCTTAAAACCCACTGGCTACAGGATCAGTGACTGGCTATGGCTTATTCAAAAAGTGGAGAAGAGGATCTGCCACTGGACCTTCAGATACCTTTCTCTTGGGGGTAGATTGGTTCTGTTAAACTTCGTCTTATCTAGCATTCCGGTTTATTGGATGAGTCTGGCTCCTCTCCCAGCTGCTGTCCTTCAAAAGCTCAGAAGCCTCATGTTCAGCTTTCTCTAGGGATCATCGGAAATCAAAAGGAATATCATTTGGCCAGCTGGAATGATCTCTCCTGGCCAAAAAGATGTGGGGGATGGGGTATTAAAAACCTCCTCTGGTTTAACCTTTCATTACGCCTCAAAAATCTTTGGAGAATACTTCATTCTGATGGTCTTTGGTCAGCTGTCATACATGCAAAATATCTGAAAGGTATCCCAGTTATTGATTGGCTCAGAAAGAATATTTTTATCACTCGCAACGCATCTTTATTCTGGAGAGGATTTGTACAGATTCTCCCATGGCTGGGCTCCTGCTTGACCTGGAAAGTGGGAGATGGTAATAATATCCTTCTAGGCATTGATCCCTTTATTGGTGTACAATCCCCACATCTGCTTGAGGATTTGAGATCCTATTTGGAAGATATGGACATCTGTACACTCGCTCAGGCTCGGAACACTCTCTTTCCTGCAAAAAGCTATTGGTTGTCTGCTGATGATCTTTATCTTGGGGGCTCTTACTGTGTAATATGGAATAATTTCATACATGATATACAAGGAGCAGGTATTCATCTTTCTGACCGCCCAGATACTCTCACTTGGATGCATAACGACTCACATGGATCACCTTCAACATGTGCTGCATATGATTATATTGTTGGGGTTCGCTCCTCTCCTCCTGCCACCTCCGTTGATTCTGTCCTATGGAACAGGAATGTACCCAGCAAGATATCTTGTTTTATCTGGCTCGCACTACGTGATAAAATACTTACGTGGGTAAACCTGTAGAAAAAAGGATTACACGGGCCAGGGATCTGCATTCTCTGTGGCACAAATGAAGAATCTGTGTCTCATTTATTTATTTTCTGTAGTGTTTGGAGAACTGTTGCTGTACATGCTTGTGACCTCCTTAATCTGTGTGCAATCACTCCTAATGTACCGATTGAAGTGATGATTAATAATTGGATCAAAAATATGCACAGGGACTCGCCTTTGTATTTTCTTCCACTCCATATGATGTGGATCATATGGAAAGCTCGTAACCACGCCCTATTTGATGGAGAAAAAAGGTCTGTATATTCTATTATCCAGCAGGTTTTATCTACTGTGCGTGGCTTACCTCCATGTGCTGTTAAAAAGAGGAGGCGTGATAGAGTTATTGGAATGGCACCTGTCTTTTTCTATCCTTGTGGCTTTATGGATGGTGCTTCAAAATACTTGACAGTTGGTGCTGGTTTTTGTATTTATATCAATGAAACTCATCGAATGGAGTTCTCGCTGGGGGTCGGACATGGCACGAACACGAAGGCAGAATTGCTCAGTCTTTGGGCTCTTCTCCTTACCTCCCAAATGATGGGGATCCCACTTACCCACGTCTATGGTGATTCACAAGTAATCATCAACTGGGTTCGTGGATCAACTGAGCTCTCCCCACCAGAACTTATATATTGGTGTCGGGAGACAAAAAAGCTTTTGGCCACCTTTCACGGTCTGTCAATCACCCACATCTATCGAGAGCACAATCAGTTGGCTGACCGTCTCTCTAAAACTGCGCTCTCTCATCCTCAGGGCTTTGGCAGATTTATGGAATTTATTGAGAACCATTTGGTTACACATAATACTTTTCAGCTTTACTGAGGCTGATCATATGATGCTTTCCTCCATCTTACCAGTTTTTGATAAGATTGAGAGATCTCTTTTAGATTGTGGATTCAGTGCCTGTTGACGCTCGATAGATGTGGTTGCTTTGGCAGATTTCTTTATGAGGAATCAGTTATCTGATGGGAACATATTGTAGTTGGCTCGCCTTCCCCCCTGGTGATAAACTCCATGATGTATTATGTATCACTGTATGCTGGCAGCATTGTTTTGATGTCCTTTGATTCAGTTTATGAATATCAAGGCAGGCTTTTTTCTTCTGAAAAAAAAGTTCATGGATGTAGAATAGAAAGTAAATAAGTATAAAAAACACTCTAAATACATTACCAGTTCAACGCTTCAAGCTACCAAGCATCTTATCATTAGTCTCACGAGTATCCAGTATCCAGTTATCATTCGAGGCTACTACTTCTGAAAAAGTGAGACATGGTGAAACACTCAACACAACGAACAATAATGAAATGAAAAATAACCAATAACTGTAGAAAAAAGTTAGCATTTAGTGGCACTTTCAGGTAGATTATTGAATAGAAACTTAGCAATAAAACTATCAATCTAAATTCAATTGAGGTGAAAATAATATAGAAAATAAACTAGAGAAAGAAGGTAGAAAGCACAATAAACAAAATTTATAGAAAATAATAGGAATGCACATATTGAGGGGTTGAGTATACAAATAAAATATAAAATGAGCATTGACGGAAAATAACTTTCAAAGTTGCCTCATTATGACCTATTTTCATTAGTGAACCTTTATAGCCTTGAATGTTGCATCTATCATGCCTTTCTCAAACACCACAGTGCTCTCTTTTGGATTTTGCAAATGAACCTAAACAAGATGAGAGCAAAGCATTCACATCCTCACAGAACTTGTAATCTCAGTTATAGAATGTGTTATTTGATGCTTGGAAAGGAACGTAAACAATCAGCTGGGGACAAATCAGAGATTTAAAAATACTGGAGATTCTTAATTTTTAGGCTTAATGTGGATTCCTCTAAATGCAAGAAGCATAATTATATTGTTACACAAAGTAATGACATAGACAAATTGGTATAGAGAGTGAAAACATGTAATAAGCTAAACCTATCTTTTAAATGTCAGAAGTAGGTGTAATATAAAACATGTCTCTTAAATGTCAGGAGTAGGTGTAATATGAAACTTACAAGTCAGCAATGCACGATTTCCATTGGCACAGATCCAATGCAGGTTTCTTGGCATACCCCTCTGAAAAGGGGTACTACTAGGTGTCACCCCGTGGTTTTTTCCCAATGGCCTTAGAAACAAACCTTAAAAATACAAAACCCTAGACTCTAGAGCCAACGGTGATTTCCCATTTGGCACCGCTTAGGCATCTCAACATTATTCCTTGTTAAAAGTATTCTTGGCAAACTTCTAAGATATACCTTGACAGTGATGGCATAATTATTGTTATACTGATTATTCATGCATATGTCATTTAATGCATTATATCTTCTTGACAGTGTAGCTTCTTGGTATTGAGAAAAGTTAACTTGCAAACTGTAGTCTTGGAATTTTCTTTCTTCAATAGAGATATTTACTACAATCTTGTTTCTGCATAATCTATATTTCTCATGTGTTTGCATATTGTATGTAGGAATTAGCACAAAATGGAAAAGTGAGGTAAATGGGAGGCCATCATGGATCTTGAGGTACAAGACCTCAAAGAGAAGGTCATGTTTTCTAGTAAAGACTTAGTTCAGACTGAAATATATGGAGAAAACCAAAGTATCGATCATGTTGCTTTAGTCCCTTCATGTAGAGTTGTTGATTTTATTAGAGGGGAGGAAGCAAACCCTGATGCTCCATGTACTTTCCTACACCGCCAAAACAAACAACCTGGAGAAAGGAATAGTGCTTCCTTACTATATGAAGTGTAAGTATTTTGAGACATAATAGCCTTCAGATTGCATTTATCATTCATAGTATTTACTATTGTTTCAAGACTCTCTGTGTAGTTATCAATGTTCATATGGCCCAAACGATAGAAGAGAAGAGCATTTTTCTAAACGAAAGACTTCATAGAAGAGGGGCTACCAATGCCACTTTATTGTAAAAGTTATGGTTCAAAGTCCTCATATAGAAATATTGACTTTTGAATATGTGTGAGCATGAAGAAGAACAAGGATGGCCATGTCAAGGAAAACTTGACACTTCAAGTGAGGCGAGGACATTGCATAATCCAAATCTAATGAAGGACATTGTTGCCTATGTGGAGAGTTGTTACCTTTTGGGAGTGTCTATTGATTCAGCATATTGATGCACATCGACAGACATGTTGACATGGATCCAATAGTTCGAGATAGAGATTTCTTCCTATCTAGGAAAGATATTGTCAACATATATAGTCGGTTGATGAAGGGTAAATACCAACTCCACTAAAAAGATGAAATGAGCGTCAATTTATGGTATCAAAAGCGACCATAATATTTCTTTTTTTACCAAAAACCTAATGGTTCAGGTGTCCCTTTCATAATGGGAATTCATACAAAATTGATGTTGGATACCATGGTCAAATTATTCCGCAATAGCATAATAGCCATGGATTCAATATTCAGTACAAATAAATACGGAGTAAGTTGAATGCAAATGATTTAATATGCATATTTCAATTGTAGCCATTCAATGTGATCGATGACTTGAGTTTGGCATTACATGTTCTTTGAATATGGCAGTATCAACTTTACACACTCGTGGCATTTCATGAACAACAAAGCGGAGTTCCTGTAGCATGGGTTAAGTAGAACGAAATACATCAGCTGATATTGCGTTATGGTTGGAGTAGCTCATGAAGCAGTGCTACTAAATCTGTCTTGATTGGAAAGTCAATGCTTTCATCGTTGATGATGCATTGGATAAACTTTATGCTTTGAGGTAACTTTAATATTATTATGCTACAATATATCTTGCATTTATTCTAAGATTGTCACATTTAAATGCATTTAATATGGTAGGAGGATCACAAGGTGTGAAGTGATCTTGTGTGTTTGGCATGTACGGAGGGCATGGAAAAAAATGTGAATAATTTGGTCTGCAATAAATAAAAAGAAAATGATATGTCCATGGACTTAGGATTCGTAATGAAACATAGTTCCAATGATGATGTGGATGATGCAATCCATGGATTTTTTAGCAAATTTGCAAACAAAAAGAAGTTCTTAGAATACTTCCACAAGAATTGGGTTGTCGAAGACAATTTTCATAAGTGCACAAACTCTCCTTGTTTTGGTTTTTGTCTTTCATAAAGATGATATACCTACACTAACTTGGTTCTTTACATATAGGGATGTGGGTGAAAGGATGTTGAAATTTCCCTCATTCCAATCAAGAGACTAACAATGTCATTGAGTCATACCATTGTTACCTGAAGACCAACTTTCTATGTGATAGAAGGAAGACGTGTGCTCGTAGGATGGGCTGGTTGTTATACATGCTCTTAACAAGTGTTGAACCTTGTTATCGGTTCAAGGAAATTTTGAAAAAGGAAGGATACTTAAACAATTATAAGAAAGAGAAGCAATTTGAATCATCTATGGCGAAGGCTAGAAGAATACCAGACGATAATTGTTTCCCTCATGAGATCACACCTCAATATTATTGGGTGAGGAGTCAAAGTATTCACAATAAGAAATACCTTGTCAATTGGTATTGTGCAGATTTTATAGTGTGTGAGTGCCCATGGTCTATTCGTGGGAATATTTGCAAGCATGCCATAAAGGTCAATTGGTTATATTTCAACTCAAGCAATTCAAAACCATTATTTCATCAGGATGCAATGGTTAACACATTCAATGAGATTCTTGACATAAGTATAGATCCCCACAACCATAGTGTAGATGTCAACACTGATCTTGTGGTCACCGATATTGTTGATGGAGATGCGTACGCACTTCATTTCGCTAGAGAGGAGTTGTTCAGATACTTGCATTTAATTCAAAATAGCCCCTCTACCACATTGACCAATATGAAATAGTTGACTGATATGGTGAAAAAAATGTTGGAAGAGGCTAACAAGCAACACCTTATGGATTTTGAATTCACAGTTGAGGTGGATGAACTTGATATGTCTTTGAAGAGAAAGAAGGGTTTCCTAAGCTCTAAAAATAAACAAAGAAGAAAAAAACAACATAGTGGAATGGAATTGATTTGAATGTCCTTGCATTGGAAGAAGAACCATTTCAGTTTCACTACCTCAACAAACGAGGACGTCCTCCAGCAAAGAAAGCACTATCTATCGTCCTAGGTTAGCTTCAAATATCGATGAGAGTAATGGGTTTATATTAGTATATTTAGGCATCACCATTCTTTACAATGTGATGTATTTATATTTGCATAGGTGCAACACTCCACAATGGTGGCAACAATCCAAGGCCATGGGGAAATGCAAGGGCATCCAAACTTTCCTAAGATGTCAGGTACATTTCAGTGGACTTTTCACATGTTTTGAAAGCAATTTCTTTGAAATAACATATATATGTCTCACATCTGTTTGTTGTGTTCATGTTTTGAGAGGTTCAACAATCCACTCCCCTGGCGTCAACTCAAATCCATATGGAGATGAAACACGCCCAAGAGCTTCACAAGTCTCCAATTAGTGATCTGTAAGGTTTTCAAAATGCTATGCTTTCAACACCATTTCCAACACATTGAATTTTTTGCAAGACTAGGTTACTATTTTTTTTTCATCTTTTGAACTCTATGTCAATTACCCTTTATTTAGGCATCACCATTCTTTAACATGTCATGTGTTGATGTGTGCAGAGGTGCAACTCTCCTTTTTCATGGCGCCAATCCAAGGCCATGGGGAAATGCAAGGGAATCCAAACCTTCCTGCTATTCCAGGTACGTTTCAATGGACTTTTTCACATGTTTTGAAAGCAATTTATTTGAAATAACATATGTTTCATATTTGTTTATTGTGTTAATGTTTGTAGAGGTTCAACAATCCACTCCCCTGGAGTCAACTCAAATCCATAGGGAGATGCAACATGCCCAACTACTTCACAAGTCTCCAATTAGTGATTTACAAGGTTTGCAAAATGTTATGCTCTCAACACCATTGCCAACACATTGATTTTTTTGCAAGACTCGGTTACTGTTTTTTTTGCCATATTTTGAACTCTATGTCAATTACCCTTTATTTAGGCATCGTCATTTTTTAACATGTGATGTGTTGATGTGTGCGGAGGCTCAACACTCCTTTTTTGTGGCGCCAATCCAAGGCCATGGGGAAATGCAAGGGCATCCAACGTTTCATACTATTCGAGGTAGGTTTGATGAAACTCTCATATTGGTGTAATTAAAGTTTTCATACCCATATTCCTTTACATGCCAATATTGTCTATAGTGACTTTTTCATTTTTTTTATTATGAATACAAGTAGTTTATCGAGGGATTGTCCTCCTTCCAAACATGCCTAACCGGTTCACTATTCTCTAATTGGATATCTGCAACTTTTGGAAAATGCTATGTTTTGAACTCTTTGTAAAATACCCTTTATGCATTGTTGTTCTTTAACGTGTGGTGTGTTGATGTGTGCAGATGTACAACACTCACTATTCTTGGCATCAATCCAAGGCCATGGGGATATGCAAGGCCATCCTCCTATTGAATATGCATGGTTGATTGACAAAGCCCACTTTACAAAGAGAAAGCAAATCAGTTATACAAATGAAATGCCACATGCTAACATAAAGTGAAAGAATTTGAGTGCTGGTATCACTTGAGAATGGTGGAACCAAAGGTAACTTTAACTACTTGATGTGCGCTAAAATGTAAGATAGCTTTGTATCATTGTTTTTGCCATTAACATTAGAGTTTTTTTAATATCTAGAATCTTTGCTATAAGATCATCTCATTGAGCAACATTTTATGTCGTTATTAGTTGTTTTAATGCATCTCCTTCGTCCTGTAATAGATATTTGTTTGATATTTTGCAAGTCTAACTGCACAATTGATTTGTTTTATGATTTTATCAAGTGTATTTAAGATGTGAGGCAGGCCCACCAATGTTTTTAACTTTTGTTGTGCACTGACAAGAAGCAACATTGGATCCATATTTCTATTTTTTATTAGTTTTTAAACATATCTTCATCACATTCCAGAGATGTTAGGCTATGTATCAGAGATGAGACAAGACATATCAGCACAACCCCTTCCATTTGGTATATTTTCTGTAAGCATTTAATTCCTTTTTTGTTGCTTAAAATGTATCCTGCAAGGAACACACATGTTTGTTTGTAGGTGTATCAGCATGTCAAGTGCAACAGAACATGACGTTTCGTTTAAATTATTTGTGTATTATTTGTACCAGTTCTCAGCTCCTCTATGTCACCTTCCAAGATCTGAATACAATAGAAGCATTTGATAGACTGAATTCATTGCATTGTTCACTCAAACCTGGTTGTATTTGGGATGAAAATAATACAAATAAAAGGAACAATATTGTCATTTGCATCATTTTGATCAATCTTCTTTTCATCTATAATTTGGTGCATTAAATTAGAATGCATCTAAATGATGTTTTGTTTCCATGAATTCTTAAAGTTTAGTTAAGTTTCCCATATTTTTTTTGAATGATACTTCATTGTTCATTAATGACATCTACAATTAATTTCATTCTATTAGTTAATTGCTATGTTGCACAAGTTTCCAGAACGTGGGAACGTAAGGAACGTGAATACGAGTATCGGATATGTCTAGAGGTTTCCCCCAAATTTACAGGAAACAGCAGGTTGGGAACGTCAATAATATATATTAAAAAAACAAAAATAAAAATAATTAAAAAAACATGAGAAGAGAAGAAACATAGAGAGAAACAGAAACATTAACACAAATTGGATGACTTTACTTATCCCTTCTATTACGGTTGTAACTAGAACTTCTTAGCAGATGAAAATGGCAATAAAATCAATATTACCATCCACGTCATTGATTATATAAGGTACACTCTTTCTAAAGTGGGGACTTTTAAAAGTTATACTCCCTATATTTGTGGCTATATGTATAGAGTAAGTTTTTAGTTTTGTGTCAACTATGATTAAAATGTATTAGAATATTATATGTTTTACAAAACATTCTATGCCAAGGTATTTGCAAAGTTATATAGTTATTCAAATTTAAATTATTATAAAATAAAAATAAAAATATTTTTTATTTAAATGTAATATATGAATTTAGTTTTAAAGTAAGATTTAAAACCATTTGCAATTAGTTAAAATTTTACTTTTTATTCATAAAGTAAATAGTAAAATAAATAAATTTATTTTCTTTTATTTAATAATATATAAAAGGTCAAAATAGATTTACATTTATTATTGATTAGTAATAAGTGCAATTTAGCGTAGGGATGAGTGAATACTCTAGCACGAGCATTAAATAGAGATAAGTGCACCAACTCAACAAGGTAGCACGAAAAAGACTTTTATTGCAACTTAGTTTTCTAGACATTTTTTTTATAGTCAACCATATATATGTATGGTCGCAAGGAATATGAATGTTGTTAACAACCAACATGGCAATAATGAATGCGTGAAAGTTCCCGATGAAGGAAACGCGCAACAAGAAGTCTCCAAGTTCCTGATTTTAGAGGGTAAAAGTTCCCAATAAGTTCCCAACCATCCGGAACGGTTCCCATTGGATTGGGAAAGTTCCCTACAAGTTCCAAAGTTCCCTGAAACGTCGAAACTTCGGGAACAAGTTTCCTAAAAATCGGGAGCGGTTCCCATTCTACATAGGTTAATTGTATTTCAAGTCACAAAATTCAATCTACAATTGGTCTTCAATGACAGTGATTGTGGGCAAAGTAGCAAATTTTGTAGCCTATGCTTTTGCTCCTACAGTTCTGGTAACTCCTCTAGTCACACTAAGCAAAATTGTCAGGTAAAAAATTACTTAACTTCAAAAGTCTTTTGTTTTTCCTTTTATTCCTTTCTCTCCCTTGGAATTTACTAAGGAGTGGAATAAGAGTCTGATTTTGATATCGCTTTTGATATGATAGAACAGTGCTATACTGGCACACTTTTTGTTGAAGGAGACGCTACATAAGTTGGGTATGTTTGGTTGTATAATGTGCATAGTTGTCTCTATAGTTATTGTGGTTCATGTACCCCAGGAAAGTTCCATTGGTTCCGTTCAGGAAGTTTGGCATTTGGAAACTCAACCTGGTAGTCATATTTCTGTTTTTTTAACTTTTTAGTTAGATTTATCATTTTCTACATGTGCTGAATTGAATGCATAAAAGATACAATTATTCAAAAAGAAATTTAATAGCTCTTATGGTTCCTGATTAATTGTCTATCATTTTTGTTGTACGTGGCCTCGGTTATAGCTATAGTTATGGTGTTAATATTCCACTTCGTGTCGCGTTTTGGACACACTAATGTGTTGGTTTTCACAAGAATTTTCTCTCTAATGGGCTCTTTATCAGTAATAAGTATGCTCACAAAAATTTTCTGTTTATTTCCCTATTCCAAATATTTAGCTTTCCACTGCCACATCTACTGTTGCCAAATGTCACCAAGGGAAGGCAATCACCGCCTCCAATAAGAATATGATATGTTTGCCTGCAGGTCATGAGTGTGAAAGCTTTGGGTACATATTTGAAGCTGATTTGAGGGGATAAACCATATAATTTATCCAGAAACATGTTTTTTTTACTATGGAAGTGGTTACATGTGTCATCATGCAATTGAACTATCTGAACAAAGTCAGGTAAATTGTTTCTTACTTCAAAATCTTGATGATGCTCAAGTTATTTACATTATACTTAATGCTTGAAACATAACTAAGTCCTAAGAAATGGGATTGTCCATATCGATGTCGAAAGTTCATAATGAAGAATATTGACTACTCATAGACATTGCTTTTTGAAGTAGGAAATCTCATGTATCCTCATGCATAGCTATAATGTTAGAGGTGATCTCAACTTCATGAAGTCGTTCAATTTACACAGGGAATAATACTTACAATTATATAGATAGGGAATAATATTATAATACATGCAAATAATTTTCCCATGTAGGCTGTAAGATATTTCTTAACTTTTGTGCTTTTCAACTTTCAAATTAAGTTGGAATGGGGTTTGGTTCAAGATCACTCTAGAAGGTTTGTGTGTAGTGTTCGTCACTACAGGCTAAGAAGTCAAAGGCTATCAATTTATCTAAAGTTTAAACCATTGCTTTTATGGCATACTAATTAGTGATTTATTGCAGGTCATGACAAGTTTCATGCCACCTCCTCCTGTGGCAATTTTTCTAGCTTTCCACCCCCATGACAATAACATCATTGCAATTGGCATGGAGGATTCATCAATTCAGATATACAATGCTCGACTTGATGAGGTGTTGCCTTTGAATATATATTTGAATTTAAATTTCTTCACCATTTTTCTTCATTGTGCCCTTTTACCAAAATGAGACCTCTAACTAGCATGCTCTCAACTTGCCTCAATTTTTACAGGTGAAAACAAAGCTCAAGGGTCACCAAAATAAAATCACAGGCCTGGATTTTTCACATTCTTTGAATGTCTTGGTAACTTCTGGAACTGATGCCTGGGTACATGGTTTCTTTTATTATTGTATCTAGTCTGATTTTGTGATTCTCATTTTAAAGTTTGCAAAAATTTACTAGACTAGAAATGTTTTGTTCTCACAACCAAATGTTTTTTCGCAGTTATGTCTCTGGTGCATCGATGGATGGGACAAGCGAAAGACAAAAGTTGTAACAGTACAACCAGGAATATCATCACCAACGGTTGGGGATACAAGCGTTCAGTTTCATAATGATCAAGTTCAGTTGTTGGTTGTGCATGAGATCCATCTTGCTATATATGAAGCTTCCAAGTTGGATCGCTTGCGCTCTGTAAGCACTTTTAAGCAGTCTTGAATCCAAACATATACAGTTATATATGTCACTTACTTTTTTGTATCTTATTGGATGACTTTATTACATATTTGCATTGCAGTGGTATCCTCGTGATTCTCTATCTGCTTGTATTTCAAGTGCTATATACTGATGTGATAGCCTCCTAGTTTATGCAAACTTCTATGATGGTTCAGTTGGAGTACTTGATGCAGAAAGCTTGAGGCCACAATGTTGCGTTGCATCTTCTACATATTTACCATCATGAATGAACAGGTAAATGGGCTCTTTTATTCAAGGTTGATATATCTATTCTTTAGATTTGGATTTTGAAAGGTCATATTATAGTTTAATTTGTTGTTTGGTTATTTAATAAGCAACAATGCCTATCCTCTAGTCATTGCATCACATCCATCCGAACCGAATCAATTTGCGCTTGGAATGACAGATGGAGGAGTTCATGTTATTGAGCGTTCAAAGTCAGAAGGGAAATGGGGTGTTGGACCTCCCCCTGATAATGGAACTGTTGGATCACATCCAACATTAAGTAACCAAGGATCATAACCACCCTTGTTACAGCTGATTTTACCACACATGGTGGATCACACCTTTATGGCCTTCCCTCTCCCTCTGCAGACTCTTTAGACCCCATGGACCATTTTTGTACCTTTGATGTTTCCAAGATCATCCCTAAAAACATGCATTATTTGTTATACGCGACTTTTAAACCTATTCTCGCGTATATACGCGGATTTGACCTTCAAACCCACGTACATTGGCATGTGTGCAAAAGGCCAAATAGTTTTGGAGTTTTCCTTGATGTGGATCTGAGTCACTTGTCTCTTGGCCTTCCATATTCCTTGAGATCGCTCGAATTTGACCTTTCATTACCCCATTGAAGCACTATATAAGGAACCCTCTGGATACATTGAAAGGGGAGGAATTAAAGAGCAAGAAAACTATAGTCCATTGTTGTCGGAGCTTATACTTAAGTCTGCATCCCTTTGTCCCTTGGAGCACTATGTGTTCTTCCCAAGCTTGCCTTTGCTTGTGAGCTTTCTATCGAGAGATGGAGGATTGAAGCGGTGGAGGCCCAGGTGGAGGACTCAGTTTCTACGATTCGTAGACGTGCCGACAGAGGTTATCACTATTGTAATTTCTGTTTTATATTAATAGAAATATCTTTTCCTTTCCAATAATGTGTATTTAATTGAGTATTGAATCCATGGATGCTTTTAAATTCTTTTGTGTTATTGATTATATATGCTAGAGTAGGTCTAACACCATCATATAGAATGCTCGTCTTATTTGCTGAATGTTGAGAGAGCAAATTGCTTATACAAGCGAGAGTGGAAAAGCTCAACGGGGATCTACATCAAACGTCCGGAATAAGGTATGTATCGAGATCCTTTAGTGTTAGATGTTTGGTTTCTCTTGAATATTGGAAACGATTGATTTCTGCAGTTACTCTGTCTGTTGTGGTACCCCAAGCCATAGGAATTTTTCTCCGTAACAGAATTGGCGACCATACTAGGGATGTTCCTTATTTTTCTTTGGGGTTTGGGGGCACAATGTGCTTAATATTCTTGACTTGCTCTTTGTTTCTCCTTGTTTCTGTGTTGCATTTTATAGTATGTTATCCATTGACACTCCCCTTTATTGGTTTGACCCTTGGCCTTCTTTTTACCACTGTCTTCTCTGTATACACAGGTTTTTGGCCAAAATCCGCATATACATGCAGCTTTTTGGCCAAAAGTTGCGTATATACGCAACTGTTCTTTAAACAGTTGCGTACATCCTCCCTTTTGGTGAGTTTGATGTTGTGGGAAGTTGTTGGGTGGGTTGTGAGTATGGTTGGGTCTTCCTTGGTTCTGATGTTGTATGTTGGATGCTTCTCTTGTGACCAAAGACCGCTTTTTCATTGATTTTTCTTTGAAAGTAGTTTTAGTCATTTATCTTTTTTGTTTTTCCATTAGTGCATTACTCTTTTTTGTCTCAGTGTCTTGTTGGGCTTGTGTTTTATACTTGCTGCAAGGACTGAGAGTTTTAGATGACTTTTATTGCATTTTTCATTCTTTTATATTGAAAAATACAAGGTAGTTGCATTTTTTTGCATATGGATTTGAGGAGGTACTTGCATTGGATTTCTTGGATGAGAGTTTTATTTAGGCTTTCATATAGGAAGGATTGCATTGGAATTCGGAAAGGAATATATATTTATGCATCTCATGTAGTGGCATACCCTATTTTTCATTTGACAAAGATTGCACTTAGCATTGTTTGTTATGATGTGCATATTTACTTCACTATTGAGTCATAACTTCATTACTTGCACGACCATTTCCCTTTGAGTAATTACAGCCAATTAAAATCAATGCATAATAATATGAATTACACTCTTTTCTTTTATAGGGTGCATCAACAAGAATAGGTTTTAGGGTCTTGGAATAGTTCATTGTGAGTTAATTCTCCAAGACCACTAAATGAAACATTTATGTGTCTGTTGAGGTGAGAGTGTGAAATTCCTTTATATAATTAGTGTTTCTCAGGATCCTCCTCTTACAATGGAGTTAAGCATGAGGCAGTGTGAGCGGTTATTGATTGGGATGACCCCTGGTCATAATTGCGTAGCACTGGAGATATTTCCAGGATTGTATTCGTATCTAGGGGCTCTTTCGAGAGTTTCGGGTTTTGCTACCCTACCCATACGGTCGATCCCGCCTATGACTGTTCGCTTGAGCATTGATTATATTGAGGTGACATTAGTTTCCTTACCTAGGTATCAGAGGGGGTACTTGCAGAGGTTATTCTGTGAGTGTCTTGGCCAGGTAGAGGTCAGACAGCACAGTTGCTTTATGCATTGAAGCTGAGGGCCACTATAATTGGTTATGTACCTTCGCTTGTAGTGTATGGGAGTTTCAAGCCTCTCCTAGGTGAGACATACCTGCTGTATTCGGGAGCTCACATATCCTCCCCTTGGTTTGCTTGTATTTTGGCTATAGATTTTCTTAGGAGTGTGCTCTTTTTGCACTAGTTGGCCTTTGGGATCGTGGTTACTTGAGTATATTTATGCTCTCTTTAGTTTGGGTCCTTTTATTTTCGGCATGCCTGGTATCTTATCACCTATCCTTGGTCCTAGTACGGACCCTGGTGTCAGACTTGGGGGCATCACAACCCCTTACCATGCTCATAGATTTGGGAATGGTTATATTCCATCCTCTACCCCATTTGTGGAGGATTTGTATTCCCTTCGCTGGGTCTTTACACCAGTGGTCACCCTCATGGGGGTGGTAGTGGATGCGTGAATGTTGGGTCTACACCTTATTTTCCTTTTTATGTCCCATCGTTCACCGCATTGTTTCCTTTCGGTGTAGTTGTCATGATCATTCCTCCCTATATCCTATAGTTTGGATTCTTTATTGACTATTTCGGGTTGTTTTGGACTAATATGGTTGTCATGTAGGGTCCAGTTTTTGTACACTCTCTCTAAGGTTTTGACCCGTTCATTCCTATCACGGGTATTATGTCTGAACTGGCATATAAGTTAGGATTTCACATCTACTTGCACTTATGCATTTCCTTATGACCGTTCCATCTTAACCTTAGGTACGAACCCATTCCATGGTATCACGGCACCTTCATGCTGCTGTTAGAAGTGGTACTATGTGAATGGTAGAGCTTTCCTATACATGGGTGTCTTAGTTAGCTCCCTTTTGCATTTGGTACCCATGTTGTGAGTCCTCTCTTAAGTGTGGGAGTCCTTTGTATAGTATCGCCATGACTTTGAGTAAGACCCTCATACTCCTCTTGATCTTTTTGCTGGCCTTTTTCCCCAGGACTCCCTTATGTCAAGTTGTAATTGCATTATCGTGAGTTTTTCCTGCCTCATTGAGCCTTATGTCGGCTTCCCTGACTTTGATTATCAGATATATAACTCGATTTTGTCTCATGTCTAGCCACGCAGAGCCATTTTATATATTTTTTACAACTTGATTCCCCATTTTCACTAGGAGGGGACTTTCCCCCGAGTGTCGTTATCCTACACATGTGTCCTTGCATTGAGCATAGGTATGTTCCACTGCTTGGAACTAGTTTCTTTTCCTATTGACACTTGTCTCCTCCTAGTCTGTAACTATAAAACACTTTTATTCTTTTTCAAGCTTCTAAAAATATTTGAAAAAGTCCAAAAAAAAATAAAAAAATAAAAAAGCCGGATAAGAGAAGATGTTATCTTTGGCAGTAGTTGAGTTGTGTTGCCTTCGAACAGAGCACTGTATATCACATCCGTTGGTTGGGTTAATAGTTTGACTTTAGGAGCTGTACTCGTTTCTCTGAGTTTATCTACATCGACTGGTTAAGCTTCCAGTCCCTATGGAGCCTCTGTCGATGCCTCCTGTGTCGCAGAGATGTCCCAGGTTTGTATATCAAGTCTATGCTTCCTACATTCAGTCACCATTCTCCTTTATGCTCTTGTTCAAAGGAAGTTGAAACTTGAGTCAGCCATTCCTCAATTCTCTTGACATTGCATGTCGGCCATTCCCGGTACTGATACTAGTTCATGCACATTATGATCGAGTCTTTCCAGATTATATAGCTTTGCTGAGTACCTCGTGTTGGATGATGGGGGATGCCTTAATTCCCTCCTTCCAGTGGATTTCCTCCCATCGACTTCAGATCATTTATTCTGGGATATGAATCCAGAGTCATGTTGAGTGCCTTGAGAATTGCAGTCATCAATGGCAGGTTCTCTCGCCATCGACAGTTTTGGGAATACATCAATGTCCCCTGATCAATGGATCCTTTCAAGTGTTTGACCTCAACACATTTATTCACACTTGTTAGTTTGCACTCTAGTACCTTGATTCCCATTTTCATTATCAATGGGTGATCTCGTGTCTATTAACGGTGTACATCAATGATCGGTAATCAGACGATGGACTACTATGTTCGACCTCGACACCTCTATTCACATAGTAGGACATGTACTCGTAGCAGATTGTGTAGAGGACCTTCCAGATTTGTGGCATTTCATATATGGTACATCCTTGATCATGCCAGTGTTCATGAGATTTCATCTCTCGTGACTTGATTCCAGTATATGTCAAATGTTTCCAGCCATTATGGAGATCTTGATCCATTATATATCTAGCCTTCATGGAGATCATGATCCTTTGTATATCTTCATCATGGAGATTCTGATCTATCTATATTGTACGTGGTGATGACCACACATGTCATATTTTGTATCATGCCTATTCATGGCCATTGTACTCTTATGTATTCGGGACTGCTATATCTACTTGCAATTATGTGCAAAGTTTGATCATTATATTGTACTATTGGATGACTGGTTCTTCCACCAAGTTCTTCATCACTCCACTTCTGGGATGGACTTATAATGTATTTCGGCCATCATATCACCCCTCTGATCTCACACATTAGGGGGCATCTGTTACAGCTGATTTTACCACACATGGTGGATCACACCTTTATGGCCTTCTCTGTCCCTCTGCAGACTCTTTAGACCCCGTGGACCATTTTTGTACCTTTGATGTTTCCAAGATCATCCCTCAAAATATGCATTATTTTCTATACGCAACTTTTAAACCTATTCTCGCGTATATACACGGATTTGACCCTCAAACCTGCGTACATCGGGATGTGTGCAAAAGGCCAAATAGTTTTGGATTTTTCCTTGATGTGGATCCGAGTCACTTGTCTCTTGGCCTTCCATATGCCTTGAGATCACTCGGATTTGATCTTTCATTACCCCATTGAAGCACTATATGAGGAACCCTTTGGATACATTGAAAGGGGAGGAATTGAAGAGCAAGAAAACTATAGTCCATTGTTGCCAGAGCTTATACTTAAGTCTGCATCCCTTTGTCCCTTGGAGCACTTTATGTTCTTCCCAAGCTTTCCTTTGCTTGTGAGCTTGCTATCGAGAGATTGAGGATTGAAGTGGTGGAGGCCCAGGTGGAGGACTCAGTTTCTTCGATTCGCAGACGTGCCGATAGAGGTTGTCACTATTGTAATCTCTATTTTATATTAATAGAAATATCTTTTCATGTCCAATAATGTGTATTTAAATGAGTATTGAATCCATGGATGCTTTTAAATGCTTATGTGTTATTGATTATATATGTTAGAGTAGGTCTAACACCATCATATAGAATGCTTGTCTTGTTTGCTGAATGTTGAGAGAGCAAATTGCTTATACAAGCGAGAGTGGAAAAGCTCAACGGGGATCTACATCAAACTTCTGGAATAAGGTATGTATCGAGATCTTTTAGTGTTAGATGTTTGGTTTCTCTTGCATATTGGAAAGGATTGATTTCTGCGGTTACTCTGTCTGTTGTGGTACCCTAAACCATAGGAATATTTCTCTGTAACAACCCTCAAGGTAGTTCAATTGGAATATAAGAACAATATGAAGTAAATTTTACTACTTTGTGTCTACCAACTATTTGTGTACAAGAAAATCATGATACTGGTAGCATATTGGTAGTAAAATGCCTCACTTGTGTTCCATTTTTTTAGGCATTCTATCAAGATTGTAATTTTCATCAGATATTGTTCAGTAGTGTAGATGGAGGTAAAGAAACTATAAATGATATGTAAATGAGTATCTAAGTGGAATCCTGGTCACTATATTTTTTCTAGGTGGTGTAAAAATCAAAAGTCTGCCATTGGAGCATAATTCATGAATGTTCTTTATGTGGGTTTATCCATATCGATTTTTGAAACCCTACTTTGCACCACATGAGTTTTTTTATACTGTGTTCATGTGAATTCAGAGAATCCTGGTTTATGCAGAAGCTTTGTCAAACTTAGGGGAATATTATATTTATTTAACTAAATCAATATTTTTGGGTTGAATACTATTGGAGCTCAGATTGAAGTGTATGTCCAATTGAGAAAACATTAATTATGCATGGGTTTCTCAATTGACCCAACTAACTTTCTTGTTTTATGACTATTGCTTGAACATACTGATATGGAAGTCTATGGAGAGCAAGAATCTCAGTGGATACGACACTAATCATATTATTTCAATGGTGAAGTCTTTTCTTTTTTGTTTTTGGTAGACTTGTTGAGTGGAGAGAAATCCAAGTTCCTTTGAAGTTGTAGGATCACACATTTTAGATATGAGCTTAATCAGAGGCTTCATTTATGCATTAGTAGTTGTGAAAGTTGCACTCATAGGAAAGTAAAATGCATAGTAGTTTCTTCTTTTTCTTGTTTTTACTTTAGAATATGGTAAAAGTTCATGTTATAAGTGCCAAATTGTAAGCCAAACGATGTTCAGCTGGTTGCGGCCAAGTGGTTAAATCAATGTATTTTTGTGCTCTACCTATATTAAAAAATCCTTGAAGGCATGTAGCTATGTTAATGCGGCCAATTGAGTTAACTATGGAATTTGAGACTCTGTGGAAATTGTGATGACCTTTACTATAAGGTTTGTACATGCACATACATAGAAAACTTGTATAGAGAGAGGAAGCCATGTTCTCACATTAACGTGGCTAATTAGTTAACTATTGCATCTGAGATTGTGTGGAAGTCATGATGAACTTTATTATAAGATTTGTACATGCACATACATAGAAAACTTGTAGATAGGATAAGATAATTTTATTAATGTCCAACAAATGACCACAAAAATAGGCCAATGGGACTGTGTGGTAACATGATGTTAATACGAAGTGGGTGCACTAAGGTGGTTCCTAAATAAACATAAAGCAAGATGTGAAATTCTATCCTAAAGCTAAAAAGAATTAGCTCCAAAGATGGAGATCCAAACCAGAAGCGATAAGTACATAGAGAGTTGATACCAAAGAAAGATGTACAAAGATAGTGGGTCTTAACCAACAGATTATTGATGTTCAACTACAATATTGTTAATAGTGTTGGTGCATCTTGATGGTGTGGCCTTTGTGGAAGCAAGAATTACTTCCACTAGAAGGATAACATTTATATATAATACTTGTTAGTTCTCTTGACTGTTGATGAATTTTGGATGATCCTTATTGTTCTACTTTCATGGTCTCACCTGGATTCTAATACCCTATAAAGAAGCTCCCCTTTCCCTCAATTCCTCTTTGATCTTCAATACCTCTTCTACTTAGTTCTTGGTAGTTTCTTTTGTTTAGTGTTTCATATGTCCATAACTTTATATGTTGGCCAGAACTTTTTAGGTGATCTCATTTAGAATACCAACCACACTTTCCTTCATTTCCTTGGATAAAGAAAAAACATTTTCAAGGACCTCATGACATCGAGCCTAAGTTGTGTGAAACATGGAAATGTGTATGGAATTGAAAGTTTATCTCCAAAATTTTTGGGAAATAAGGAAGTGACTTAAAGAATTAAAGGGCTTATGATTTTTCGAAAAGACTCTTCCCATCATAAAACTCATGGCTAGCTTGAAAATGAGTCATATTTAACAGGTTGGAGGGATCCATTGTTTACACATGAATCTCCCACTATACAGGCGGGGCTTGAATCCCATTGAAATTTTAGTACAATCCCTTAGTGTTTTATGCATTTATGATCCCATGTTTTCTGATCTGCTCAATATATTATGTAAATATTATGTCAATCATTGCATACATTAGGGGAAATTTGGGGTCTAAAATGGGCCTTAGAAGAAAACGCGCCAACAATAAATTTTTTGAGTTGGAATTTAAGAACCAATAGAATTTCAATAAAATGAGTCAACCATAATGGTTGAATTGACATATTTGTCATAAAAGAAAACTACTTTTTTTGTTCGTATTTTCGACATATCTCCCTATGTTTTTACTCAAATTTCAAGCGAGAGAGCTCGTTGGATGCAGAATTTAATTCTGCATCCAACGAGTACCCACACTGCATACTTTTGATGGACCCCTCTACCCCAAAAAAAGGAAATACCTGAAAAAATGTGATGATGATATCATCATCACATTTTTTCAGGTATTTCTTGTTTTTGGGGTAGAGGAGTCTGTCAAAAGTATGCATTGTGGGTACTCGTTGGATGTGGAATTAAATTCTGCATCCAATGAGCTCTCTCGCTCAGAATTTGAGTGAAACCACAAGGAGACATGTTGAAAATATGAACACAAAAAGTAGTTTTTTTCATTCTTCCTCCAAAATTAATAACTATTATTTTATTATTTTCCTTAGGAGGCCCATTTTAGACCTCAAATTTCCTCTAATGTAAATTAGGTAGTGGTCCTTCTGTTAATTTAGTTAATGATTAATTTTTTGTGAGATAAGTATACACAAACAGTTAAATACTTATGTTTAAATACCTTATATTTGAATTATTTTGGAATAAATTATTATCTTCCTCTCCTCTGAAGAGACAGATCCTTAACCAATGTTTCCTCTAGCATTTTAGCCACCCCCTCTCAATGGATCCTATACAGAGTCCCTCTAGCGATCTCCAATACATGTGCTCATCAATTTTGAAACAGGCCTTTGAAGTTGTTACACTATATATGGTAAAATCCAGAAAGCTTCTGGTTTTTAGGGTTCTCAAGGCTTTAATTCTAGGAAGCTATGCTAATTCAAAATTATCATTGTATACTAGGTAGTAGGAAAATGGCGAGCAAGTTGGGTTCTCCTTTAGTTTAGCCTTTGAGCATCATTAGGTTACTTTTCATACATAGTCTTTCTTGTGATAGGGTTGTTTTCTCACAACCACCAATACCATTACTCTCTTCATCCAACAAATGTGCCCTCACTTTACTGCAAAAGATTTTGTAGGACACTTGTTACAAAGAATGCACTTCCATACACAAATTTCCCCTTACTTTATTTGTTGTCACCATTAGTAGTTTCTCCAAGTTTATGTATTTTTCATTTTGAATTTGATTCAATCATCTTCATATGAAATTTTCACACGTATAACCAGATCCATTGAGCAATCAACTTGGATTAGATTAGGCATATACAACAAATATTTCAGAATGACATATGCAAGATCAATCAACATGGATTAGGCATATACAACAAATATTTCAGAATGACATATGCAAATAATAATATCATAGATGGATGATGAATGAATGAGAAAAATGAGTACAACACATTTATAAATACACATTTAATGTATTATATCGTGGGGAAAACATTGTTCTTTATTGAAAAATCCACACCATGAGTGATAGCAAAATAGTTACAACGAAAAAACATACACATATTGGAGATGAGTAACAATGTGCAAGCCTAAATTTGCTACAACAAATGTTGATACCATTTAATTTTTCACGCCCCCCTTTGGTGTTGACATTTCCCCAACCAGTAGTTCAACTGACATCCTATTAATATCTGAATGGTGGTTGATCGTAAAAAAATGGAATTCGACAGCAATGGTTCTTGCTTCTACATGAAGCGGTTTTAAATTCCCTTTTCTAACTTGGTAGATTCCTTTCATTTGGCTACATACAAGTTCAGAGTTGGTGTAGATAGATATGCCATTGGATCTGTACATTCTTGTTGTTTTTATCCCTTCTATAAGGGCAATGTAGTAAGCCTCGTTCTTCATTGTTGTTCCATGTATTTCTCTTTTTCTGTGGATAACCTCATTCAAAACATTGTTGTGCAAGACATATTCAATTGTTTTTTGTCCACGGTTGGGATAACATTTCACTTGAATGCACAATGTCCATTCTTGCACCATCTTGTTCTTTTGGATGAGTTGCAAAAAAAAGAACAAAACAAAAAGAAACATTAATTAAACTAGATCATGAATCATGAATTAAAAAGAAACATTACAGTTAAATATTGATATCAACGTGAGAGTACCAAATACAATGAAAATGATAGATTTGGATCTGGTGTGTGACGAAGATAGATCAAATATACTAAAACCAACCATTAGAGGCCATTAAAATGAAAATCAACAGAGGTGATAGCGGCGTGCGTTAGGATTGTGATAAAGCGAGATAGGTTTCTTGCAAGTTGCAATTGACTACTCATTTGTACAGTTGGAAAACTAAGACAGATCTAGTGAATCAAGATACATGAGCACAAGAGGGTAATGCTATGATTTTTTCCCATTTTAAATGTTCAAGGAGGGGAGTTGTTATGCCTTAACGGAGATGTTGATTCCGGATGAAGAACCATGAATCAAAATAACATAGAAGAGGAGCACGGGTTTCTGGAAATCCACATAGATTAGTCACCTATTGATCAATCAACATGCTACTTGCCCCTTGAAGTTCAAAAATCACTAAGAAAAGTAAAAGAGGAAAATGCAGCTGATCACAATAGGAAAATGTAGAAGAGGAAAATGGCCTTTCAATTTGAACAAGATTTCATTTTCATTTTGTCCAATTCTGAATAAAAATATCTTGATAAAAGACCAGAAACCTCTTACAATAATGTCTACATTTTCATTTGTCCAGAAAAAAAATGAAAGAAATCACCAATCTCTTGTGCATTACCATACTATCATAAGTATATTTTATGTGACTAATCTTGGTATTTATTTCATTCAAAAGTTCACATTCATAGCTAGTGTACAACATTTCAACTTAACATTGTCAAAGCATATTCCAGCAGTATATGGTCATTTGATTAATACATAAATTTATTGGGATTCATTTTTTCTTATCAAAACGCTCAAAATGTGTTAATTTTAGGAGTTTTCCAGCATAAATACAAGAATGGTTTAAGAATAGAACCCAGGATAAATATGGTGAACTCTCACCAATAGAATAAACCCGACCCAACCCAACCTATTAGTAATTGGATTATTATTATCCTCAACCTAACCACAACCCAACGGATTGGCCAATGGATTAGAGAAATTTGAATGTACACGACAACAGTAAAGCTGGGCATAAAGTTGGGTGTTCAGAAGGAATTTTACAACACAACTTATCTAATTCTGAGGTGCGCTTGGTCATATGGCCACTCAGGGAAAAACTCTAGCGCTTCTCAAATATGGAGTGCTTCCAGTTCTTTACAGATGGTATATATAACACAAAAAACATAATTTGTGGCTATCATGTTTTGTTTTGAAATTCTTAGGTTTCAAGGTCTGTTGTGATGGTATTGATTACAGGACACTATGCGAATATTTTGGGAAGAACATAACTTTCCATGTGACCGAAGGCTCCACAGTCTACTGGTTCTCCATACTCGTCGAATACGAAGACGAAGATGGCGATGTGGGAGCCATCCATCTAAAATAGGTGTGTGCAAGACACGTCTTGATTCAAACTTCAAACCTTCATAATTTTGTTGGGGATTTCCTAATTTGAATGGAATTAAAAATACAGGCGGGTTCTGATGCGTGGATGGAAATGCGACAGGGAGATGAAAGAAAGAACTCTGATCTGTTAGTAGGATTGAATGAAAATACCTGTAACGATTTCACCCTCTTCCTTGGACAGTTTGGCTGTCCTTTAGCTACCCTGGGAAGTATGGATATCCTCGAAGCGTTGAAGGCGAAGATGTAGTCGGGGCAGAGTCTTGTTTTACAGAGATCCAGATCGATGGCGTGGGATGGAAGGACCTGGGACAATTCAAGCTCACCAATTCTGTTAAGGTGCATTATTGCACCTACACCAGTTGCATGGCCTCCAACCCAGAGCTAATGGGCGACATTGACAGCGACTGTGGAGCTGCAGGACATGGGTGTCGGAGCTGGTGTGCAGAACGGGCCCTATGGGAACGCGTTGAAGGTATCGAAGGATTTGGCCCAGAATTTCACTGTCCAGGTGAAATCGTCACTCTTGTAGACAAATCCTAATATTAACTAATTACTTCAAAAATATTAACTAAATATTAAGTTTTATAATCTATATTTAAAAATTAAATTCATATTATTTTATGAACATTATAGTTAAAAAAATATTTTTAAAAATTAAATTCATATTATTTTAATTTTTTTTAAAATATATCATGGTAGATATATGCTTTGAGATTTAAATTTTCGAATTTACATTAAAATTTATATTTTTATAATAAAAAAATTATTAGGTTAAATAAATTTTAATATTTAATAAAAAAATTATTAGGTTAAATCAATTTTAATATTTAATATAATATATTAGCATTGACCATAAGCTCGAGTGGAACTACAACATTGAGAAAATGATTAATGGAGGGTGGAAATCTTATTTTGGTCTCGAAAATAATTGTAAAGCAACAAACCTTGTGATGTGGGATAAAAAGAAGCTCCTCTTTGAAACTTTAGTCACTCCTGATATCTTGTATGGGTGTGAGGATCGGGGTTGCAACATCTCTAGAGAATCCTAGAGAAAGATTGAGCAAATCCATAAGCGTTTTATAACGTATAACCTCAAAATTAAAAGCAATACACCCTACCCTATTCTCCTTATAGAAGTGGGTCTTTCCCCTATCGAAAGCCTCGATATGACTAGGATCTTGTTATACAAGCACAAAATCAATAACATGAGAGACCATAGACTTCCTAAGCTAGCTTTAAATTCCACCCAAAATCACCTAAGGCTCAAGCGAGGTTGGTATAAAGATACCAAGGCCTGGTTAAACCATTGGGAGATTGACGAAACTATTGCATTGCAAAATATTAATAACATTAAAAATATTGTTACTTCTAAGTTTAAAGAGAAAATGTGGTGTGAGAAAGATTTAGAGGCTAAAAGAAAATTAAGATACTATAAAGAGGTCATCAACCTTACTCTAGAAGATCAAAAGTATTTCTCTGTTTTAACTAGTTCAAAGAAAAAAAATTAATATAGCCAAGATAAGAACGAACTCGCATGAACTCCATAGTGAAACAAGTCATTGGGCAGTTCTTAAAACACCATGGGTGGAACGGATCTGTCATCTCTGTGAGAATACAAACATTGAGGATGAAAATCACTTCCTCTTAGAGTGCCCTGCGTACACCCACATTAGATCTCAGTTCCATAATCTTTGTTGTAATACCGACCTTCCTAGCCTTTTAACTTGTCAAAATTATACTGAGCTTGGGACGCTTCTGTCCAAGCTCTTTGAGCATATAAATACAAGTTTAAAACAAACTAAATAATCCGCTTATTTAGGTCCAATAAACCAAAGTTTGGTCTCACCGGAGGTTAATTTTGGATTTCAAAAAGTTTGTTAAAATTGAAATACTTTAAAATTATATATTAAACACCTGTTTTGAAATATTAATTTTTACAAATTATATCAAAAATTTATATTTTTTACAAATTATTTTTAATAAATTTTATGTGATATAAAATTTCATATTTAATATAAAATATTAATAATTTAAATTAAAAAAAAAATATTAAAATTAAAATACATTAAAATAATACATTTTCATAAAAATTAAATAAATTTCTATATTAATATATTTCTCATAAAAATTAAATAAGTTTCAATATCAATATTAATGAAATATTTAAGATTAAAAATTAAATATTTAAAAATTAATTTCATATTAAATATATAAAATATATAATATTGTGAGATTGAATTTTAGAATTTAAATTAAAACAATTATATTTTTAAAATTTTGTTTTATGTCTAAAATTCTATGTTAAAACAAATTTGGCTGGCCGTGATGGACCAAAAAAGGTGATAAAGTTGAAATATATTGTTTTTATGGAAAAAATTATTTGGTAATAGTTAATTAGAAGTGCTTTCCTTATATATGTTATAAATCTCAATGGGGTTTTTGTTGGTGAAAATCTTATTATAGATGTTATGTATGCATAGATTTTAGAGAGATTTGTCATGCTTTAGCTCAATGTCATCATTCAGTGTGATGTATTATTTTATCTTTATTGAGATAATAATAATTTATATGGTTATGTGGTTTTATATTTATTAGGTAGATATCTCTTTTGATGAGGTAGTTGCTTTCATAATGAAAGTTGAGCTAAAAATAATTTGTTGACATATTAGACACTTCATTAGAAGGTTTAAGATATATATAAATGTGGAATTAGGCTATTTAAAATATATAGTGATTGCATCAACAAAGAATCATAATATTGTGTGGAAGATGAAGATTATCATGAATTAGATTCCAATCCATATCAATAATAATGACAAAATCAAATACTACTCTTTTTCTCACTTTATTACTTTTATCTTTTTCCAATTTTTAATACCTTCCTAAATAATTATGATTTATGATTTTTTTTTCTTTATAATCTTTTTGGAAAATCACTTGGCGGTCTGCGTATCCCATAAAATATATTCAATCTTATTTTTATGATGCTATGTTTAGAAAGTCCCTTTGTCCTTGTCCAATCACATATATTATATTAAATATTCTTTATCAAAATTTATATCACTTAATTAGTGGATTACAAATTATATTAAATATTTTTATCAAAATTAATATGAGGTAATTCAGTGGATTATTGTTGTGTTATTTTAGTATATTCTTTAAATTTATATGTAATTCACTTTTATTTTTTAAAGTGTTATTCATTAAAAAAATTTATTATTTATATAATTTTAACTATCTCGATAAAAGTTTTCCTTGTTTTCACTTTTATAAATTTTGGTTACATTTTTAAAACCTACTTTGTGAAATCGTCTACGTATCCAGTTATATTTGTTGAATATATGTATAAAAATTAACTTTAAAATTATCCGAGTGGATAAGAACTAATTTGCATGATTACACTCTTAAAAAAATTGATGTGTCTAAAAATAACATTATAAATACTAAATATTGCAAACTGATATCATGTTGAATGTCATGGTGATTAGCTTATAACATTTAGTTCATATAATTATAATTTTGATATTACATTTAAAGGTTTTATTAAATAATATATTTAATTTATTTAGTTAAGATTTTGATATTAAGTTCATGGATGTAAAATAGACAGTAAATAAATATAAAAAACACTTTAAAAACATTACCACTTCATGGCTCTGGTTAAACCTACACTCCAACCATTAAGAAACTAAAAATTTAAATAATTAAAAAATTATATAAAATATGCAATTTGTTATCAAATTTATTTGATTTTAAATATAAAAATAATTGAAAAATTCTCTCAACCACCATCCACCAAATACTTATTAAACTTACATTCCAACTACTAAGGGATTGGGATTGGGAAAAAGAGATCTTTTTTTTTCCAAAGAAAAAATTCGTAAATATTTTATTCACATTTAGCAGATGGCCCTAAATGTCCATTATACCAAAAAAAGCCAACTAAAAAGTTGACATTACAAATAGATAATTGCCTCAAGAAAGAGCACAATGTACCTTTAATATCCAAAAAAACTGAACCAACTATAAGTTGTCATTACATACAGAAAACTGCATCATGGAGAGTATAATGTATCATTACATTTCAGCAAAAAAAACAAATCATCAAGCCTGTATTAACAGCCATCCAACAAATAAAGTAAGTCTGATCATAGCAGACTTTTTTCGTCATTCCTGATCAACCAGGTCAGATAAACAGTGAATCGAAAGTGATCACAAGCAAGACAGACTAGAGCAAAACTAGCTGGCTGAAGTAGTCTCAAATTGACTAATAAAAATTGACAACAAATGCTGCGCAAAAATTCAGCAGCAAAATAAATTGGCCATGTTTCCATGCCATCCAGTGTTTCGATGATAATTCATATCCACTTCAGTACCATAGAACTCATAAACTAGAAAACCTGAAAGGTTTCCACATTAACATCGCCTCTCTGTTCACAAATACTCCAAGATCCTTCAAGAATGCTACCACCTGCTTTAGCCAAAGCATCTGCTTTATAGTTTCATTCCCTATAAATGTGCTTAAAAGACACATCATCAAGACTGTCAGCTAAACAGTGAACATCTTGAAGAATCATGGCTAATTCAGTATTTAGTAAACGATACTTACCAGATGCCCAATTTATAACTAACTGGGAATCCCCAAAAACTTGAATTTTATCCAAATTATGCATCCGAGTCAGCCTAAGAAGAAGCTTAAGAGCACATAATTCTGCATAATTATTAGTACCCAAGCCTAAACCTGCTTTGAAAGAAATATAATGAATATCAGATATGAACAATATACCTCTAGCCCCACAAATCATTGGGTACCCAGCAGCAAATCCATCAAAGTAACCCCATGCATAAGTTTTATCAATTTCTTCCACAAAAATTGATCTGATAGAGGCCACAGATATGGACTGTGGTAAATTTTTCATCATACCCAAGCTGTAGCTAGATACCTACGCAGGGCTTGTGACAAGATCCTCAAAACAAGACCTATTTCTTGCTTTCCATATAAACCAGAGTACTATGATTGGTAACGGTTTGATTAATACCACATCTGTAATAAAGCACCAGTTTTTAAAACAAACAGACAGGGACTCTCCATTCCATAAATTATTAAGTTTCAAATGATCCTCAATAATTGACCAAACAGATTGAGTAAATGGGCAATCCACTCCAATATGAAAATTGGATTCACAGCTCTGTTTGCATAAAAAGCACCTTCCAGGACCTTCTCTACCCCTCATACAGAGAACATCCCAAGTCAATGCTTTACCAGAAAGAAGAAATCAACTAAATTTTTTTGTTTTTAGGGGACACTTCATCTTCCATATGACCTTCCACCACCAGATCGAGTCCACTTCTCTATTCATAAGCTTAGTATAACCCTCTTTAGGAGAATACTTACCTATTTTAGATAAATTCCAGATAAGACTATCAGCTGCAACAGAGAGTCTAACATGGCTAGACTTGAGAATGGCAATGTATCCATTCCAAGCATCAATCTCAAGAGGGTCAGTAAATCCTATGGTATCTGCAGATAACCATTTTTGAGACGTCAAGCCAGATATATAGAGAATTCCAATATCATAAATGAAATGAAAACCAGCCAAATGTAATTTTTCTATCATAAGACATGGTAGAGCATGTCTCCATTTACATCCAGACCATGGATCTAAACCAATACGAACAGCATTGCCAGCACCAATCTTCCAGACCAGAAAATTTCCAATGAGATCAAATGCCGAAAGAACAGCTTTCCAACAGATAGAAATGTTCTTTATCTTTTTATCAGTAGATCTGATCCAATCCAGAATATTCATTGGATAAATATATTTCTGTATAGCAATCTTAACCCATAAACCAGAACCATGAATGATATTCCAGACATTTTTTGCTGCAAGTGCCTTGGCAAATAAGACAGGGAATTTAAGTCCCCATCCACCCATAGATTTAGGCATAGCAAGTAACTTCCATGAAATCCAGGGTAAACCATAAGAGTTCTGTTTACCAGCCCAAAGAAAATTAAAACAAAGCTTTCTGATTTTGTCTATGACTCCCATGGGTACCCAGAAATGCATCCAATAGACTAGAATGGCCTCTAAAACAACTTCAATCAAGATTAGCTTTCCTCCTTTGGACAACCAACGGAAGCTCCAATTCTGAATCCTTTGTTCAACTTTAATAATCAGCCAATCCCAATCCCTAATTAGATATCTGCAAGGTTTAAGATGAAACCCAAGGTACTTCATACCATTTTCAATTTTGTCAACAGGAAAACTGAAGATATTATGTAATGTAATAACTTCAGAATCTTCCATACAAGAGACATATAAAGATGATTTATTATCATTTATAAGCATCCCAGATGCCTTACAAAAATGCATTAAAATCTCATAAAGAGTAGATAGAGATTGTTCAGAACCATCATTAACCATGACTATATCATCCACAAAGAGTACATGAGTTAAAACTGTATCATTACCAAAAGATAAACCTTGATAAGTCTCACAGAGTTTAGCATAAAGAATAGCCCTCTCAAGGCCTTCAACCACAATAAGAAACAGAAGTGGTGCCAAAGGACACCCCTATCTGAGTCCCCTACCAGATTTTAAAAACTTGGTAGCAACACCATTGATGAGCAAAGAGAAAGATACATAAGATAGACTACTCATAACCCACGCAATAAAATTTCCTGCGAATCCCATTTTTGCTAGAATAACCCGAAGATAGATCCACTTGACTCGATCATAAGCTTTAGATAGATCGATCTTAATCATGACAACTTTTAAGGATTTAACATGCATAGAATGCATACCTTCCTAAATGACGCCTACAGCATCGTGAATCTGCCTTCCCGGCAAGAACCCAAACTGTTCACCAGAAATACATCTACCCAAGACCTTTCTGATTCTGATAGAAATAATCTTACCAATAATTTTGTATACAAAATTACACAAAGATATAGGCCTAAAGTCCTCAAAAGATAAGGGACGATCAGTCTTAGGAATTAGGGCCAGAAAAGTAGAATTAAAGACACCAGGGATTTTGCCACTTATCCAGGACAATTCAATGACCCTTAAAAGATCCTCACCCAAAACATCAAACATACATCTATACACCTCAACAGGAATACCATCTGGTCCAGGACTCTTATCATTTTTGCTGATGGATAAAATATGCTTTATATCTTTAAGAGTAATAGCCTGCATTAGCTCAGCATTTTCATCCTCAGAAACAGATGATGGAAAATGACCAGCACTATGAACAATTTCTTGAAGATGGAGGTCATCTTCTTCTTTAAACAGGATTTCAAAATGCTGAATCCCAGCCTCAGCTATAGCCTCAGATCCTTCCACAATATTTCCAGAATCATCATAGAGTTTCCAAATAGAATTGCGACATTTCCTATGAGTAGCAAATTTGTGAAAAAAAGGAGTATTGTCATCACCACAACTCAACCATAACGCCCTACTTTTCTAGCGAGCTTCCTTTTCCCAGAAAAGAAGAATAGAGCTCTTACATGATTCAATCTCAATCAGTAAATCTTTATCAACCTCTGATATAAAACCAAAATTATTCCTGTCATAAAACCTTTTCAACTCAAGTTCAATATCAACCAAATCTTTAATATTCTGGGCATTTTTATTCAAAGACCACTTAATAGAAATTGCTTTAATTCGTTTAAGATTCTCACTAAATTGAGCAACAGGAGATAAAGCAGACCGATCATCAAAGAGAACCCAAGAATCTTTTAATGCTTCAACCAAATCAATATGATCCAACCAACCTGCATTAAACTTGAAAGGACAATGGGCCTTAGGAGACTGAGAAGAAATTTGCAAGAAGACAAGTTGATGATCAGATACACCTCCACACCCAATCCATTGTTTAAGAAGGAAACCACAATCTAGGAAATCAACAGATACTAAGAGACGATCCAACCTTTTACAAATACCCTCAGAACCAACTCTACGATTACTCCAGGTAGGAATAGACACCAAAGGATTGATGTCAACAATCCCCAAGCTCTCCAACAGATTATGAAAAAAATTAGTTAAAGGATAGACTTGTGCTTTAACCCCCCAGATTTCAGAGAGTCCCAAGGAAAAATTAAGATCGCCCCCAAAAATTAAAAATGGAGATGAGAAACAGTCCATCTTAATCAAATTATTCCAGAAAGTAACCCTGTCCTAATAAGGCGCATATAGATTAACAAAGGATATTTCCTTTTGTAAGTCATAAAAAAATAAAACAGCACACAACCCTGCTTTCATGGCTAAGGCATTATGAAAAAGAAAATTACAAGACTTCCAGCCCAATATAAGTCCACCCGATTTTCCCAGAGCATCCACCGAAATGAACTGCCAACCATGAATCATATGTTCCAATTCTTGAACCAGAACACACCCCTCAATCATTGTTTCTTGTAAAAAAATAACATCAATTGCATGTTGATCAATAAATCTTTTAACCGCTAATTTCTTGGATAGGCTAGCCAAACCCCTAACATTTAAAGTCAAAAGGATCATATGGAAACCTTGTTAAGGGCAGATGCTCTAAGCACCCCAACACCATTCATCACAAAATGTATAACATTTTCATCCCCATTCAGCCCTTTAACTGCTTTTTGATTCCCAGATTTATCCTTGACAGGCCGAAAAACCTCCTGAACAGATTTCGAACACGAGCGGAGATAATAACCCTTGCTAACAATGGGTGAGGCCTTACAAGGAGATACAAAACCCAGATCCTTCAATGAAATATTGGGATCAGCAGAAGATAAGGCCACAGAGGATTGGCTAAGAAATGGCAAGTTACCAAGTTCATCCAGAGAATTGGAAATGCTTAATGATTTAAGTTTGGATAAAGGTTCAGGCTCAAGGGAACCAGAATGCATATCCAAATTCTCTTCCATATACGATCCAACCTTTGCATCAGATTGATTCCCACCTTTTTTTACTCTCCAAACTTTGGTAGAAGAAGGCTTATTAAAAGGGAGAGAGCATTCATGTTCCAAGTGTCCAAACCCATGGCATCTATAACATCTAAAGGGAATTCCCATATAATCCAGTGGCTGATAGAAGTCATTACTACCCTTTTTAATGACCAGTTCAGCAGGTAGTCCAAAACAAAAATCTAACAGAACAAGAACCCGGCCCATACAGCAAACCCCAGAATGCAATTAAGTAAGATCAGTTTCCAAATGTGATCCCAATGTATTACCTACAAGTCTGAAAAAATCAGAAGACCAGTATTCAAAGAGTAAGTTTGGGAGTTTGACCCAAAAAGGAACTTGAGCATACATTTCCTTCCGCGGATCAAATAAGGGCATCCATTGCTTGATGAGAAGGCCAGCTTTATCCCATCTCCAAACTCCAGCCAGAATCCTATCAACGTCCTCCACAGAAGAAAATTTAAAAGCTATCCAACCCCTTGGAAGCATATAAATATCAGGACGAGTGCTAATAACATCATTCCAAGCCTTCTTAGCCCACCCATGCAAATATTTAGCATTAAACTTATGCCTTCCAAACCTCCCAACCAAGGTTAAAGCGTTGGTGAGAACGATATCATTTTAAAGCACATCTTCCCCCAGAGTCATTAAAAATGGGTTTATCTTCTTAATAGGTTTAGGCTTCCTCTTCATAGACGTAGAAGTCCCCTTGCAAACATAAGATGAAGGAGCATGCACATGTTCATTATCAGAATCCGTAGACCTGATGGGAACATGATTACCAACTGAATTAGGAGTAAATCCCAAATCTACATTCAAACCAACACCAAACCCTTGATCCATCCCATCTACCTTGAGACTTTTCGATTTGTCAACTGGGTAACCAGAGCCAATATGAATATGATCACTAGCACCCTTGAATTCGCAGTTCAAGATACCCAAAGTATCCGGATGGAGACCCGTTCTTAACGAAGAAATCACATTCCCAACCAAAATACTTTTCCCAGGGCATGTAGAACATTGCCCTGTCTTAATAACCTCTGAATCCAAATGGCAAGAAATGGATTTCGAAAAAATATTCGTTTCCACAGTTGACAAAGGATCAACACCAACATCCTTAACCTCATCAATATCCCTCGAAAAAAAACCCTCCGGTACAGATTTAACAACCAAAGGCACTGTCCCATAATCACAAGACCCAGCTACTAAGGACGCATCAGAAACTGTGACCAACGGTTTCATCTCCGCTGCATACAGACCATTCGACTGAGAGATAGGTTTAAACTGCCCACCTCTCTTGACTCTGACTTCCAAACACGCAGAGGCCTGGAAACTCCCAGACTCCGAACAACCAGGATTGTAATCCTCGTGCATAGGACCCATACATAACAAATCCCTATCTCCCATAACCTTCGTCGGAGAATATATCGCAGAGACACGTTTATCCTCACCTATACCCATCCTGAAACATGACAAATGTCCCGACGGAACAGAACCGACAGGACAAGCAGATATAGGACTCAACACAGACGAACAAATATCATTCGATCGCCCACCCAACTTTCCGCCATCCAGATGGTCAGAAACAGGAATAACCCCATCCAAAACAGAATCAAGTTTAACGACTTCAAATTCCAGACTGATAATAGACACTCCCATGTCTCCCGGGCTAAACTGCAAAGGCACATAAGTCGTTGAAACCCTCTTCTCAACTCCTAAACCCTGCTTAATACATTTCAGGCAGCCTGGCGGAGTGCGTGCCAGATTTTTCGTCGCCCGAAGCAACATAACAATCACATCAAAGATGGTCCCCAACCCAGATCCAAGATCCTTCAAGCTATCGAGAAAACTCAAGAATCCCCAAAAATAGATCCCAAGTGCTCAGATAAACAACTCACCGAAACAGAAAACAACACATCGACCCCAATCCATATGTTCGGTAACCATCAAAAACAAACTTCAAATGAAAGCTGTTAAAATAGTTAGAGCTTACCTCCAAGAAAACGCTATAGAAACCACAATGTTGCATGAAATAAACACCGGCAATAGGAACCAGATGCGTAAGTGGGAATCGATCTCCGCTCAATCAAACAATAATAATCAGCAATAAACCCAGTCGAAGCTACGTTTGCCAAGAAAGAGCAGTCTCCACTCCAGAGAGAAACTAGTTAAGACAGCGTCCTCCAAATAAGAACGCAGAAATACCAATAAAAATATATAACCCTAACACCAACACCAAAGAGTTCGCCAGGATACAAATACAAGAAGAAAAATTTTCACACCAACAATAATCTTCGGAAGAGACTGCCTAGAAAGATCTATCTCCACTCACCAGAGAGAAACCAGACAGGACAGCGTCCTCCGAAATCAATAAATCTACTGAAGAGGCCACCAAGCCAAAACACAAGTTATCACTCCAACCCACTAATAGAAACCCTCATAAACGAACATTCATCACCATAACAAAGGCCAGAACCTCTGTATCACAGCGAAACAAAGCATGAGACAGTATCGTCGCCAAAGAAACAGAAGCAATGGGTAGGAGAAACAATGAGTATCGTTCCAATTGATTTTCACATAATCCCAACTCAACACACCATAATCATTACTCAAATCTTCGTGTCAATACAACAGAACAAGTATTAAATGTTCTTGACAGCAAGTCTGATCACCAATGCTCGATACTAACTTCAAGATCCTCAAAAACATGAGAAGTAAACAAGTAAAAACTCATAGTATAACCACGTGCTGATCATATCTTCAAGAACGATACGGTCAATTAATATGACCCAAAACCCTGCCACATAACTCGAAATCTACTTCAATACAATAATGATTCAATAAAAGCAATCACCAGGTCATACGAATCATGTTAGATCCATCATTAAAAACATCATATAACTCTCTGATAACCAAAATCGCTCCAAAAATTGTCCAGAATTACTCCAGAATCAAGAAAAAAAAAGAGAGAGATCTATGTTCTTGCATATTTCTCGTCAAAGCGTTCTAAAGACTACTTTTAAGTAAGGGCCTAGGCACTTGTTTCTTCGTAATGAGAATATTAATAAAATTTTTGTAAACAACAACAATTTTCGTGCTTGAAATCTATTTACTAAGTAAATACATATATAATGATCTCACCCAAACTATCATGCTACACAAAAATCAACTAGCCATCATGTGGTTGTATCATTCCTACATTCTCCTCAAATGGACAAACCTTCCTCACCAATGTAAGAATCATTGCTAAAAAACACATTACTTGATTTTATTAAACAAATACTTATCAAACATAAAATAAATAAATAAAATTTTCTTTTAAAGAGATAAAAGAGATAAACGAGTTTTGAACTTATGCATTTTATATTCTTTCAATCTCTGATCATAACCCATTGAAATTAAAAATACAACATTTCATCCTATCTATAATGTCCCCCTTTTGGAATTTTATTAAAATGTCCAATTTTCCAATTTTTTCACAATTTTGGCTCTTGACTAGTTTTGATGTCTAGACCTCCAAATTGACCCAAATGCTTCCAAATTTTCTCTGAAGGTACATGAATGATAATATAACTTAAATATTATGCTCATGTATGTTTTTTTACCTCCCAATTACTTTTTCAAACTTGTTTAATGTTATGTTCAAAATATGAGTCTTTACTAGCAAATTGGGGCTCCAATTCCCCCTGGGTAATTGCCAGAAATGGCTTCACAAATGAACCCAAAGTCACTTGAATTTATGAAAAGATGATGGGTATGTGTAAGGGACCTTTTCAAAGTCTCATATGCATCATGATTCAGTTTATATAGGCTGTTATGACTCTTTCCAAAACAACTCCCAAGTCACAATTTCGGCCCTTGGGGAAAATGCACCAAATCTTCTCCCAATGCAATAAAAATGAGTGAAATGGATTCCAATGAAGTACTGAACATGAGACTTGAAATTAAAATTAATTACAGTCCATCCATCATAAATTTATCAGAGATACATTCCTCCATTCGAAATAATTGAAGCATTACCATGGCATATATCAAAATGGAGTGGAAATGGTCATTGTTTGCTCATTAAAAGTCATTTTGACATACAACTCTTGGGAATTTCGAATTGAAACTTTATGATAATGAAGAATAGAGAATATTGAAATGATTACAATAATAAGTGGACAATGAAAGGCTCTCCCAATTTGAAATCATCAGCATTACAATGGTTCACAACAAGATAGTGGGGAAATGACACTATTTCTTCATTGCTCAACATTTTTACATGAATTATTTTGGGTATTTCAACCTGAGAGTCATATGAACATGAAATATAGAGCATATACATCAGCACATAATATAATTGGAATTATAATCTTCCCCAAATAGATCAATAGCTCACCGAAAGCGCAATCCCTCCATTGGCATGGATATGGTGTGAAAACTTGAAATAGTTGAGAGAGAGTGCTATAATAGAAGAATCCACATTCTTTCCTGTAGCTTACACCTGCAAATAAGACTCCATTAAATCTCCATGAAATACCTGAGTGGCATTTCCAAACACCAACTAGGATGGGAATCTTTCACCCTCGAAATTGGATTAAGCAAGAAAACTAGTCATCCACTAGCTCTCACAATTCACAAATGAGCAAAATCTTCTTCTCATGGCTAATCCCTGTATTTTATAAACATTATTGGTATTCTAAGGTTCCAAATCCATCCATAAACCAAAGCCAAGTAGAATTGGTGTGGTTGCTCATGCTATTGCATGTGGCCTCTCTCTTCACCTTCCCTCTTCTCCCAAATTTGAGTAGGAGCCTCTTGGCATTCTCCAACTCCCAAATTCGACCTCTAAGATGCTCTATTCAGTCCTAACATGTCAGTATGTCAGCCTTCATATCTGACTTGTGTCATAACTGTCATAGAATCTCCATCATTGGTGTCATAGATGTCATAAATGTAAGGGGAATCTAGCCAAGTGTCCATGAAACTCCCATTTGGCTCTTCCTCTCCCATGTAAGTTACAATCCATCCCAAATTCAACCTATGAAGTATATCAATACAACAAAAACTAGATTTAGCGTCGAATTTAGCACCATATTTTAGTGTAATTTTTTCCCAAATTTGGTGAACAATCTGGCGCTAAACCTAGCGCTATTGTACAATTTCGTAAAACACCATCTATTGCATTTTTTTTTCCGTCCTTTTTAACATCCATTTTTGTGCCCAATTTTTTGCATCTTTTGTTACGCCCTAATTTTCATCCAATTTTTCATCTTGTATTGCATCTTTTTTTGTGTCATTTGTTACATCCTTGTTTGCACCCAGTTTGATGCTCAGTTTTGCATCCAATGTTGCGTCTTATTTTGCTCCTTTTGTTTCATCGAGTCTTGCACCCAATTTTGCACCATGTTTTGCATCAAATTATGTGTCCAATTTTGCATCTAGCGTTTCATCTAGGTTTGCATCCAAATTTGGGCCCAATATTGCGTCTAGTTTTGCATCCAATTTTACTTATAATGTTACATCCCTTTTTTCATCTAATTTTGCATCTTGTTTTACGTGTTTTTTTGTATCCATGTATGTGCCTAATGTTTCATCTTGTTTTACGTCGTATTTTGCATCTAGGTTTGTACCTATTGTTGCATCTTGGTTGATGTCTTTTTTGCATCTATGTTTGAGCCCAATGTTGCACCCAGTGTTGTACCCAGTTTTGCACCTAGTGTTGTTCCTAGTTTTGTGCCCATGTTTGTATCTAATATTGCATCCAGTTTTGTGTACAATGTTGCATCCCATATTGCATTCAATATTATGTCTAGTTTTACATCCAATGTTTCATCTCATCTTGCATCCAATATTGTGTCTCATTTTAAGTTTTTGTTTGCATCAAGTGTTGCTTCCAGTTTTGCACCTAGTGTTACGCCTATTTTTATTTCCATCGATACATCATATTTTGTGCTCAATTTAATGTCCAATTTTAAGTCTAGTTAGGAGTCCACTTGTGCATCTATTGTTGCATCTAGTTTTGGGCCTAGTATTGCATCTAGTTTTGAGTCATTAATTGTGCCTAGTGTTGAGTCTCCTTTTGCATACAATTTTGCTTTTACTATGACATCTATTTTTGTGTCCACATTTGTGTCTGACATAACATCCACTTTTGCATCCACTTGTGTGTTTGGTGGGACGTCCACTTTTACATCTTGTTTTGAATTTAGTGTTGCGTCTAATATTGCATCCATCTTGCACTACTACATTTTTTACCTTTAGAAATACACTGCAATATCATTAGGGCATGGAGGAATCGAACCACCAACCTCCTGCTTGTAAGGCAGGCGCTCTTCCATTGAGCTAGAACCCTTTAAGAATCGGGAAGAGGAGCAATATTAACACAGATTTCATCATTCGAATTCTAATAAAAGACAATAAGATCCAAAGACAGTCATGCTTAAAATCCAATTTATTTTTCCAAACACATTAGTAAGGACAAAAATCTACCGTGATCAGGAAACAAAATATCCTAAGAAATTACACAATTTGTTAATGTGGTTCATAAAAGGGTTTCAGAGAACAAGATAATGTATTGATGCATACATAATAACCTAAACTTGAGAAGGACAGAGAATAAGGATGTGTTTAAGAAATAGTTGTAGAATCCAATTGAGGATTGTGTGTTGCTACATAAATTTTTCTATTCGTTGATTATGTGATTTTGTTCAGCAATGGGATGGTAAGAGAAGAACTCATGAATGGTTATTAAAAGAAGATGCCTACCTCAAGATTCTTTAAGCCTCACCTGAATTCTAGTTGTTGTTTCAATTTTCATCATGCTAGGAATAGGCTGTTCAGTTTTGGTGAGACCTTTGGATTTACATGGACAACAGTAAAACCCTGATTGTGATGAAGGAAATAATTTCATATGCACGGGTGAACTTTCGATTATATTAAAAACAAATCTTGGTGAATGAAATAAATTGAACACAGCTTGAAAATGATAATGTCATCATGTTAGTGCACTTGATTAAGCATCCTATTTTGACATCCTCTTGAGACTTTATTCAGAAGTTCAGATACTCTCTTTGACAACTAAATACGTAGATGTTCTCTTTTACAACAAAAATAAGGTTATTAAACAGAATCTGGATTGAAAATATTTAAGTGCACATAACAAGATACATGGACTCAAAATTGTTTTTAGTTAATGTTGTTTCCAGATGGTACACTTCATCTTCATAAAGTTATTGTCTAAAGTGTTGTCTTTGGTTATTTCAGTGTGCATTTCAACATTTTAATGCAACATTCTGAATATTAACCTCCTTTCTTAAACAAGCTAGTACATTTTTTTCTGGTACATTTCCTAACTGTTTACAATGCTAGAGTCAGACTGTTATTGATATGTTGTGCATGGCCTCTAACCCTCTAGAATCTAGACATGTATGCATGACCAATTAAAATGTTCATAATGACCAACCAGTTCAAATTGGTGTTTTAACATTACTTAAAGGAAAAACAAATAAAGTGGGAAGGCTAGGTTTACCATTTGTAAGGAGACTACTATTATCCCTAAGAAAGAGAGAGAGAGTTAGTTAATTATTTTGTCCCATAATAGACCACAAATATCAAAACATTGTCAGTGTAGAAACCACTTGTCACCAATTAGATGCCTTCCAATATTCCAATAAAGTGCCTAATCTCCTCAATGGACCCTTATCCAAGGTCCGTTCCATTTTAGATATAAAATGTGCAGCCTATGAGGATTGAAAATACCAATATTATATAGATCTTTACTTTGGTCTGGTCACGGAATCCATCCAACAACCCACTGTGATCAATCAAAGCCCTTTCCTAGACTACAAAGATCAAGATGGCTTTCTTTACAAGTTGAATCAATTGTGTGTTCCAGCTAGATCAACTTGCCTTCTGCTTATCAAGGAGGCCCATTCTTCATCCCATGGAGGACATTTTGGTGTCTAGAAAATTATGTTGCACCCGCAAAGGTACTTCTTTTGGCCTTCCATGTGGAAAGAAGTGGAATATTACATCTAGAGTTGTTCAAATTGTAGCCAAAACAAACCTGCCAATATGAATATTGGGTTGTACCAGTCTTTGACAGTTCCCTATAGGGCTTGGATTTCTTCTAGCCTGTTTGGGGCCATTTTGGATTACCATTGACCAACATTTCTGATCATTACTCCATATTTTTTAGTGATTTGGAAAATCCTCATGAAATCCTTTAGGTTGACTGCATTGGTTCTCTACTACATTCAATCCACAAACTAATGGCCAAACTAAGATAGTGTAACATAATCTTGGTTCAATAGAACAAATAATGGGATCAATACCTGCATATTTTCCAACATAGTTACAACAAATCTACCCTTCTACAAGACACTTTCCTTTTGATCTTTGTTTTGGATTTCAACCTCTTAGCTCTAGTTGCTCTCCCAACTCCATCCACATCCCACCAGCAGAAGCAGTAAGACAACGCTTCTTTTGTATAGAACTTGGTCAAGATCCAAAGTAATGTTCAGGACATCCTTCAATAGACACATGTTGAATACAAAGCACTATACGACTGACATCAAGTTGCTGCACATTTTCAAGTCGATGATTGAGTTTGGTTTCATTTGGACAAGCATTGCTTCAAAAATCAACAAATGGGTGCCAATGCTTTCAAGTTGGACCTTCTACCACAGTTAGGACCCCATGATGTGTTGAATGTCAACCAGTGGAAGTGATATGAACCACCTCATTAAAGGATGTGTCTAGTCACACATTTGGAGGTCCCAATTCTAGATTGTCAGCTTCCCTTTCCCGAAGATACTCTTTTTGATGTCTGCACTCGATCCATTAGGCAGTGTCACATCACTACCTACTTGGTGTGCTGCAAAGGCATGTTTCCCACTCAGGGTTAATGGATGTTGCAATCAACATATAGGTAGCAACTTCCCTATCTTCAGCAGAAATTGGGGATAATTTCCTCCAAGCAGGGATGAATTGATGAGACTTAGTCTAGGAATATGAGTGAACCTATATTATATCTGTACATTTATATTTTGTACTCTAGTAAACTTTGAAATTTATCCTTATCTCTATTGGGTGACTTAGTGTAAGACTAAATAGATCACTCACCCACTTTATTTTTTTTATTGTAGACTTAGGAAATTTTGATAATTCTACCCACTGTTTTGCACTATATATGTAATAATACAAATGATTGTAGTTACTGTACAACACATGTGCAATTGCTCCCCACAGTTTTGTACTGTATTTATAATAATAACACATGATTGTACATCATGTGTACAATTTTGGTTATTCTCTTCTACTCACACACTTGTCTTTGTTTATTCACTTGTATTGAGGCTCTGTATAATAAATCATTGTATTAGGAACCTGTAACAAACAGTCAAACTCAGACTTGATGGTACACTTGAAATCTTACTTAAAACATCTGTTTGTACTGTTGTTACATGTAATAAAAAAATTGCAAATTGCCAAATATATTCCTGGGTTGATGTGAGTGTATTTCTCAATATTAAATACATATCATGCATATATGTGCATTCCCATATAAAAATTCAATTTACTCTGTTGTCCTCCCTGTGTTTCTCTTGGGCACATCACATCAACACTAAAAAATAAATAGAGTTTAAAGTTTATGGGGAAAATAACAAGTTATAAAGAGAGAGAGTATACACTTCAAATATCACATTTGCCTGAATAACTAGCATGACAAGAATCAGAGAAAGTACATCCAAAGTGCCATAGCCAGCATACCCTTACATATCAAAACATCAGATTTTGGGAACTTCCAAGCATATTTTGAAGACATTCCAAGTAGATTTCAGAGATGTCCCTAGTAGATTTTGGTGATGTAAAAAAAATTATTGTTTAATGAAAAAATTTAAAAACCCTAAACACCTAATGGCTAATGTAAACCCCATTCCTGCTCAAGGTCCAATCTATCCTTACGTAAATATATGCTCTCGAACTCTGATATATCAATATCAAGGTCTTCTTTCAATGTTTTTATTTGATATATATTTATGGTCAAGGTTTGTTGTAAAGGGCTGATCTATCTTTATGTACTATGTTGTTTCTCACTTAACCTACATTGTTTTGTAGTCTTTCCATAGCGTTCAAGAAAACCACTTTATTCCCTGCTGATAGGGACATGTGGATGTAGCTCACAAAAACACTATTATGCCCTGCTTCAAGTTCATGCTGAAATGGTTTTTAAAATTATCAATATCACAACTTATCCCCTTAAATGTGCAAAGGAAGCCTTAACCCAAACTCTAGCACGCCCATCAGACCGTGACACAATTCCATACATAATAGTGTCCTCAAGGAGGTTGAAAAGGAGCACAAGAAACCTCTATAAAGTCTAAACAGGCTCAGTATACTGCAAAATCCCCAGTAAAGGTCATGGTAGGCACCAACAACACACTCACAGAAAATACCTTAGAACAGTTAACATACCACAGATCTAGTCAAGGAAGCCCAAGGAAGAGACATGCTTCAGTCTAGAAGACTCAGAAAAGGTCAAAACCCAGCTTAGAAACCCAGAAAAGGTCATTTCTTATTCCAAACAACTCACATTGGTCACGTCTCTACCCAAACAGCCCACAAAGGTCATGGTTATGTCCAAACAACCCAAAGAGATCATGGTTTTGTCCATGGAGTCCCATAAGGTCACGACTCAATACAAGAAACCTCAAAGGTCATGGTAGGCACCAACAACAACACACTCACATAAAAGACCTCAGAACAGTCAGCAAACCATAGATCGAGTAAAGGAATCCCAAGGAACAGTCATGGTTCAGTCTAGCAGACTCAACAAAGGTCACAACCTAGCTTAGAAGCCCAAAAAAGGTCACAACTTAGTCCAAACAACTCACAGAGGTCACGACTCTGTCCAAACATCCCACGGAGGTCATGGTTTTGTCCAAACAACCCACATAGATCATGGTTCTATCCTAGCAGAGATTCACCACAAGAGCAACAAGAATTAAAATGGAATCGTACCTCCTCCATCATCTTGTCTTTCACCTAGTATGGAATCTGCAATATCCATTGTAGTAGCGAATAAAGTCATGAGTATGAAGTTAATACACAAATTAGATACCTGTAACAACTGAAATATACATTAATTAATTATTTTAATAGATATTATACATTTAATACGATACTTGAAATGTTTATTAAATTTTTGTTAAAACCATAAAAAAATAAAGAAGTGAAAATATTACAACAACAAAATATGGGTGTATACAAAATAATAAATGTTAAACGTCACCACACACAAATGAAACCATTCTGGAAAAAAGAAAAATGAAACCATTGTCGTAGAATGTTTAATGGTTTATGAGAATGGTAATAAAACATATAAAAATGTGAATGGAGAGATGAATTAAATTATTTTATAATTTAGAAAATGAAAGAATGGTTAATTAATTTATTCAAGAATAGAGAAAAAGAGAAGTAACAATAGGATTCCAATATTAAACATGGACATTCCAATATTAAACATGGACACCTTGTGACTACGCGTATTCCATTCATGAGAGAATGAATGATCAATTTTTCTAAAATGCTACATAAATGGAAGCACAACAGTTTTAAAATATTGAGGTTTCTATCCAATTATTTTTATATAAAAACAAAATCTATAAAACATATTAGAATGAGAATATTAACAGAGTTTTGGTAAGGTATTCTTCTGAATAAGAGCCATGATTTAGTTTCAAAAATAATGAAAAAGGAGAAACTCTAAAAATGATGGGAAAGTTAAAACTATTGTGACTGAGGCTAATAAAAATCATTTCTGATTTCAATAAATACTAATAGAGTTATTGTAAAATAATTTCTGATTTCAACACCCAAAAAATGGATATGTTGATGGATTGCTTGCACTCAAGATAAGATTAAAAATAGATATTAGGAAGGAGCTCTCTACCTGTAAAGTACTCATCCTTTTCCTCCGCTTTTCACCAGCTCTCTGCCTTGCCTCCACATAGAGCTCTTTGCCTTTCCTTTCATCAAAATAATAAACAGTAGATGATATCATCCGATACCACAAGAGAATTAACAATTGAATGGAACCATATCTCCTCCATGATTTCCTTTTACCTGCTGTGGAATCAACATTATCCACAGTCATAGTAATAGGGTTAAGTTCTGAACCAAAATAGAGTAGAAATAACCAAAACATAAAATGCAAAAATAAACAGAAGTAAATCAAAAGAACATAAGATAGCATGGTCATGCTGAATACAACAAAGAAATCACACACATAAATATAAAAGAACGTTATAAATAGAAGCATATCCATGAACATCAAAGTAGAAAAAAAAATGTTCCACTCCGAAGATGCAAACGAACAAAACTATGGAGAATTTTTTTGTGTATGACTCGGCAAACGTAGGCAGTGAGGTGGTACCCATTGCATATATATATATATATTTGTGTGTATGAAAGAGATAGATAGGTAGCTGTAGGGCAGAGTGAGAAAAATATAGACCTCAAGGTATCAACAAAAACAATCTAGAAATGAGGATGAACATTCAATCCCACTGCTGCAATGAATGACAACCTTTTAGGACAGTCATACTTGAGTTCAAATTTCCTATATCTGGGGATGGTGACTTAGTTATTCCAAGTGTTGCAGTGATTGTCAATACTAGTTCAAGACACTCATCACTTATGATGTTGAACCATATCCCTTCATCATGTAAAATAATGCGCACTGGAGGAGAGATTCACAACCTGTCCCTCAACTCCGATGTCTCTTATAGTAATTTTCTTATTAATAAGAAACAAATTCATAATAAAATTTAACCTGCATGATTTATTTCAAATTGCATCTCTACACTATTTTCTGAAAGCTTGAAAGGACAATGTATAATCCTAGCGTCATTTATTAAATCATGTGTGGGAGGTTTTTAGGAAAACTCCTCAATAGATTTCATGGAGTACATATCAAGTGGTAAAAAAACAACTCGAGCGCCCTGAATTATCGCATCTTTGATGGTCTTTCCAAGTTCTACATTCCTTTAAAAATATGCACCAATTTTCACATGAAACGAAGGTTATATTGCAGCAGAAAAGTTGGACAAGTAAATACTTTGCTCGAGTATTCATCGTTGTCCAAGAAAATAATCCAACAAGTTGTCATATTTATTCTAGGATACACCATCGTAGGATAAATATTCAAATATGTATGCCATCATTATTTCGTCAAAAATTCTAAAAGGTTTCTAATGGTGGAAACCCCAGACAATCTAAAGCTAGTCGAGACATAAGCTAGTTTTTGTTTTTTGTGTATTACTCAGAAAATGGAGGTAGTGAGTTGGTCAGAATTACATTATGGAGATTTTTTTTTTTTATAGAGATGTGCAAGAGCCTGGAAACTCTTTTCCCACTAAGTATTGTTGGTGATGAAAATTGTCATCAACAGGTTGGTTTAAATTTTAAAGTGAGTGGGTTCTCACCCTGTGTAATATCTCAAGCTAAATCTAAGCTAACCTTTGACTAACTATGAGCATATTTTGTTCTCAGATTTTGTCAAACACTTTGGCACTCTAAATCCTAGAACCCTTGTAACAACTTTTCTTATAGTTGTTATGATTTCTAACTTAACTGTTGGGATGTTTGGGTTGAGACTTTCGTCAAATAGTTGGAGAACAATGGGATAAGTGTTGTTCTGGTGCAAGAGGATACTTGTTTTAAAATTATCATAATTTAATAACACAATAATATGTAGCATAGACGTGAATATATTTTCATAAAATCAAAGGAAACGTGACTGATATTATTTATGCAACTGACAGTGAGAGATTATAGCTGTAAATTATACAATACAAACTAAGAAGAAGAAATATGATAATTACTTTTTCTGACCTGTATATTTCCTGTACCTTGCAGGCTCTTTTGGAGTAGTGGACAACCCTTCAATTGGTCATGACTTGAACAATAAAATGAAGTGGATGACTGATGATTGAAAGGATTTTTTCCAACAGAGTTATGTGAACCCCCTCATAATGTCCATAATCGTTCCCAGTATAAGTTGAAGCATCATCATTAGACCTGGCAGCAACCCCATCATAAGTGTGACCAAATTATTTGGAGCATAACCAGTCGAACCAGATCATTCATTATTCCCCATAATTCCCAGCATAATTAGGAGCAAAAGGATTTTCCATCTAGAAAAAGAATTGCAATAAGCAGCAGCCAAACTGACATAATTTCCATAAGCAGTTGAAGGGGTAACATTATAAGAAGTTCCAAAAGCAGTTCCCGGAGCATTCTCGGCATCATTATTCCTTGCATCATTTCTACAAGCAGTTTATAGCCATTCATTCATTCTCAACATCCTAATTTATGGCATAATTCCTAGCATAATGAAATGGAACAGAGCATTGGTCTGGTATGTAACCCATCAAAAGGAAGGCGACAGGCCAATACCTTCTCACTGCTCTGGTAATAAGTGTATCAAAGACAATAGGGGAGCTATCTAAGAAGAATATCAACAAGATCAAATTCCAAGGAAGAAGGGGTCAAATCATGACACAACGTTAGCAACAAAGAAAAGGTTACAGGGATGAATCTTATTAGATTACTTCTCTATCGATCGCTTGTTGTTTGTTTCTGCCAATTGTCCATGTGGGTGCATAATGTGAAATCATATCCATTCTCGCTTCGTGTCTCCTCTACCATCTCTACGTATGATATACAACGGCCTTTGCTCCATGATCCGCGTGGCTTGAGAGTGCATTAAGGTTTTCCTTATGTTGAGAGTGTATATGGATATGGGTAACAAAGGTTCCTTTAAAGGCTAAGTTGATTTCAGACCATTTAACCACGTTGTTTTATGGGTGCACATATTAAGGGAAGTCGGGAATCCAGGGTTTAGGGGCAAGCTGGAACAACACGAAATGATAGTGACATTGCTCACTCTGGATCTCAGTAAAATGCCTCAACTATTGCCTAAGGACCCTATGATGGGCGCCCCCACCTATGCCAGGGCCTTGTCTACCAGCTATTATGGGTATAAGAACTCTGGAACAAGCCTGAGAACTTAAAAAGATAGATCTTGATTTCAAGAAACGGTATTATGAAGGCGAGGGTTGTCTACCAGCTGTTATGGGTATAGGAACTATGGAACAAGTGAGAACTTGAACTAGTAGATCTTGAATTCGGAAAAAGGTATTATGAAGGTAGGGGCTGTGCCTACTAGCTATTATGTATAATAGGTACAGGAACTTTGGAACAAGCCTGAGAACTTAAACTGGTAGATCTTGAATTCGGTAAAGGATATTATGAAAAGGAGAGAAAAAAATAATTATAAATAATAAAAATAACAATAATAATTATTATTTTGATGAGATAAAAAAAAAGCAATTTCTATTTTTTAATAAATGGTTATTCTATTAATTAGGGAACAAAAGGGAATGGAAAGGTTTTAAAGGGGGAACAATAAAATTTAATCAAATTTCTTAGTGCTTAGGTTATAGGAAAAAGTGAATGGGATAAAGGGTTTAGGGCAGAGAGAGAGAGAGAAGTGAATGGGATAAAAGAGGATAAAATATTTGTATTATGATTATGAAAAGAAAAATAAAATGGGTTTTCCAAATAGCTTTATTATATGAATTTCAAGGGAATTATTTTTTTTAGTAAAACAGAGAAGGGAGAAGATTTATTAAATTTTTAAATGGACGACATTGGTGTTTTCTTAGGAAGGGAAGATGGAGGAGGTTTTTTCAGCCATAGCTTGAGCCAATGTGACCATGAAATGGATATTGATTGACTTTGAACATGTGACCTCAATGAAGAATAAAAAACGACAATGAAAAATAGGTGCATATCCAATGGTGGTGGATTCTCTACCTTGTTTGGTGGATTCTCTAGTTTGCGATAACACAACATAGGATAGACAGTTTCTTCCTTAAACTAGTGAATTTAGGATAGACAATCAACTCCAAGGAGGATAGGTAAATCCCATGGCCAACAAGAGACCATTGGGTAGTAGTGAATGGAAGGGGATATTGTGCATCTTGCTGAAGACACCAGTTTGGTCTTTTGATATAGTATCTGCATCCATATGTAAGAGGTTTCAAGTTCTAACTAAAAAGACAATGACAAATAAGTTAATGCAAGGAAAAATACCCAATGTATAGGATTCTCATAAGTCACTATGAATGCAGAAATGATACACATGCAAGATATTCATTCTTCACTCTAATCCTTGACAATTTTCATCATTAATTTTCCAAAAGTAAAAAAACCACAGTAAGAAAAAATAAAATGAGCTGCTTGTTTACCATACTGGAAAATAACATATATTAAGCTTACCTCACCAACAAGGCTATATTTTGCACAGCCAATAAAATGACGCGATGCTCTACCAACACTTTCCTTCATCCTTGACAACGTCTCTAGCTTTCCTTCAAAATTTTCCTTGGCAAGTGTTGCTTTTGTATCCCCACTAAGTGTCCCTCCAATCGATTTTCGCTCTGAGCTTATTTTACCTTCTTCACTTGATTATAGATCCATCGTATTTGGCAGACTGCACTACTGCACATTAAATATGGGACTTCTTGATTTTGTATGGGCAATAGGATCCTTTGTATCCTCAGTTGCTTCACCATCTAAGTGAAGTTGGAGTGGTGAACTGTGATATGAACTACTCCCTCGTATTGGTGAAGGACTGGAAATAAACAGAATAGAATTCTCAGTTTCTTCAATTGAAACAGAATGTGACAGAGCTGCAGAACGTGCTTGTTCTTGCTTAGCTTGTGCAGTTGCTATAAGATCCTTGGGGATAATTCCATAGGTAAATGGTAAGTTTAGAGATCAAGAGGGAGACAATTGTTCTCGTCAAACCCCAGCAGAATGGGATTACAAAGTAAATATGTGGTCTCCCTTGAGAAAGTTATTCAGAGAGCCTCCAAGTGATATAGAAGTGAGCCAAGTCTATGACTCGTCCCTTTAAGATGAGCAAAGGGAGGAGGACAGCGATTATTCAGTTGATCTCTTTAAGAAGCCTATTGCGAGGATTCAAGGTTGATTTGGTTTGATATCTCAGATAAGCCATGTCATTGACTCAAAATACTCCACTTATGAGGAGCCATCAAAACAACAAGTTTGGAAAGATGTTATGAACTACAGTTAATAATGACATGTGGAAAGTGGTTCTCGGCTAACCTTAGATTTGGAATTGGTAATAGGTTGATTCCATGAGTTCAAAATCCTACTAAGCTAAGAGCAACAACAACACACATGAGGAATCCCATCTTTGAGGCTCCATTGGGAGTTCATATCCCATGTCTTCGAACATGTTTTTGAATGCATGTGCCTAAGAAATGGGTGTATGCATGTCCCCGATGGAAGGAGGTGTGTTTTATTGGAAGTGCATAAGAGGTAAGTAAGGTAAGTGTTTTGAATGTTTTGAATTTTTTTTTATGTTTCCATTTTTTTGTTATATATATATATATATATATATATATATATATATATATATATATTTGTGTGGTTTTCTTAGGTTTTGGTTTGTCCATTATTTCTCATATTTTGTGTCCCCTCTTAGACCATGGTTTAAGGATGAAATATATGGTACCTATTAGGCCATAAAATTTATCATTGGGGTTTATAGGAAATGTGTGAGGCTCCAAATAATCATGCATGTAATTCATTAGAGATTGTTTCCTACAAGTGTGATTTGGTGGAACTGTCAAGGTTGATAAAACTAAGCATGATCCTTGGTGATCATTCCATAGGTAAAGGTTGGAATTGAAGGTATTGAGCCATAAAATTTACCACTAATACTCATGGAAAATGCATGGGATATTTAACCACCATGCAAACCTAGCAAGGCGTATGTGGCCTCACTCTCACCCCACCTTATCCGCATGGGACTGTTTTGCAATTCGTTGACAGATTTTTGTCCTCAAAGTGTGGAGATGTTGGGGTTTCCTCTACAACCGAAGACACTCCTACATCCCGTGACCTAAGCTTTTCCATAGCGCAAAACAAATATATCCAATGAAGTCTATCTAATTCCGTCGCCTGGCTTCGTAGTACGTAAAATGCAAAATAATACTCAAATATGTCAATTAAAGGGAATTTCACATAACAAATGAAACTGATTTAAACTTTAATAAAAATTTGACAAACCTCAAAAGAATCATCGAAAATTGAACCAATTATTTTGAATCTTTAATGAAAAATACACCAATGCCATAAAACTTGAGCAGCTAACTTGAGCAACAATTTTGACAATACTTTTTTATAGTTTACTAAAATTTAACATTACAGATGGATTTAGAGACCCCCTAGAAATGGGTCTTTGAATCCATCTACGCAACGTTAAAATCTAGTAAATTGTAACACTATGGCACTAGTTTGAATTTCATGACATCTATTTTATTCTATCAGAGAACTCAATAAAGAGCATGTGTTCTTGCTCAATACACATAAGGGGATTCCAAGTTGTTGAGTTGTGACACATGATATTAGGTCATTGTCAAAATAGAATGATGATATTGGGTCTTTTTCAAAATGGAAAGGTGTTTTGTTGTATGGGTCGTGTTTTTGTTATGTGTCATTCTTTTGTGTTTTTCTTGTGTTTATTTGTTTTTTATATGGTTTTGTTATTTATTTTATATTTAATAACGTATAGCTATATTATAATATATAGATATGTGTGTTTATATATCATAATATAACAATATAATGTGTTTGGAGTCATTATATATACGATAATAATATTAACCAGTATGTATTATATATATATTAATTTGGTCAATTCATGTTGAGTTGTGACAGTACATTATTAATTTACTAAATTCGAACACTACAGATGGATTCAGAGACTCCCTTAAATGGATCTCTGAATCCATCTGCAGTGTTAGAATTTAGTAAAATGTACAAATGCATTCTCAAATTAGTAATTTTTTCCAGTGTCGAAGTGACACAACTAAAAATGACCAATTATTATCTAATCATTTGAAGTCTACATATCCTATGATCAAATTTGGTCATTTATCTTGGTCATTTTTAGTTGGTTTCTATCCCATGACCAAAGTGGTCATTTATCTTGGTCGTTTTTAGTCATCTCACTTAGAATTATCAATTTTGGTCATTTGTTCCTTTCAAGAGACTGTGGTGACCAAAAATTTTGGTCTCCTGGTCACTAGTCTCTCATTTTCCACCAGTGTATGTTCAACATCTGGGTGTAAAACTGGATCCTTTTTTACATCCACTTCTGCTTCTTTTTTTTGCACCTAGTATGTTCAACATATGGGTGTAAAAGTTGAGGCAAATATGGACGTAAAAGGGGGCACAACAAGAGTAGATGTACAAACTAGGTGCAAAACTAGGCTCAAAACCTATCGCAAAACCTGATGCAAAACCTGGCACATAACCAGGTGCAAAACCCGATGCAAATTACGTCGCAATTTGTGCCATATTTAGAAAAATGACGCAAAAAATGCCTAAAATAGCACCAACCCATGAAATTGCACCATTTTGTCCAAAAAATGAAGAAAAATACACTGAAAGATGGTCTAGACGCAAATATGGATGCAAAAAGAGACTCTAGATCCAGTTTTTGTTGTAGTGTATGGACAATTATATTAACCTCATAATCCATCCCAAAACATTAGGATTCCCATATATTCGAATTTGCAAGAGAAAGATACCATTTAACATAGGAATTCTAGCTAGTGTGGGCCCCATAGTCTCCATGTGTCTTCATTCTCCATTGCCACTTCCATTTTCTCTTGTATTTATTTAATAAGATATATTATTAAATATTTATCCCCTTCTAATGTCTAAAAATAATTTATTATCCCCCTTATTCCAAATTTCAAAGATTCCACCCCCAACCTAGGAAACTAGTGATTTTCCTCCTTGGCAATTATTTAACTTTTAGCATCCATTTGACAACTTTCATGAATATGGAAAATTTGAATTGGCCATTGTGACCCAATGCAAAATTTGGGACATTAAAAATCATCCATTCCCAATATTGCTTGTCCTCAAGCAATTTCAAACATGGTTGTTGAAGAACCTGCTTTTTGTATGATTCTTTGAAGTTGCCACTGAGCTTCCCACCTTGAGTCTTTGAGATTCCATGAATATTTCAGAGAGGAACCACCATTCTTGCTGCTGCACTACTCTGATTAAAATCACATTATTAAGTGGGGAATCCATCTCCCATACTGCTTGTTTCCCAAAGAATTTGAAATCAATGGGACTAAAAACTATACCAGGGTCCCATTGCTTGCATTGCACTCCAATAATTAAGAGTGCTCTCCAACCCATATCATTTGGAAAGAGAATTCCTGGATCCCATTTTCTTGTATGCATTCTTCCAAACATTATGAGTGCATAATATATATCATCAAAGTATATAACAACATAATAAGAATGTACATCAAGGAGGTGCCTCACCAAGAAATCATGAAAGTGCTTATACATCCCAGTGAGTAGACTACCATTTTCCAAGTACATACATGCTTCAAGTGACCAATCAAATCTGATCCAATGACATAGGTGAGTATCCCATGTCCTATAATGCTGCTCCAAAAGGAATTGATATGCATCAAAATATTCAGCCATGTATTCTTTCATCCAAGAAGTGAATGAAGAATCTCCACTCAAATTTGATCCAAATAGTGACCAACAGAAACAAGGAGACTTCAAATGACTCAAAGAAGTATTACCCATACATTCATGAATGAGTGAATCATAAATATATAACAAGGTATGTGGCTGGTAACAAAAATGTTCTCCTAGCATAAGTCTATTCACCTTAGTGTTGGATGAAGTTCCTCCAACGCCAAATGAACCAAGTGTTGAGCAATAAAAACCACGAGTCTTCAAGTGACTCAAATGCATATCATAGAATGCATATCATAGGTGCATCCATGTAGATGTGCATCATCATAAAGTAACAGGGAATACTGCTGCAAATGTGGATAATAATGTGCTCCAAATGATATGTAATGTGCATCAATATAATCATCCATGTGTTCTTTCATCCTATAAGTGAATGGAGAACCTCCACCAAAATCTGAACAAAATAAGGAGCAAGGAAAACATGAAGACTTCAAGTAGCTCAAAGAAGTCTCATCAATACACTAATGAATATGTATATCATCATGTAACATCAGAGGATGTTGCTGCCAATAATGATGTTATTCAATCATATAACTCTTCACCCAAGTGTGGGATGAAGTTCCTCCAACTTCAAATAGACTAGGAAAGGAGCAAGGAAAATCATGAGTCTCCAAGTGACTCAAGTGAACATCATAGGTGCACCCATGTAGATGTGTATAATCATAATGTAAACAAGGATGCTACTGAAAATGTAAATAATAATGTGCTCCAACCATGTCATCATAAAAATTCAATCTAGGAGTTCCATACTCCTCATGTGGCACCATCAAAAAGAACTCTTTCACCCATACTTCATTAGGATGAATGCTGCAAAATTTGGAAGCGAAGGATGTAGGAGAAAGAACCAACTCACCCACATGATCCTTAAGTGAAAAATTGTCATAATGTGAAGTATCCATAGGGGTAGGATTATTCACCTCCCTAGAAAATGCAAAAATTTCTTCATGGGTTGGTTCCAAGGTGGTGGAATTATGCACTTCTTCAAAAATTGTGTAACCATTTTCAAGAGGAAACTCAAGATCCTCTTCCACCATTACTAGTGATTGGATCTCATCACTATCATCCTCAAGAACATCAAGAACCTGAAATTTTTCATGTTTCTCATGCTCCATCATGTCATGAGAATCCTCCAAGCAATCTAACTTATGAAAATCTGAAACATCGAAGGAAAAACAAGTGTCTTGCAACTTTTCAAGAAGTTTCTCATTTTGAATTGTGAGCTTATCAATAACTTCATTATTCTTCAAGTAGGATTCATGTAACCATTCAATAAGCTCAATGACATTTTTTCTATCAAAAAGAAAATACATGAAATTACCTTTGATGTTGCACATTTCTCTTTGAATCTTCTCCATGTCTTCAAGGAATGATGGCTCCTCCAAGGAAGTAGCCCTCCAACAAGAATTTGATACCAATGCTTGAGTGTCATGGAGTATTCTAAGGGCCTCTTGGAGCTTCTTTTCATTCATATTTAAGGACCCTTCAAGAAAATGAGGCTCTTGCAAATGAACCTCTTCATCTTCTTCCTTCTTTCTTGGACCAACTTCATGAAGCTCAAGTGGTGATGGGGAAGTTGATCTTGTTTCTTCTTCAACTGCTACAAGGTCTTCATTTTCATGTTTAATGGAATTTTGGCTTGCAGAAACATTTTGAAATCTGATCTCTATGTCACCAACATATATTTGTGAGCACCCATCAGTAGGTACTCCTTCATAGTTCAAGCCTCCATCAGTAGATGCTCTTTGTTTCATTTCCAAGGTAGCATGTGTCTCAAAATTATCTTCAGTATTTTCAATAAAAACATCTTCATACTCATGTGATGTCTCTTCATATTTTTCAGAGTCACTTTGGAGTGAATTTATATCCTCTTCATGTAATACTTATTCTACTTCACTTATTTTAGAACTAGGTGGTTCATGGGTCTCCTCCTTTTGCTCCTTCAAGCAAGCTGATGCATTTTTCCCCTTAGTTTTCTTAAAATCAATATATTTTCCCCAACTTTGGATAGCCAAAAATGAAAATCCTTTAATAATATTCTTGGTCATGTCTTCAAATATAGGTTCCATGCTTTTTATTATCTCCTCACCATCATATGAGGTTCTCTTTCCATGCCTAGTCATAGTTTCCAAAACATTGTCTTCTTCTCCTACTTTTTTATTTCCTCTCCAACAAAAGAACTTTTGGGTTTCAATATATAATGGGGTTCCTTGAATTATTGTCCTAATAAATATCATACCACATCAGGTGCCAATATCATGCTCTGATACCACTGTAATGTCCCCTTTTTGGAATTTTATTAAAATGCCCAATTTTCCAATTTTTTCACAATTTTGGCTCTTGACTAGTTTTGATGGCTAGACCTCCAAATTGACCCAAATGCTTCAAAATTTTCTCTGAAGGTACATGAATGATAATAAAACTTAAATATAATTCTCATGTATGTTTTTTTACCTCCCAATTACTTCTTCAAACTTGTTTAATGTTATGTTCAAAGTAGGAGTCTTTACTAGCAAATTGGGGCTCCAATTCCCCCTAGGTAATTGCCAGAAATGGCTTCACAAATGATCCCAAAGTCACTTGAAATTATGAAAAGAGGTTGGGTATGTGTAAGGGACCTTTTCAAACTCTCATATTCATCATGGTTCATTTTATACAGGCTGTTATGACTCTTTCCAAAACAACTCCCAAGTCACAATTTCGACCCTTAGGGAAAATGCACCAAATCTTCTCCCAATGCAATAAAAATGAGTAAAATGGATTCCAATGATTAATTACTGAAAATGAGACTTGAAATAAACATTAATTACAGCCCATCCATCATAAATTTATCATATATACATTCCTCCATTTGAAATAATAAGCATTACCATGGCATATATCAAAATGGAGTGGAAATGGCCATTGTTTGCTCATTAAAAGTCATTTTGACATACAAATCTTGGGAATTTTGAATTGAAACTTTCTGAGAATTAAGAACAGAGGATATTCAATTGATTACAATCATAAATGGATAATTAAAGGCTCTCCCAATTCGAAATCATCAGCATTACAATGGTTCACAACAAGATAGTAGGGAAATGGCACTATTTCTTCATTGTTCAACATTTTTACATGAATTCTTTTGAGTTTTTTGACCTGAGAGTCATATGAACATGAAATACAGATCATATTCATCAGCACATAATATAATTGGAATTATAATCTTCCCCAAATAGATCAATAGCTCACCCAAAGCGCAATCCCTCCATTGGCATGAATATGGTGTGAAAACTGGAAATAGTTAAGAGAGAGTGTTGCAATAGAAGAATCCACATGCTTTCCTGTATCTTACACCTGAAAATAAGACTCCATTAAATCTCCATGAAATATCCGAGTTTCCTTTCCAAATTCCAACTAGGATGGGAATCTTTCACCCTCGAAATTGGCTTAAGCAAGAAAACTAGTCATCCACTAGCTCTCACAATTCGCAAATGACAATTTCACAAATGAGCAAAAAATTATTCTCATGGATGATCCCTGTATTTTATAAACATTATTGGTATTCTAAGGTTCCAAATCCATCCATAAACCAAATCTAAGTCGAATTAGTGTGGCTGCTCATGCTATGCCATGTGGCCTCTCTCTTCACCTTCCCTCTTCTCCCAAATTTGAGTAGGAGCCTCTTGGCCTTCTTCAACTCCCTAATTCGACCTATAAGATGCTCTATTCAGTCTTGACATGTCATCCTTTAGATCTGACTTGTATCATAACTGTCATAGAATCTCCATCATTGGTGTCATAGATGTCATAAATGTAAGGGGAATCTAGCCAAGTGTCCATGAAACTCCCATTTGGCTCTTGCTCTCCCATGTAAGTTACAATCCATCCCAAATTTGAACTATGAAGCATATGGACAATTATATTAACCTCATAATCCATCCCAAAACATTAGGCTTCCCATATATTCGAATTTACAAGAGAAATATACCATTTAACATAGGAATTCTAGCTAGTGTGGGCCCCATAGTCTCCATGCGTCTTCATGCTCCATTGCCACTTCCATTTTCTCTTGTATTTATTTAATAAGATACATTATTAAATATTTATCCATTTCTAATGTCTAAATATCATTTATTATCCCCCTTATTCCAAATCTCAAAGCTTCCACCCCCAACCTAGGAAACTAGTGATTTTCCTCCTTGGCAATTATTTAACTTTTAGCATCCATTTAACAACTTTCATGAATATGGAAAATGTGATTTGGCCATTGTGACCCAATGCAAAATTTGGGACATTACACTATCCACCTTATAACAAGGGTTTCTTTTAACTTTTAGGTACAATTGTTATTAGAATTTTTTTTTATTTATCGTTTAAATATATAAAGTTTTATGAAATACTTAAATAGTGGTAGTTTTTTTTCTTTAATAAATTTTTATATATTTTAATTTAATTTGCAATTCTTTTATATTTATTTTAAATAATATAAAATAATTTTTAATTTTTAATTTAATTATTTTTTTAAAATGATACAAAATAACATAAAACTTTTAATTTTTAATGAAAATTAACCTATGATGATGCTTCTCAACCTACCACTTATGTTACTATCAATTTCACTACAGGATGTGTGTTGAAACTCCCCTTTTTATGTGCATTTTGCAAGTGCTATAAGTTTAAAAATTTTAAAGTGGATTTGTGTGAGAAAAATAATTGAAAATGTTATTATAAAGAATTTTAAAAGTATTGTTTTCTATGTTTGCATTGATGTAGAATTTGATTTTAAAATATTTTTTCCCTTAAGTAAAATAATTATTTTCTTCAAAATCAAATTATGATATATAATATTTAAGCATTAAAAATATAATATTTAATTATAAAATATATTAAAAATAACAAAACATTTAAAGAATTTATATGTCAAAGTTAAGATATTATCATCATTTTACTGCAGGATGTGTGTTGAAACTCCTTTTTTTTGGGTGCATTTTGCAAGTGCTATAATTTTAAAATTTTTAAAGTAGATTTATGTGGAAAATAATTGAAAATGTTATTATAAGGAACTTTAAAAAGTATTGTTTTCTATGTTTGCATTGGTGTAGAATTTGATTTTAGTAGAATTTTTTTTAGAATATTTTTTTCTTTAAGACAAAATAATTTTTTAGTTTCAAAATTGGATTATGATATATGATATTTAAGTATTAATAATTGAATATTTAATTGTAAAATATGTTAAAGTAACAAAATATTTAAAAAAAATTATATGTCAAAGTTAAGATATTATCAAGAAAACAAGGGAAAACTACTAACTCTATTAGGTTGAAATATGTAATACCTCTTGAATTAACAATTATTAATTCAGCTGGAAAATAATTTGATTATTATTTTATTATTCTTTGACAAGAGGTCAAGAATAGAACATGTTGTAATAAAACATTTATATTAATAAAATATGCTGAGGTCAAGAATATAACTCCTAGTTGAGTTGCTAAAGAGAAGGAGGTTCATAAATAACCTAGTGCTAGGCAAAATATTATTTAATAATATATTCATGAGCAGCAGGAGGCTAGCATTGGATGGGAATTAACATCGGTGTAATGCAAGAGATGGTGCATTAAGATAGTTTGCTCTTGTGGTTCAGCAAACAAGCGCGGGGGTTCTGGAGCAAGTAGATTGGTTGCTCTGGGAGTTGGTTGGGAGGAACAACTTCTCCACTTGTGTTTTCCCAGTGTTGGTGACAGGTTCCTACTTTGTTTCTCATTAATGATTTAGATGCAATAGGATGTATGTGTGAAATGTTAAATTGAAGTTATATTTCCAGACTGTACTGTTTTTACGCATTTTGTAGAACCATTATCCAGTTTTTGTTATTCTAGATCTGTACAATGTTAAATTGTTCTCAATGTATCTCATATTGGACATTCATACCTGTATCAATGATTGTTAGTAGTGAACTGTTGTAGCAATTATTTTAGTTCTGAGTTGAATTACTTAGGTCTGGCTGCCTCTAATATGTTATACTGGAGTGATTTAGAATTTATGAATCCACATTTAATGGATTGAACCCTCTATTTTACACGGTATCGGATGTTCCTACTGTGTATTTCCTATCTGTATTTGATTATGAAATTTTACCTTAATTCTGCAATCCGATTTTAGGTTGTCGAATGAATTTGAAATGCTTGTTTATAGTTTAGATCTAAGTTATTTTCAGTATGGCGGTTGAAACTGCTTTGCATCACAACAGAATTTGAGCCCAAAATTCGACGGATTCAATATCTGAATTTCGACAAGCACGTGTCTGTTATTCGGTGGGACTTCGTCGACTATCCGACTTTATTTCGAAACCCGTCGATAATTCAACAGAGTATAAAGCTAATATGGGGAAGTCATTCATCCATTAATTGTCAGATTTCTGATTTTTTTCTCGTCGGACGTAGAGTCGAATATCCGACATATAATCATCGAATATCCGACATATAATCGTCGAATATCCGACATGTCAACATCAAAGATCTGACATATCAACGTCGAATATCTGACATATCAATGTCATATATGCTATGACCATTACTTATAAGAAGGAAATATTTTTGACTTCATATCCGTTTGTAACGTCGAATATTCGACGAATATACATACAAAAAAAAAGAAAAAGACCAACGGCATTTTTCATCAGTCTTATGGCATGATCATCAGCTATTGTAGGATATCCTGGCTGTTGCCAAAACAACCATGTGGAGGATGTGCGGCATGGGGTGAATGAATGAAGTGGTGCGTGCACCAGGCAGACACGGACGACATCACAAGGAAAATACTACGAGCGATCGTGAACCTCGTCATGAATGAAGGAAGGAGGATTTGGGAGAAAAAAAAATTCAATAGAAATAGAAGCAGAGTATGTCAGATTGGAATCCCCAACCCAGGAACCTATTGTGAATTTTGGTTTTTTACTACAGGAGGTACAAACCATAACAACCATGGATTCTTATGCACCCCATGTGAGAGTTGTGGAACGTACGTCAAGCTTGTTCAGATCATGCGGGATGACGTTAATATGGCCATGGCTGAGAGTTGAGGAGGATTAGGCTAGATATTTAGAGCGTGCCAACATGATTTTTTTCATCATGAAGAAGAGTGACTTGGACGATGAGACAGATCATTCCTGCAATATATACAGGCACCAACTTATCTTTGACTTCATTCATCTTAGGAAAGAAATTCAGAGCTGTGAGAGCCTCCAAGCTAATTTCCCCCTCTGCAAACAGGCTGATAACATGGACTTCATTGACGAGAGTGAGCCTTGCTTCCCACAACATGGCCTGGAATCACTGGGACGCAGACTGAAGAGAGTTAAAGATGATATGGATATTGAGAAGCGTCATCTTTACCGACTCAAAGGAGAAGTGAGGGAACGTTTTCAGCATGTTGCAGAGGACCTCCATGAAGTGAGATCAATTCAGAGGGAGAAAAATGCCGTTGAGAAGTCTCAACATTAGGAGCAAGCCCATGCCATCTAGGAGCTCGCGGATAGACTGACTCATGTCAAGATTCGGGTAGGAACTATGGCCTTCAAATCTCGAGTGCAAAATAAAGTAGCCAACCATAACGTTGTTGATGGAAACTGGGGTTCTGGGACCTCTCTAGCAAAATAAACATGTCTTTATGTTTTTTTTCTACTAATGGGACAATATGTCTGTATATTTAGGAATATATCCATTAGTAACTTAGATTCTCCTTTTGTTTACTACCATGAATTCCATGAAGAGGACAATGTCAGATTCTCCTTTTGTTTACCATTGTGAATGCCATGAAGAAGACACTTAATTAAGTACATAAGTTACACCTTACATAAGTAAGTACATAAGCTACATAAGCGATGTTGAACTTTGTATCTCACGACTAATTCAAATAGTACTAATATCTTGGCACATAAAATGTTTCTGATTACATTGATAAGAATGGATTCCAAACTAATATGAGATATCTGAATATATCGTGACCTTATACTTCTTGAGATAGATTTGAATTTTGATCATAGTGTTCCTTGTCACCATTTGGTTTCTATTGTTGCAAGTCTTCATTGAATTCACTCTTGGCACACCTAAGCAACATTTGTTTGGTAAATCATTTGATAAATTAAATATGAGTGTGATGACTTACTATAACCATCAGTATATTTCATTGTGCATGCCATCTAAGATAGAACTGATACAAATTGTCTCTTTGTTACCGTTTAGATATGTCTTCATTACTCCACTCTTGGAAATTCTTGTAAGGCATATCATAAGTAGATCACTTGAAAAACATCTCCTCTAGCTAAATATTGTGCAATGCTTTAGATAAAACAAATTATCCTTCGGTAAGTTATGAATGTTATTGGAAGTTTATATTTAGTGCCTAGTCATATAGAGCACAAGTGTGAAGATAATCTAAAGTTGGCTTATGATTTTGGAAGTTGTCTTATTGATCTATGTTCAATAAATAAATGGCCGAATGATTAATTAGATGGATCTTTGTTGCTCATTATGTACTAGCTCATGATCGTTGTTAGTATTGAAATGAATGTCTTTGGTTTGATTAAATGTTATTTACATTGAGGTAATGGTTGAGAATATATTTTCTTTGGACTAGATTGAGCTTATAGTCAAGATCATAGGATCTAATTTATGGATTAATTAATAAAGACTTACAACAGAAGCTAACTCTTTATCAGGTCAATCTTTGTATTTAAAAACAATGGATGACATAAAACTTGCTATATACCTTTTAATCAATGTTTTCTATTGTTTTATGCTAATTCAATCATACTTATTTGAAAACACCTTATATGATATTTTTTATATTGGTCTCTACTCATACAAGCATACATTAGGATATGTACAACACTAGGTTATAACATCTTGGATCTTCTGCACATAATGGAAGCATTTGAGTGTTATCTGATTTCTCATACCAAAGTATGTTTGGTATCTACAATTGTAAAGGGATAGAAGCATAGGTTCTCATGTTTTCCAAAGCATGACATGTAAATTTTCCATTATTTCTACTAGGATGAAGTGAGTGACTAATTATGCATGAATAAAACATAATAATTGTATATTAGTTCTATATGAATAAAATATTATAAACAAAATATTACCTATTTGTAAAGAGTGCATATTTGAATCAATGAAAACAATAAAACAACTTATGAAAAGAAAAACCACATAAGCTTGCAACTAGAACAATTGGTAGCTTTTGAATATTGTTTCTTGTAGTCCTTAGTAGCTCCGGGTGAGATGACTGGCTATGTTGCAGCATAGTCTATTGGTGAAACAACTACTTAGATGATAAAAAGCTGAGTATGGAAGACATTACAGAAAAGATGAACCTTGAGTTTGATGAGGATTTGACATGTATTTTAAATGACGATAATGTAGAAAAACTTATTCCTCGTATACTTATTATGAATGAAGAGGGCCCTAAAGGGGAATCACAAGACCAAAATTCTGAAGATGATGTATTTTTGAATAAAATTGAAAGTAACATGCTTACAAAATTGTCTCTCACGGGAATTCCAGATATTAATAATTTGTTTACCAAGTCTAGAAAAATCAACAAGTTTGATGAGAATTATGGATTTAAGCCTGAGACAGAATGGATGCTATATACAGAAGGTGTCAATATGTTATCTATGATGTGCCATGGAGACGTGGATGCTACTAGAACAACAAGTAATCACTTGATTGAGATTATTGAAGTGCTTGGAATTGAGAACCATATTTCAAAGAGAATTTGTTGCACAAATAATGATGGGGCCCACTTAGATATGAAGAGATACGGTGTACATCCATACAAACAAATGACAGACTGTATATTCATGTTCCTGAGATGTTCTTCATGTTCCTATTCTATCTTGGAATAAATCATTATGTCATCCAAAAATACTATAATGAATATATCCAAACATTCTTTGAAAACATCGTTCATCAAACACATGAATGTAGCTAGAACATTCGTCGATCTAAAAGGTACTATTGTATATTCATATTTCCTATACCTATTCCTAAAGGTAGTCTTATTGATATCTTCATCCTTGATGTGTACATGATAGTAACCTGACCTTAATTCGATCTTTGAGAAAATTCTAGCTCCACGTAACTAAACGAACAAATCATTGATCCTCAACAATGGATACCTATTCTTAGTAGTATACTTTTTTAGTTGTATGTAATCCAAACACAACCCCATTGTTCCATATTTATTTTGTACAAATAGAGCAGGTGATCCCTATGGTGAAACATTAGGGCGTATATAACCCTTCTCTAACAACTCTTCCAATGGCAATTTTAAAATTTTCAGCTGTGGGGTACTCATTCTATGAGTATCTCTAGAAACTAGCATTATTCTTGGTACCATGTCGATTGTAAAATCAATGTCTCATTTAGGAGGTATCCTAGGAAATTTTGGGAACACACCTTGAAATTTTTTCAACACGGGAATTTCTTCAATGTGAGGCTCCATACCAATGGATAATTCTTCCACATGGATCAAATAAAATTGGTATCCATTCCAGAGACATTTATTCATTTGTATGGTTGAGATTTTTCTTACTAAAATCATCCTTGGAATTCCTTTAACCTAAATGATTTTACCATCCTCATCCAGGCACATCATGCTTTTATTATCACAGTCAAGAATAACATGATGCAATTCTATCCAATCCATTCCAATAAACATGTCATATGAACCGAGAGTAATGATATCCAAGTCATATTTGATATGAAACCCATTCATTTCCCAACAACAATTTTTAACCAAGGTAATTTTCCTTTTCATCAAGCTAACCAAATATCTACAATGTACCCATATCACCAATATCTATCCCAACCTTGTATCATTAAAAAGCTACAATTTCAAAACCTACAAATGTATGGAAAATACATTTAAAGACTAATTTTGGTACCTATTAGTGCCCGTAGCCCTATTAGAGCTCTTTTTTATCATAGTGACTTTATCCGTTGTCTAAGAAGCCCTTATCAGGGCTTAAACAAACTTCTGGTTTAAAGGTAGCCCTATTTAAGGCTTAGAAGAATAGACTCTTCTTTGGTGTCACAAATCACTCTCAATAGCCCTTTAAGATTCACTACATACCTCTTTAGGGCTATGTCAGACCTCGACAACCCTAATAAGAGTCTCAGAATACCTATTTAGGGATTTATCGGAACTCAACAGCTTGCTAGGGATCTCAACAACTCTTCTTTAGTGACTCGGTGGCCTATTTAGGGCATATTGGTGAGGTCCTCAACACTGGAATTGCACATGTATTGACTGCATGTACTATCCAATGGGGTCATTGATACAAACACCATGGGTCATATAAAATATGAATGTCTATATGGGAAAGTAACATTTAGGTTCCAAGTGATTGTTCAGGCAATGCATCTCTCAATGGACTTTCGTGGATGGGTAAGATATAGAAGTTACTTCTACGGATAGTAGGGTGAATTGCATTACCAATTTCCCTAGTACCTTTGTCTAGACCATGAATGGAATCTTCTTCCTACATGTTAGATGATGTTTACAGTATTGGATCAAAGGTTTACTGTATTGGATGAATACTACTTACATGTATGACTGTTTTTCATCAACCCAAGGCCTTCTTTCTCTTAAGATTAAATTAGAGGAAATGTCAACTCAAAATGGGCCTTTTAACTCTAATTCAAATTCCATGTCATCATGTGTTAGCCAATGAAATTGCTTTAAATTTGAAATATCGTATAGGTCTTAAACACTTTTTTAATATAAATTTGGGGATAGGTATCATAAAAAAACTACTTTTTTTGTTTGTATTTTCGACATATCTCCTCATGTTTATACTCAAATTTCGATCGGGAGAGCTCATTGGATGCGGAATGTCCTCATCGCATTTTTTCATGTATTTCTAATTTTTGGGGTAGCAGGGTCCGTCAAAAGTATGCCGAGTGGGTACTCATTGGATGCGGAATTTAATTCTGCATCCAACGAACTCTCCCAATCGAAATTTGAGTAAAAACACGGGGATATATGTTGAAAATACAAACAAAAAAAGTAGTTTTTTTCTTTTCTTCCTCCAAAATTAATAAATATTATTTTATTATTTTAACTATTATTTTATTAATTTTTTTAGGAGGCCCATTTTGAGTTTAAATTTCCTCTAATGATTCACAATAAACAAACTATAGAATCAGTAGGTTATGGCTTCCTGGAGATTGTAAGCATGCAACAACCCAGATGGCTTTGCAAAATTACAATGGTGTATAGATGCTAAACGCTGAAAAAGCTTTCAGTCTAAATGTTGAGCATTGGTTGTCATTAATGAAAAACCATAGATGAAAAAGGAAGTCAAATATTGATTATATGGAAAAAGGAGGATGATGACATGGCAAGAATGACATTGGATGTGGGAATTGGACCCATTGGAACACCTAACGATCCAAATGACCCATTCTGTGGTCATTTATACCTTCATGATAAATGAAGTCCACATACTTGGTAATAATGGTAAGTAGATGATGTGGATGGATTTAGAATACCATGAACTTGAAAAATAAGCCTTTTGACCCACACATTAGATGGTTTAATATTCTTGAAGAAATGAAGATAATGTGGCCATTTGGGGTCTTGGAACCTTTGGGGATGACCCTAGAGAAAAAGAAGATGAAGGCACTCACACCATATGTAGGAGAACAAGCCATAAAGGAATATAAAACAAGCCTTAAATAACACCAAGTTTGACCATTAAATTGATCATTCAAATACAAAATAAAACATTAAACTACACTCTCACCTTATTGAAGTCGTCTCAAATTTAAATAAATTAAAAATCCTTTATGATTGGTCAAATCAGAAATTAATGGAAACCAGTATAAATACCCAGTGCACTTCATTTAAAAAAAAAAATGAGTTCTCTGAAATAGCAAACTGTCTGAGGAAATTCGATTGTTATCTGAGGAAGTTTGTGGAGGATAGATGGAGATCTAATTACGCCGGTTTCAAGAAAATTTCGAGGGTTGTAGAAGCAACAACACTGAGTCAATTTTGTGATGAATATGCTGTGAAGTTTTACCATCATCCCCAAAAGTACGTTAATTACACATCCAACCAAAAGCACATAATTAAAGAGATTGTAATTTTTCGTTGGATGTTGTCTTTTGCTACCATGGTTAAAATAAGCAAAAATCATAGCCTTGGTCAATGAACAGAGAATGTTTCTTGGTTTGAATTGATGGTATTGGTGTAGTTTTATGTCAACAATACTTTCAGATCCCATGGTTCAATATTATTGTATTATCACACCAAATTCAAAGCATTATACCATAGAGCTCCCCTTCTTGGATGCGTCAGCTATTTAGAGGAGGCACATTACTAATACAAGGGATGGTAGTAGATCTTGATGCAGGTGTGTGCAACCCTTGTTTAGTACTAGCAGAGTCCACGATAGTATTGACGTGGAAGGTCATGTTGCAGAACGGCCTTTTACTTTAGAACCCTAAAATGCTGGATATGTGTTACACTGCTACTGGAAACTGGGATGATGACTAAAAATATGAGTAATGATGAGAGGA
>LPNX010659760.1:3440-70703 GCA_001517045.1 Pseudotsuga menziesii | reverse complement strand
GAGCATCAGGAGAAGGAGTCACTGCATGGAGGCTGTCTTCAATTCGAATTGACTGTGTAGAAGTTTCTGCTTCTTCTTCATCTTGAACAACTTCATCAGACAGAGTGGAGGCCAAGATTTTTGGATCAAGGATGCTTGTGGTGCTGGATGTGCTCCATGTGCTTCCAAAGGTTCTGTCCAATCTTGCCCAAAGTTCCTTTGGATATTTAATAGATCTACTGTGGTAGCGCATGCTAGGAGAAAGAGCCAGTTCCATTATTTCAAAAGCTTTATCCTTTGCATTTATCCAGTCATTTTCACTCTCAAAGGAATTTCTACCTAATCCATCAGACACCCAAAAGATTTTTCGTCTATGCAGAAATCCAATCATCTTCACCTTCCATTCAAAATAGTCTGAGGATCGGGTGAGAAGAGGAACTGATGAATTCATTTCGAAGTTGTACCTGCAAAACAAAAAAAATGATCCAGTAGGAGATCCGAGGAGGAGAAGTGCCGAGGCTCTGATACCATGTTAAATTTGAGCATATAGATCTGTAGACAAACACACAACTCACAAAGAAGATCTCACAATTTACTCAGCCATTGAAGAATGAAACAGTGCAAAAGGCTTGTAGCTGTGAATGCTTTCATTAATCAAAAAAGTAATCCAGATAATAATTACAATGATGTAAAATGGCTTTAATAGCCACAAGCAATTCGAATCCACATGAGGAAGTTCGAATTGATGACTCTACTTGACTGTAGGTAACAAAGACTTGTCTAAATCACAATTGGAGTTCTAAAACAAAACCAACTGTTACATTTAGTATTAAATAATGGTTAATTGACTATGGTAGGTGAGAAAAGCGCCCCACATGTGTGCAATTAATCAAACCATTATTTAACTGAATGTAACTGACTCCTAACTTGGCTTGACTAGTCATCAACTGAAGTTAAGGACCCAGTAGTTAACTGTCCTTGTCTAAATCATAACCGGAGTTCTAAAACACAACCAACTGTTACATTTAGTATTAAATAATGGTTAACTGACTGTGGTAGGTGAGAAAAATGCCCCACATGTGTGCAATTAATTAAACCATTATTTAACTGAATGTAGAGAGCTAGAACTAAATGTAACTGACTCCTAACTTGGCTTGACTAGTCATCAGCTGAAGTTAACTGACCTTGGCTGGTTTCGGCACTCTCAGTTGCTTCCTAAATTGTATGGATTGATCTAGGAGACTCCTAAACTTATGCAATCAAGTGCAATAAGTGGCAGTGAGCCTCAATTAATGTTCCCCACACTTTGGTAACTGAAACATGTTCCCCAATTAGGTCAAGTTTAACCAATGGTACTAATGACTATAAATAGACTGGATGGACTCCCGATTTAGACATGACTCCTGATTTAGACATATGACCAAATTTGGACAAGGGAGGATTAATAATCCTAACAAGGAAGGGGAGTAAAAAAATCACAGTATAAATCTTGCAGGAGATAGATTGCATCCTCAATCAAGAGAAATATATGTGGCATTGGAAACAATGGCTAGGAGATGAAGGATGCATGGTATGTGGTTAAGACAAATTCTATGTTGCCAGAAGCCGAGAAGGAGCTTATTGAAAAAATGCTTTGTAGTCACAGTGAGAAGCTGACCATTGCTTTTGGTCTTATTAGTGCAAGCCCTGGAATTTTGCTCTATGTAGGAGTAATCTACTCTTGTAGCAAATGGACCCTCTTTCTAGCCACAAATATGATGATAATCTGGCACAAATTTCATGCATGGGCATAATTATACCATGTTCTAGGATACATGCATATGGGGGAACAATGCTTATACATACGAGTATTGCCTAATTCTAAATTTATCCAGATCATTAAGGTTTCAATCAGAAGTTTGCTTTCATATCCAAGATTGTGAAGTGAGAAATTTGCAAGAGATGAAAATCATTTCTATCATTTTAAGGATGTGTTCTTGCATAGATTAGTATTGTTGTGTTGATGCTTGGAAAATCCCAAGTACCGACAATGGGGATTCTCCCCAATAACTGCTCCCAATTAGCTCATTTATTGTTTGGTGTGGGGAATCCGTCCGACTATGATAGAGTTAAGTAACGGTTTAAAACTGTTTTATTGGTTGCGGCCCGGTGCATCGTTTATGTGAGTTTTTTATGTTTTGTAAATGATATGCAAGTGCCTAAACTAAATGCAGATGATTAGGAAGAAAAGTTTTAACAATGTGATGCGTAGGTTCTTACCTCCCGTCTTATCTCCTTTGTTCCTAAATCACAGAAAGCAAATAACAGCTAACCTATCTAATTCTAACTAACCTATCCCTAGGGAGCAAGATGATTATTTGTATGAGTAATGTATTGTATTTTATGCACATAGAATTTTACAGATAGCCGATATAATTCAGAATACAAGGAACACAACAAAAAGATTAACATAGAGATAGCTCATTGTTTATTAAAGAATTCATTACTTATTTGTTGCACAAGATTCAAAACAAGGAAATGAAATCATTCGCAACTAAGAAATAGTTCAAAGTTAGAACGATCTCAGAAATTTGCATAGAAAGCCAACATAGAAATAGTTCTATCTAGCCATCCACACAGCATGCATTTGAAACTCAATAGCTCCTTCTCGAACAGAAAATTTGATCCTCTTTATTATAATCAGAAATAGTTCCTCTTACAATAAGTATTTCACATAAGAAAGCTAGAAAATTCCCCTTCCTATTTGACTTCACCTACATTTATACATCTCAAAAAAAAATCTTGGTTTTCCTGCCCCTTGGGATTCCTTCACATTCGGTTACAAAAGATTTGTCTTTTAGTGCATTCACTAATTAAGAGATACTATACAAAAAATATTACAAATATATTTCCATGTGTCAAAAAGACAAAACCCTTAAATGGGCCCAGTCAACTCGGCAATGAATTGCTTCCATGCCTTAGCATCTGAAGCCATTATCTCAAACTCGGTTGGCTCCAAGAATTTGACCGTGACTAAATGTTTGGAAGCCTGAGCCCTTATTTCAGCCATCCTTGCTGGGAGTAGTCGAAACTAATCTTCTAAAAGGAAGTTACTAAATGCAGCTTGAGCAATCACATTTTTAATCACCCTTTCATATAAGTTCTTTATCAACTGTATGCTAAGCTCATCCTCTTGAAATCTAACATGTAATTGCTGCAAGTGTTCTTCATGAGGTGGAAGCTCGTCCATCCTCCTCTTAGATGATGTCTGACATATGTTATAGGTGGTGAGTAATTTCTTAGAAAACTCCTTGCATTTATCTATTGTTTATTGGACTTCCTGTATCAATTTTTCAGCAGCTCTATTGTTGAAACCTATCAGTTCATACTCAAGCTTCAATCTGTCTAAAGTTTTGACTGGTGTGTTTTCCGAAGGTTCCTTGGTTGTTTCCAACCATGTCAATCATCCTTGAATGAATTCTACAATGTCTTGAGTTTTGTCTTTGAACTCTGTAGTTGTGGATGATATTTCCTGCAACCTATATTCTACTTGTTTGACTTTGAAGACTTCTCCCATGATCTGAAACTGCATCTGATAGATCCTATTTATGAAAAAAAGAGCATGCTTTGTTATAGGTGTTATATATGTCCTTTTTTCATTTGTTACCTTCAACAACACCTCCAAAGAACTCTTCTGAGCTTCTAATCCCACCACTTGGGCTTCATATTTTTCTTCTCGTTGATCAGTCATAGAATTCTATGCTTTCATATTTGCAATTTTGTTTTCCAGTTCCTCTTTCTCCCTGCTAAGGTTCATGTTTGACAACTTCAAAGTATCCTACTATTCTTCTAGAATTTGATACTCTTGTTAAATATTTTCATAATATGAAAGAGTATCTTCATACTTTCTCTTAGATTCTCTATAGACTCTTTCTTCCTTCCTCAAGACCTCTTTCATCTCGGTCATCTTACCCTTGAACTGCTCAAGGGTCTCTGTGATCTTATCAATATTGTGAGCAATAGCAATGCCCAGGGAGGCCAATAGCTTTGGATTATCTTCTACATTTTTCACTACTATTCTTTATGTCACTGTGGTGACCAGGGGTTGGTTTCCCATCCTCATAGTCTTCTCTGTTCTCCACATGATTGAATTCTTTTTGGGATCGAACTATACATCTTCTAGGCATGCAACCTCATAATGATTCGATGGGGTGAATGGCATCAACTCCATCTCAACTAAAGGGAGATGCCCTCTTGTAAGTATATTTTTGAAAGTGGATGGAATGTCCTCAGGGTCATTCTGAACAGGGCTCCATCCTTGATCCTCACCACCTACATCATCCTGACTTTTGTTGGATTGTTCTTCTATGAACCCTTCTTGGTCTTGTACTTCTTGTTCCAAATTCAAAGCTTCTTTATTTATGGCCCTTTCTAGCTCAGCAATATTTTCTTGGATATCCTTCTCTTTCTTTTTGTTTTCTTCTTCTTTCTCAATCCTTGCAGCTTCTTCTTCTTTTTCTCGCTGCTTTTCTTCAGCTAAGAGCTTTCTGCCATCTTCTGTCAGTCTTCGGGCAGCCTCTTCTTTTACTCTCCTGGCAGCTTCCTCCTTCTGGATTTTTGATTCTAGATTGTTGCTTCCACTGCCTTTATCCCCAGTTGTTGTGGTCTTTAGTTTCAGCTTCTTATTCAAGACGATCAAGCTGTAATTGTTCCTATACATCTCTTCTTCTTTGTCCACATAGTCAACATACTTGAAATTTACTTTAAGTGCTGCATTATAGGCTGCAACCTTTCCTTGAGAATCATTTTGGTGAAAATAATTTTCACCAAAATGGAAATTTTCCAGCTCCTTAACAAATTCAAGGGCATTCTTGACCTTGGTGAACTTGTAACTACCCACATAGAAGGGAAATGGTGGGAACACAACCTTCTTTAGATCGAATAGGTGGCTTCCAAATCCATTCAGGAAAATTTGTCTAACAACTTCTTTGTGAACTATGTAATCTATCGCGTACTTTGGTAGCAATGAGGGTGATTTTGTTCCCCCATACATCCTCAAATATGTGCCTTCTTCTGAGAATAAGTAATCCCCATATTCTTTAATAGACTCCAAGGCTCCCTCAGATAGGCATGGACATTCTTCTAGAAAAATCAGCTTGTATAAGGGCATCAGGAGTTCTTCACAGATCATCTTATAATGATTATGATATTTGTGAGACACCAACATCTGGTAAGTTGTATATATAGGGGCTTTTCTTCCCTTCCATGTACACTTTATCCCTTCAAACTGATGGCGGTAAAGTATGCAATCCACTGAGAAGGAAGGAATATAAAATTTAGACTTGCTGAGGTGCAAACCTTCTTGGGCTTCTTTGATAGAGGCGGACAAATTTTTGAATATTATGTCAGCCCAGTTGAAGATTGTTCCTTTCATAGGTATATGGTATATTAGTGCAATCCACCCAAACTTGTAAAACTTCCCATCATCTCTGCCATAAATCTTGTTCAACATCAACACTATTAATCTGTATGAGGTCCTTAGATGAGTTGTCTTGTACTCCCCGTATTACTTGTGTCTAAAAGTTTGTCCTTCAACCATCATCATCTTAGCTGTGGTTGCGTAATCGAGTTTCAAGCTCTTCACCCACTCTATTGTCACACTAATTTCCTTTTTGGGCAAGTTGTACACTACTGATAAAAACACGAATGCGAAGGATGCAAATCCTTTGTTCTCCACATCATTCATCAACATCCTTGTGGTGTCTATCCTAGGCAAAATCCATCCAATGAATTCTGCACAAGGGAAAATTTATGGTCTAGTGGTCACCTTGGTTATCCCGGATCTCAGCGCGTTATCATGCAGGGTCAAGTCTTCCAACCCCACTTCTAGAAATTTATTTTCTACCAAAAAGTGATAAATCTGACCCCATTTGAACTTAGGCTCAGCTCCAATGATTGCCTTTGTGTCCTCATAAATGATCTCTACCCTTGGTACGGGTGCAACCTCTACATCCTTTGCATCTAAGTAATACTCGACAATCTTAGCTTTCTTTTTACCTTTCTTCGTCATGTTGTCTGCTGTGAGCGGTAGCTGCAACAATACAAAATGTCTTAGTGTTACATTATAAAACTAACTCATGCATTTGAATGAAAGAATAGAACAAAATGGATATGATATGCTAGGAAATATGTCCGAAACAATCATCGGTATTTCGCATTACCCTGATATCCATGGCCATTAGGTCAAGACAAACGATACAAGTTAGTGGGTCAAAGTTTGGCAATAAAACCTTTGGACATAGGCAAACCTCGGCCTCTGTACTCTAGAAAATAAAACGTGACCTAACTACTGCAAGGATTTTTCGCACTTCGACGCAAAGACTCTGAAAGGTTCACGACCCAAAAAACACACTTCGTCGCTCAGGGCGGCAATGCCCTAGGTTCACATCTTTGGGCTTAACATCCCACGGCCAAAAGATAAAGTGCTGAAACCTACGGCGTTTTCATGAGACGAGGAGACTATAAACCCTAAAATGCCCGAAAGTGAGAACCCAGTCTGCTCCATATCGGTGAAAATCTCGGGCACCTGGATAATCATCATAACCTGACAGACTGCGAGCAAAAATTCTACGGTCAGACGTGGTAAAAATGTCATGCAAGTATGGCGGAGAGGGAAAGTTTGAACGCTAATAGGAAATGACGAATCTTAAAAAATGAAAGGGAAAACCCCCCTTTTAAACCCACAACCAAACCTACCCAACCTTTCTCGGGAGAACCACAAGTGACACTTCAAAAAATCATTTTTTAACTCATCAAACCAACACAAATGAGCAAAAATACATACCTGGCAGTGGACACACAGTTGGAGGTACTTAGTAAGGACATGCCACGTAAGTTCCACAGGTAATTTCGACCAATCACACGAGCTCTAGGATGGGATAAAATCACAACAAATCTTTCAACCCTTCACTGTAAAAAGTGATGGTAAAAACATCGTTCCCTGGGTATAAATAGACAATTGTTGGCGAAAAACCTTTAAAAGTGGTAGGTAAAACCATTAAATTTGCACGCGCATGGCCAAACGCCATTGGCGCCAAACATATCGCATCATGAAGTGAACGTTAAGTCAATATGGAAACAGCCCCAACAACGACAGCTCTAACGTCCCAATACAACCGCTACCATCGGCTCAATACGCCCGCACTTCTTTCGCGGCTTCAATGATCACAAGGCATCGGGAGGTAATTAAGAAAACTGTCGCCATAGCGGCTCGATGGTGAAGAATACTCCATCGTAGCGGGCTTGGTGAGAAACGGGTTATTAATGAGGCACCTTCTTCGCTGTAGAGGCAGCATTAGAGAAAGACATCTGCCATAGCGAGTCTAAAAAGATCGACATAATTTCCGCAAATGAACTGCAAACACACCCGCCGTGGCAGTAGAGCAATAAAAACATGTCGAAAGAAGTTCTGATTCTCAACACTACTCTTCATCCGTCATTGCAACATGAAATCAAGAAGCCTTTGTCGTATCAGATTCGATAAATCAAACAAAGATGCGAACAAAAAGAACAACCACCATAGCGGCCATGGACTAGAAAAGTGATCTACTGTAATGGAACAAAACCATCAAAAGTTTACTAGATAGTCAAACTAAAAAAAATGCCCTCCATAGCGGCTCGACAATCAATAAACTTTTTTCCATAGTGGCTCAAAAGCAGGGAACCATCCGCCGTAATAGGATAAACAAAATTGGAAGTCTTTCCGATATTCAAACCAAAAGTCACCCACCGTTGCGGCTTGAAACAAAAGAATCTGTCTGTTGTAGCGGATCAGAACTTGAAAAACCATCCGCTATAGCGAGTCAGAAGCACATTTCTGCCTTAGTAAAAAAATGAGACTCTAGAAACATTTCCATGATAGAAACAAAATGTTGGATATCAAACTCTAAGCCTAATAAGCAAAACTAAGATTTTAAAGGGTGTCCTAAAAAATGTAAAAAAAAATTGGGGATAGTTGCAGGAGAAACATGTTGCTAGTTAGAAAAAGCACAAACCATAACCTTATTTAATGTGAAAACTACCAACTTGATCATGGTCCTTCCCTGATTTAATAGTTTTGGTTTGGTCTTCGTTTATGTGTTCAAGATAATGACTTATTTGGAGAAGAAAGAGATTTAATATGCTCTTTGAAGAGAGTGTGCATCATCATTTCGAGTTTAACTATCATGTCAACATTTTTTTGAATTTAACTATACCAATAAATTGACAGCTTTATTTTTAATGTGGACTTCATATGTTTTAAAATTGAGTTGAGAAAAGGAGGCTATGTGATTAATGTGTGCAAGCCATGTGAGCTCCTTTCTTTGGTGCAAAGCTTTAAATAAGGATTCGCTAGTTATAACTAGGAATTCCTAACATTCGGTTATGGAATCCTCTTTTCTCTTTGGTTGTAGATAGCTTCTCAGTTCATCCAATTGCTATATGATGAAGGGTGCAAACACACACGAAGAGAAACACATCCTCTTTTCGTAAAATTTGAAACCTATTATTTTACTCTTTCATAATATAGTCCTTAGTACCTGATTGAGAGTTCATAATACTTTCATAATACCTAACTGACAACAAATTAATTGCACTTGCATTATTTTGAACCATAATCATAACCTAAGTTTCATGCCATGGTGTCTTTTCACGTTATCGATGAAGACAAATAATTTCAATGGTCTAGAACGACAGAAGGAAAGCATCATCAAGTTGTAAATTTAACCTCCATATGAAACTACATGCAAACTTGTTTCTTGTAAGGAAAGGCCAACTTTAATCGATGCCCCAAGGAAAAAGAATTTAGTTGATGATGGAAGCTCACACTTCTTAAATTTATAGACATTTCAATGAATGATGGAATCTAAAAGTTAATAAATTTATAGAAATTTTGGTGTTTGGAATACCATTGAAAATCTAACCCCTGTATTCTCTACATCTTCACACACCCCTTCTTCAAAAACCCTCAAAAGAAACCAATGTTCCATACTAAGAAAATCATTTACCAATTCACCATGGGGTAATCATGTGATGTGTTCTCTTTGTGTAGGTTGTTATCTCACCCATTCATATGCATTCATAGAGTAAAATTCACCCTAAACCAAATCTAACAGATTAATTTTTCGCAAAATCATTTTTCCATTCGCAACATTGAAACATTCAGAAATTTTATAGAGTAATAATGGAAAGTATTTACCATTTTTGGGGCATTGTAACCTCTTGACGACCTCTGCAACCTCTTCTATGTGGCCTCTTGACCTCTGTTACCTTCGAGACTTCGACAATCCTTACAAAATCTCAGAAACCTCCAGGATCCGGAACTGGTAAGGTAATTGAAAATGCAGTCTCTTGCCCAATTATGTGACCTCCAGGCTCTATACAGCTTGCTGAGGTAACTGAAAATGGATTCGGGGGCAGGGTAGGTAAGTGAAAATACATTCGCGTGGCTGGGAAGGTAAGTAAGTTTGAAATTTTAGGTTTGTTTGTTTATATTTTATATTTTTATATTTTTATTTTTTATGTAATGCTTTTTTATATATTTAATGTTTAATGTTTTTACATATCTAATTTATTTTTTTATGTAATGTTTTTTTTATATATTTAATAAGGAAAATCAACCTAATAAGGATGATGATGGTGATCACCATGTTGATCTCATATGAAATGATGATGAAGATGATGATGATGATGACGATGACGACGACGACGATGATGACAATGACGATGACTATGATGATGTTGATGATGATGATGATGATGATGGAGATGATGATGATGATGTTGATGACAATGACGACCACGATGATGATGATGATGTTGTTGTTGTTGATGATGATGATGATGATGACGACGACGACGACAATGACGATGATGTTGATGATGATGATCCATATATATGACAACGACAATGATGATGATGTTGATGACGATGACGATGACGATGACAATGATGATGTTGATGATGATGATGATGATGATGACGACGATGACGACGATGTTGATGATGATGATCCATATATATGACAACGACGATGATGATGATGTTGATGACGATGACGACGATGATGATGATGTTGATGATGATGATGATGATGATGTTGATGATGATGTTGATGATGACGATGATGACGATGTTGTTGTTGTTGATGATGATGATGATGATGATGATGATGAGGATGAGGATGAGGATGAGGATGATGATGATGATGGTGATGATAGTGATGATGTTGATGATGATGACGATGACGACCACGATGATGATGATGATGATGATGATGATGATGATGTTGAGAAAACACCAAGTCCACATATGGAGATGTGGTTCTAGCTAAGTGGAATTGAAGATATTTCCAAAGTCATATTGTTCAACAACATACCTCATGGTGGATAAATTAATGGTGACTGATATGGAAGAGTGGTCCAAGGTATTTTCTACAAGTTCAAGTGGATGGTGCCAAATGGTACATTGGTGGAGTAGTTAGGCATAAGAAGGAAATTGAAGAAATCTTGATTGGTGGCACAATTAATTGTATTTGATTTGTAAGTGTGGTAAAAAATGATATTGTCAATGGCATCAAATCACATCACCTCAATTGCATCAAATCACGCCATGCCTATATCATGTTATTCATGTCAGTGGACACCATTATTTCTATTCCAAAAACTTATTGTTGAGTTCTAAACAATTTTTGTACAAAACATCCTTGTATTCCAACAACCCATTATCGAGTTCTAAAAATTTGTTTGTAGAAAACTTTGTTTTCCTTTAGGTCCATGTGTGTTGATGATGTCCATGTGTGCTGATGATGATGATGATGATGATGGTGATGACGATGACGATGAAGATGATGATGATGATGATGATGATGACGACGATGATGAAGATGATCATGATCATGATGATGTTGATGATGATGATCATCATCGATGATGATGGTGATGTTGATGATGATCATGATGAAGATGACGACGATGATGACGTCGATGATGATAAAGATGAAGATGATGATGAATATGAAGATGAAGATGATGATGATGTTGACGACGACGACTACGACGACGACGACGATGATGATGGTGGTGGTGGTGGTGGTGATGGTGGTGGTGGTGGTGATGACGATGATGAAGGTGATGATTATGAAGATGACGATGACGATGGTGATGATGATGATGATGGTGATGACGATGACGATGATGAAGATGATGATGATCATGGTGATGTTCATGATGATCATGATGAAGATGAAGGTGATGATGAAGTCAATGATGATGACGATGACGATTATGAAGATGACGACGACGATGATGATGGTGATGATGATGATGATGACGACAATGATGAAGATGATGATGATCATGGTGATGTTGATGATGATCATGATGAAGATGAAGATGATGATGAAGTCGGCGATGATGACGATGATGAAGATGATGATGAAGACGAAGATGAAGATGATGATGATGTCGACGACGACGACGACGACGATGATGATGATGATGATGATGATGTTGATGATGATGATGATGATGGTGATGATGATGATGATGAAGATGATGATGATGATGATGATGATGATGAGGATGAGGATGATGGTGATGGTGATGATGATGACGATGAAGATGATGATGATGAAGACGACGATGAGGATGATGGTGAGGATGATGATGATGATGATGAAGATCATGATAAAGATGATGATGATGATGATGATGATGACAATGTCGATGATGATGATAATGATGATGATGATGATGACGATGACGGCAATGAAGACGATGACATTGATGGTGCTAACGATGATGATGATTATGATGATGATGATGATGCTTATGATGCTATTGATGATGAAGATGATGATGATGATGATGTTGATGATGAAGATGATGATGTCGACGATGATGGTGATGATGAATATGAGGATGATGATGATGATGATGATGATGTCGATGATGATGATGATGATGAATATGAGGATCATGATGATGATGATGTCAATGATGATGATGATGATTAATATGAGGATGATGATGATGATGATGATGATGATGATGATGATGATGATGATGATGACGACGACGACATTGAAGACGTTGACATTGATGGTGCTAATGATGATGCTGATTAGGATGATGGTGATGATGATGATGAAGATGATGATGATGATGATGTTGATGATGAAGATGATGATGACGATGATGTTGATGATGAATATGATGATGTCGATGATGACGATGATGATGAATATGAGGATCATGATGTTGATGATGATGATGATGATGGTGATGATGATCACGATGATGATGCCGATGAAGATGATGATGATAAAGATGAAAATGATTATGATGATGATGATGATGATGATGATGACGACAATATCGACGATGATGATCATGATGAAGATGAGGATGATTTTAAATCGATGATGATCATGATCATGAAGATGATGATGATGACGATGAATAGTTGTCGAATTTTAGATGAATAGTTGTCAAATTTTTTACTTGGGCTTATCGCATGTCAGACGAGAAGGTTGTCGAATATCAGATGAAATATCATCGAATTTCAGATGCACAAGTTGTCTAATTTCAGACAAACATGTTCATCGCAAAACCTACAAGGCGTAAAGTAAAAAATTTGACGACTCTAAAAGATGAAAAAAAAATTTGGAACGTACCATACTTTTCATCATTGAAAACCGACACAATCGTACTTTATGTCGGATGTCATCGGATTTTAGGCTCAAATCCTCTTGTGCATAGAGAAAAATTGTAATTTTAACTATACAAATCCTATAAGCTTCTTAGCACAGTCGGTTTAATGTTCTGAGATCATGATCGGTAGGTGGAAGCAAGGGTTGGTTGCAAACACTGGGATAAATTTCTAGATCCAATAAATTTATGGTAAGTTAAAACCCAAATCAACTAGAAACTCGTTGAATCCACACAATTGAACTTTGATCCACAAAACTAGAAGTTTAATGGTCCAGATCTAACCCGCAGCAAGATCGATGGTTCGCAGAAGTGTGAAAGTCAAAAGATGGATCTATGGAAGTCCCAAAGAGTTGAAAGGAAACCTGACTTTCGCAATCCATAGGTCTAGATGTTGATTTCCAAGTTTCAAATATCAACGGTCCGGATCTAATCCACAAGGCAGATCAATGGCTGATGTTAGTCGTGAAGTTTCATTGGAAAGTTCAAGTGTTTGTTTTATAAAGTTTCTAACTTCTGAGTTTCGCGGTGAAGGGTAGAAAGCAGGAGGTGGAAATCATAAATTCTAAGTGATCGTATGATGAAGGTTTTGATATCTGAGTTCTGCAGTGAAAGGAGGGAAGTGAAAACCGAAAAGCAGAAATTTTAAGTGATCGTTTGATGAAGTCTCTGACTTTCGAGTCAGTAGCAAAAGGCGGGAAGCGGAAGCCGAAAAGCAGGAAGTTTAAGTGATCGTTTGATGAAGTTTCTGAATTCCGAGTTTGTAGCGGAAGGCAAGAAGTGGAAGCCAAAAAGCAGAAAGTTTAAGTGATTGTTTAAGTAACTAATTAAGCATGGCTCAGGTAGCTTTATTTGAAAATGAACATGATGTAAATTTATCTAATACCTTGTTGAAAAGAAACTCGTGGGAACGATGAAGAATGGGAAGGTATCATTTCTAACCCCACCACTGCTATATTAAGTGATCCAGGATCCACATGAGTTGCAGCACCCGAAGGATGAGGGAGCTCTACCAACTCACTAAGGTAAAGCATAAAAAAAACTGGTTAGTTCAACCAGCCATTGGAGCTAAATGGAAGGTAATTGATTTTGTTTGATGAATGTGAAGAGGAAATACAAGACCATAAGGCATAATTTGAATGTTTTACCTCTAATTAACTTGTTGTTGGGAAGCTTGGTGTAGTACTGAGAGTACTCTTAACACTTTGTGTGTTTTGCTTGGACATCCAAGAGAAACCAGGAAGGTGCTTGCAAGAAAAATACTTATAAAAGATATAGGCACTATAAGTAAATTTGTTCCTATAGAGTAATAAGTTTACCTATTGGTCAATAGGACAAATAAGAATACTAGAACCTTTACAAATCTTGAAATCTAATGATGTTAGATTCTGATTCATGTATACAATGTTGATATTAACCTTTGTAGACATGCATAAGTATGTGCATATGATGATTTCCATGGATTGGTTGAAAAAGTATATAGTAGGGTTAAAATTATGCTAGAAATGTTGACCCTACACCCAACAGATGGAGCCTCTGTCGATAAACCATTCTAGGGTCTATGAAGAGACATGCAAGGAAGTCATGTGTGGGAAATAGCTTTTCCGAATGCTAGAATGGAGTTCAGAATTGGACAAGGGAAAAACTTGAAGAGTATGGACATAGATCGAGTGATTGATTCTCTGATCAATCGACAGAGGGAGAGTGTGAATGAAATTGATCATTCCTCTGATAAATTCAACTGTGAATCACTTGAGTTAAATATATGTAACTCAGATAGATCTAAGACTAAGGATAGATTCCAAAAAGTGGAGTTAGAAGTAAGATACAACTCCAGAATGGCTAAAGTCAACTTAACCTGCATGGGTAGATCTATGGGTGAGATTTGTTGGACGAGATGATCCAACAGATGGTGGAATTTCCACTGAACTAAAGTGCATAGAGATTAAATTGTGGAATGTGGACCCGAAAGTTCATTGTTTGTTCTGACTAGAGATAGATCCAATGGCCCTGGAACATTTCGCTAGAAGGAAGAATGCGGAAGATAAAAGGTGAGTCAGGCTGCGAAATTGGAAAGTAACCGACACGAAGGGGATAAAGATCAATGGACAAGGTTGATCATTGAATAACATCTATGGATATCAGTGATTCCACTGGTTAAAGTTGCTCGGTCTTCACAAAACTGAATGGATGTAGAATTTTTAATAATCTGATCTATAGTAATTGAAGTCCACCGTCGATCTAGGTGGATCAAGAGCTAACAGTCCTTAAGGATTACGCTAAATCAATTAGCGAGCTGGTTAATAGTCCAGTTTGGACGTGGAATTTTTATGAAAAAAACATCTCACCTGCATTTTGAAGTCCTCTTTTCATCAAGATCTGAAGGAATACTTTTCGAGTTGGTTGGATTTAGAGGTTCTACCAAATATAGAACCTGACTAAATTACGTATCAGTCACAAGAAAGACTGTTTACAAGGAATTCGGGCAGCAGGATCTGAGTTTACCTTCGTTGTAATCCAACCAGTAAGCTACATGAAGTAGTGAGAAAGAAGGATGAACAGAGAATGTTTAGTTAATAAAAACCCTAAACATATTATGTGGTGAAGGGCGCAATGAGTGTGTGATGATATGGTATGAAGGCATGATGAACAAGATTGCTTAAATCATGGGTATGGAAGGTTTGTTTCAGTTACATAAAGAAGGTAAAATTGTCTAGTTATTTTAATGATGCATTTAAGATAATCATATAGTGTCCTAGAAATGGTAGTAACTGATTTGGTTTGAATTACTTAGTATTGTAATTTTTGAAGATCACTTCAAGGGTTAGTGTAAATCTCGTAGAGGCCCAACAAATTTCTTGGATGTTTGGAAGTTATAGATTTCAAGTAGAATTGACTGAAGACATGGCAATACGGCTATACCCAATAAAATAAAGACAAGGGAGAAACATCTGAGAAGGACCTCATGGCGGTGAAAACTAAACATAATAGATTTCTAAATCCCAGATTTGGAATTTTGATATTTCTATATTGATTTTTTACTAATATAGAAATTGTGTTAAGATGACATGTTATGTGTGGTTGTCCAGATTGGCAGCAAGTGTAAATGATGGAGAATAAGTGCTCCCACTCACCAGAGCCAAACATTATGAGGATGGACTCAAGATTACAAAAGAATCTAATTATGTAGGAGACAGAATTGTGAATTCATAATTTGAATTGATTAACTATGTACTAATGGTTTGATGTAGGAACCATGTCAGGAGATACATTGCAAAAAACCATGTGTGGTGGCCTGCAAGAAACAAAACACCAAGTGGGATGATAAAAGTTTCCCTTGGGGTAGGACTTTGGGAGGGTGCCATTGTTGCCTAAGACCAAAGCAAGATATCTATGGAGTTAGTAGAAGTTGCTTATGAGAATATATATTTTGGTTATTTAGCATCTTCTCGATGTTATACATGCATGATATTGCAAATCTAAAAATGTTTTAATTCAAATGTGCTATAAAGACCCCTTATGCAGGACACCATGGTTACCAAGAGATGATTCAAGCCTTCAGAAAGCAATTCTTCTAGCCCAATTTCAAGGGCAAATTTAGTTGACTATGCCCGAGGATGATTTATACAAGGATGAATTTGACCATTTAATATGGCTAGGGTGTCTTTTATTTGTTTTCTGTCATAACAGCTGGGTATTTGATTAATGTGTTTGCAGATATATGGATATAGAATTTTTTTTATATTTTATTTTTGAGGTATGTTACAGAATATAAGTCTTAAAAAGTTCATATATTATCAAGAAAACAAGGGAAAACTACTAACTCTAATTGGTTGGAATATAAGTCTTAACGTAGTACGAATAAGGAAGTTGTTCACTCCAAGCCTAGTGCAAGGTCTTGATTCCATATTCTAAGGAAANGGGGGGGGGGGGGGGGGGGGGGTTGAAGCCACAGTATGAATCAACAAACTTTGATCTAGAAGGTACATTATAGTTACCACTGGTTGTGATGAAGTTTGATAATTATTTTTATTCGAGCCTTCACCAACATTCCTTAATTTGATTGTGAGGAAAGATATTTGAAAGCAAAAGGGAAAAAGTACTCTAATGGATGTTCAAAACCCCTAGTAATAAGATGTAACATTCGTTGGCATAGAAAGTGTTCAAACATCGAGTTCAAATATGGAACTCGTTTTTCATAGTTCTCACTATAATTTAGTGTAAATAGTCAAATATTGAATATTGGACCCTTGATATGATTTTAGTGAGGTCGCTAACCCAAACATGTTTATTGTGGTGTACATTTTATTTATGATAATATGGAAGTTGAGAAGCTTTCATGAAATTTGGATAGCTGCCACCTGTTGAGAGGTGGGACATCAACTTAGTTTTTTCGGGTTTGTGACTATTTGACTTGATGCCCAAAAAACTTTTGCTAATCAACAACCCCTTTAGGGTGAACCTTGTCTTGCAAGGGGTAAACATGCCACTTAGTTTTAAAGATTTGTAACATGATAGGACAATATAAATTCCTCTCTTCAATCAACTTGGCTCGAATCTCCCCAATAATATAATTATTTATACCTATTATTCACAAAACAAATTCCTCAAATCGATCATTTTTTCCAAGGAAAATATTGCAGGAAAACTCAAGGGATGCTTCCCCACATTTGTAGATGAAATCACTAGTAAATGTGTTGATGTAGAGAAATATAGTTCACTTGGGATTTGTGCACTTGCTAGCACGAAAGTAACATACTCGCCTCTCCCCAATAATATATTATTTAATCATATTATTCACAAAATATCTTCCAAATATATTGTTTTTTTCCAAGGAAAATATTGCAGGAAAACCATAGGGATGCTTTACCACATTTTTAGATGGTATCCTTAGTAAATGTGTTGATTTAGAAATGAATTTCACTTGGGATGCACTTGCTAGTAGAAAAATAACCAAAGGCCTAGCAACTTAGGGACAACTAGTTGAGCTAACCACTTGGGCTAAAAAAAATTGAGCATATTTCCCTACCCTTTAAGTGAGTATGAGGTTGCTACTACCTTGTGAGTGCCAATCAACACACAAGGGACAAACATGTCACAAGGAAGGTTTGAACTAAGGTGAGGAGGATGACAACTTCTACTCTTAACCGCCCAATCTAGACCTAGTTGACTAAAAGTTTGGAAACACCTTGCCCCACCCTTAAGGACATGAGCAAGAGTGAGATTGTTGGTATCATGCCACCCAAATAACCCCATGAAGGAAAACCTGTCGCAAGAATGAGTTCAAATCGTGTGGGGCGGATAACAACTTCTCCTCTTATTCACCCAAGCTAAACCCAATTGACTCAAATGTTTAGAAACATGTTGTCCCACCTCAAGCATTCACGCAAAAATGAGATTATTATTACATTGCTAGCTCTATTTCGCCCATGATAGAAAACATGTCATAAGCAGGTATAGGCAAAGAGGATAACAACTTCTCATCTTAACCACTCAAGCAACAAAAGTTTGGAAATCTCATCGCACCCTGAATCACTTAAGTGAGAGTGAGATTGTTGGTATCTTGCCAACCCTAATTGACCTATGAGGGACAAACATGTCACAAGCAGGATTTGAACTTGGGTAGCAAGGATAACAACTTTCATACTTAAATACCCTTGTTAAACCTAATTGACACCTCCTTAACCCACATTTTTCACATATCATATTGTATCACCGTCAAGCTTGTAAGTGAAAATGAGATCATTAATATCTTGACAACCATAATTAATGATTGGTTCAAGTGAAGTGAACATGTCACAAACTATATTTAAAATTAAGAAGTATACTAACAATTACTCCTCTCAACCATCCATCTAAACTAGACCCAATTGACATCCTTCACCTACCAATTTATTAAAATAGCATCTAATGTGATGTAAAAGATGGAAAAGTAAATAACGTTTTTCTTGGTGAGGTGGAGTGAAACATACTTTTCGTTATTTACAAACATTCTATAGATAAGGACAATGAAGTTAAGTAGCATAAGAGGTTGACCTCCTTGCACGCCCTCTATCACATCATAGGCATCAAGACATTTATCCTTTGCTCAAATAATTCAATAGATATGCTTGCCATTTTTAACGATTTTTATAATTATAAGATTCAATACTACCCTTCTATACTCTTCCAAAAAAATTAGATATCCAATAATTTTATGATATGGTTATGTGGGGACAAAGAAAAGATTCTATTTTTTGGACGGATGCCCAAATTGGATTGTATGTGTAGAATAGAAAACCGAACCGATACCTCATTGGCGTGGGTACATGTAATTCTCATTTGTCATACGTCAACTTAGATTTTGGCGAGATTTTCAAGAGTCCCAGTAGTTGTTCACAAGGCAAGGAGAATAGGTTTGTATTTGGAAAATATAGTTTCATCCTTGTATGCTTAAAAACTAGAATCCTCCATGCATTACAAAACCAAATTATTCCAAATCCACTAGTTAATTACATGTAAAGAATTTCATCTTCATTGGATTGATTCGCATCGATGTTAAGATAGTTAGTCTTGCAATTTACAGGCCGCGTGCTTGGAAGAGGTTAAACCTTGATATTAAAATCCAAGAATTAAGATATAACATCCAAGTTGGGGATAAATCATTTCTTTATTTTAAGAAAATTGACAATATTATTTTGAAATGGAATAGATGGACATTGTACATGATCATGATTTCAAGTTATGAGTATTATTTTGAATAAAAGAATATTGGATTACATTTAGAATTTTGGAGCACAAGATACAAACGCATAAAGGTAGTTTTTTATTTTATTTTTGCAAGTTAAATCTCAAATTTTGGACTACTACTACAACAACAAAAAAAGCACAAAATTAGTTTATTTAGACTTATTCAAAGATAAATGTGCAATATCAAAGGTAATTTCATGTATTTGATTTTTTATAGAAACAATGTTATTGAGCTTAGTGAAAGGTTAAATGAATCTTACTAGAAGAATAACGAAGATATTCATAAGCTCAAAATTCAAAATGAGCAACTTCTTGAGAGGTTGCAAGATACTTGTTCTTCCTCCTATATTTCAGATTGTCATATGGTATATTGCTTGGAGGATTCTCATGACATGAGGGATCATGAGAAAAATGAAAAAATTGTTCTTGATGTGTTTGAAAATGATATGGATGAGATCCAATTACTTGTTGTGATGGAAAAGGAACTTGAGTTGCCTCTTGAAAATGGTTACACACTTTTTGAACAAGTGCATGATTCCACCACCTTGGAACCACCCCATGATGAAAGTTTTGATTTTTTAAGGGAGGTGCATAATCCTACCTCTATGGATCCTTCACATCATGAAAATTTGAACTTTCTGATCATTTGGGTGGGTTGGTTCTTTCTCCTACATCCTACACTTCCAAATTTTGCAACATTCATCTTAAAGAAATATGGGTGAAAGGTTTCTTTTTTTATGGTGCCACATGAAGAGTATGGAATTTCTATATCTCCTTTTTATGATAACATGATAAGAGAACCATATTATTTACATTTGCATAAACATCCCTTGTTACATTATGATTATACACATATATATGGATGCACCTATGGTATTCACTTGAGCCACTTGGAGACTAGGGATTTTTGTTGCTCCTTGCCTAGTCCATTTGATGTTGGAGGAACTTCATCCCACACTTGGGTGAAGAGATATATGATTGAAGAAAATTATTGTTGGAAGAAACATCATTTGTTACATTATGATGATATACATATCCATGGGTATATTGATGAGACTTCTTTGAGCCACTTCAAGTCTTCATGTTTTCTTTGCTCCTTATTTGGTTCAGATTTTGGTGGAGGTTCTTCATTCACTTGTTGGATGAAAGAACACATGAATGATTATTATTTTGATGCATCTTACATTCTTTTATAGCAGCATTATAGGACATGGGATCCTCACCTATGTCATTGGGGCAGATATGATATAATACTTGGTGCTTGTGTGTATGGGCCACATGATGATCTACTTACTTGGATGTACAAACACTTTCATGATTCTTTGATGAGGTACCTTCTTGATGTACATGTGTATGATATTGTTATGTACTTTCAGGATCTATATTTTGTACTCATGATTTTTGGAAGGGAAATACAAGCAATGTGATCCTGGCATTGTTCGGTTTCATCTCACTTGGAATATTAGTTCGATTGTTGTTTTGAGAAAGAAAACCAACCTTCAGTTGTTTCAGTTCATCTTTGTAGAGCAGTGTTCTAGTTTCCTATGTGGGAGACCTTTTGAGAGATGTATTCAATTTTCGCATGTTTGGTGTTCATGGAATTTAATCATAGACATTTCACACCATGCATGTATCAGGATCATATGGCACCCTAGGATCATTTTTGGTCTCATTGGTTTCAATTAATTTGGGGGCAGCAAGAAGCATTGGAGATTTAGTCACCACTTGAGAAGATGATTGTAATCAGAGTAGTGCAGCAGCAATCATGTTGTTTCCTCTCTGAACTTTTCTTGGAATCTTAATAAACTCAAATTTTGGTAACTCGGTACCAACTTCAAAAAATTATACAGAAGCAAAAAGGGGTGAAAGTTCATAAAAAGTTTCCAAAATATGGAGGTAAAGATTATTTGTGAAAATTTGGTTTTTATAGATTTGATTAATCCTTTTGGTATTAGTGGTGATGTTACCAAATACACCAATATGCACAATCCACATCTCTTTAATTTTGGGAACACAAAATTTCAGTACATGAGTGCCACTACTCAAATTGCATCTAAAGAAAATTAATGAGCAGAACCATAAGAGGGTACTTGGTGCAAAGGAAGGAGTACCAAATGAAGATGCCACTTGGAAATATGAATTTTTTTTGTAGAATAAAAACTTGGAATTGCTTGAGGAAAATAAATATTGAGTGGGGAGGATTTTCATGTCCCCAATTAAATAATTTCCAAATAAGACTATTTGCAAATAATGTTTCACCAACCTACTAATTCCCTAGGTTGAGACGGAGACACAAATTTTGTAATAAGAGGATATGGAAACCAAAAGAAATTTGGTTTACCATATTCAAATTTAAATGGGTCACATAAATGATAAATTCTAATAAAATAAGGTGGCATGGTTTCATGAAGACACTTGGAAGCTTGTGGAGCCTTTGGGTGGCTAGATTCCCCGCACACTTGGCATGATATTCATCCAAATTCGAACACATGGGTAATGTAACATTATTGGATGGTTATTTGGTGTCAAATATCATATAATGAGGAATGGAATTATAATTAGTAAAGGAGGGTAACTCCCATGGAAGAGGAAGAGACTAGAAGACAAGGTGTGCCACTTGGAAGGAGATTTTGTGCACTCTATGACAACAAATGATGGAAGATTCTATGACAAATATGACAAATTTAGACTCGATTGCTGAAATATGAAAAATATAACATGACAGGGATAAAAATAGCCACCAATAGGTCTAATTTGGGACTTAGAGGCAACCATTCGAATTGGGGAAAGAACTGGAGCATGAAGAGGAAGACAAGTGCCATGATAGTCACTAAACCACTAAGATGAGTTGGAGGAATATCATAGAGGGAAATTCGACCATAGGAGGCCTAATTAAGTTAATAAAAGGATTTCATGAGGAAGGAGAATTTATTTTTATCATTTGTTAATTGGCCTTTGACATTTTGGAGAGCTTTTGTCGTCCATTACACGGTGAGTGTTCACTCTCCCTGCTTGTGAACCGATTTCGAGGGAGTTGGATTCATTTCCAAGTTGGTTGATGGAGAGGCCATTCATACCTCTCATGGGATATTAATTAAGGAGTTTTATATGCATTTTGAATGTCCATACAGTCTAATTCTCATCAATCTCCCCATTCTCTCATTCTTCCCCCTCCATTTCCCCCACGCTCTCATTTGATGGCACACTTGTTGGAGCAGTTCTTGCGCTTTGCTGAGTATAGTTGATTCCCAAGATCTGATGTATGATGTATGACTCTATAATATAATTTCCATATTCTCTATAATTAGAAATATCAGAAATACATGTATGAAAGGCTTGCATTTTTATGCTCTTGAATAACTAGTTTTCATGGATTTTGGCTTCAATCTTAAATTAGTTTTATACCATATTTTTATGAGGGATATTCTATGATTTGGATGATGTTGGGAAATACATATATTATTTATTATTCTGTAATCTCATTTCCTTATTCTCTGTGGCTCGAAATCCAATAAACTCATGTGTGAAAATCTTGCATTCACATGCCATTGAGTCACTAGTTTCCATAACTTAGGCTTCAATCTTAAAGGAGTCTTGTATCAGATTTGTATGAGGGATGTTATATGAGTTTTATGATGTTGTGACAGAAATATATTATGTGTTACTCTGTAATTTAATTTACCTATGATTTGTGGGTCAAAATCCAAGAAATCCATATGTGAAACCCTTGCAATTCCATGCTACTAATTCACTAGTTTTCATGTATTTGACTACCATACTGAATGAGTTGTATACCATACTTGTATGAAAGTATTTATATGGTGTTTAATATGTTTTGGAATAATTTTTATTCTTTATATGCTCATTATATGTCACATCCTGATCTAAACCGTTAACTCTACCTTTCATATGTCAAAATCGAGCTAGTTATGTAATTTCCCCATAAGCAATTTCATTGAAAGTTATCAAATGAATCTAGAACTCTATAACCAGTTTGAAAAAATAATAACCATGTGTAATTAAATTCCATGATTCCTTTTATTAGTCCCCATACTCTGATTACAAATTTTGGAGGTTTGTACATGATTTGTGAATCCCAGTTGGCCTACACCCTAGGGAGGATTCCATCACAATTCCTAGTAATTTTTGGCCTTTTTGTCATCAACCCAAAACAAGGTTGTAGAGGTATAAATTATGATACAAAGTATCCATAAACCAACTTGGTATGTTTTAAGACTCACCATGCCATTTCCTTTCAAATTCAAGACCATTTGGTTAAAGTGGGAACCCTCTAGAGTCATGACTAGTTAAGCTCGAATTTTGCCCAATTTGTAATTTTCTCCAAATCTACAAAAAAGGAAATTACACTCTTATTCACACTATGTGCCCCCTCCTTTGTAAAAAACCTTTGATCTGCTTCTGCAAGTGGGGGATACTATTCCTATCCCATTAGTTTAGATCATCACATGGTTATGGTTTCTACATGTTTTTCCAAGATTCTTAGCATTCATATCGCATCCTATATTTTACTTATTTGTTTCATAGTTTGGACCTTTTCAAAGTTCCAAGTAACCCCACTATGGTTTTTTTTTTTTGAGAAAACAAGCATGTGTTTGGTGTATAGAATTGAGTTCTACCTTGGATCATAAATGAGCCTCAACATAAGAAGAAAATAATAGAACAATAAGAATCTAAATCTATATATTGTTATGGTACAATACAAGATAATATATCAAACATATATACAACAAAATAGGAGAAGATTTGATGGTAATAAGTATTAGCATATGTAAGCTTAACAATTGTTTGTGTACACTAACACCCCCACTTAAGTAAAACATAGAGAGTAAACATGAGAAGAAAAAAATTGGGCCCCTATAATGAGGCATGCTAAGGTACCTCTCCATCATGTAGCATCTCTCTGAGAGTTTATAGCACCTATATGGGAGAAGTGGATTTGCTTGACATAACACAAGGCTCTCATCTTGAAATTGAGACCTTGTTCTCCTTTTGTTAGATGAATCTCCAGCCATGTTCCCAACAGTCTCAATGACTTTTTGAGCACATTTAGGCCTAATATTGGGAGTAGGGACTAGATCTAGATCTGGATCTGATTGAACTTCAGCTTCGGTTCCAAACCTGATTCAACTTGGTCCTATGCTTTAGATTTTGAATCTAAAACATTAATGGAAACATCATCATATGCAAAAGGTTTAGGTAGAATGAGTTTACCTTCCCTTTTAAATGGAAGCTGAGATTGCACTGGATCTTAGTATGGAAAAAAATGTGATAACTCATCTTCCTTGGAGACATGGTTTGCAACACCTTTTGCTATCAAATTCCCAATAGAGATATCTAAGATCTCTACTTAGTCGGGATCAGATACAACTCACTTTGGCGAGATTGTTTGAGTAATCTGATATACAAACAACAAATTTGTTCCTAAAGAGGGAAGATATAAGAAAATTTTGAACACTCCAAGCTCTAATTTTACTGTACCCTTCCCTTCAGCTTGGATTTGAGTGCCATATCCTATGTGAATACTTGGACCATTAATAAGTTTTAATCAAGATAATTATTCTTTGGATGAAACCATGTGATTGAAGGCTCCTAAGTCAATGAGTAAGGCATGAGATTTTGAAAATCCAGCCTTCAGTGCATGAAATCTCTCATGATCTCTAGTCTTGTCTCCAAAATCAGCCTTCCTTGCACCTTCAGGGAGGTAAATATTATGTTGTTCAAGAAAACACACCCTTATAATCGAGAGTCTCTAGGGTTATAAACTTACTAGACTAAACTTGCAAACAATCAACCATGTAGAAATTGAAATAGGAATAGGAAGAAAATTGAGCAAACTTGGTATGACGGTTGATCCTAACTTTTCTTCTCCTCTTCTAGTTGCTTCCACAACTTCCACGGTATCTCCAATCACCTGCAAAGAACAAGTTCTTCCTAAAAATATCTTATATATATATCAATGGTTAATTAAATAACATGTTTATAATGAAACTACAATATTATTCAGAAATCAACATATACAAGAGTGCACAACCGGGATGAAGAACTTTCTTTATTGATAAACAAGGATGGTGAGATTACAACCAAACGCCTGAAACAAGTGCTCCTCTGCAAACCAAGGACACTGAGTTCTGCTGCTCCAAGATGTCTGAAGGAATATTACTAGCATAACTTTTCTCTTCTAAGAATTATTGATTAGCCTCAACCCCTACCCTCTATTTATACATGAGGAAAAAGAGAGGTTTCGAAGGTTGAGATGGTTGAGGAAGTTGAGATAGTTATGATTAAGGGCTCAATTGTACTCGACTAATCGTGTTTATATTTTTTAACATCAAATTAAGGCACATGCGACTATTGATTAGGAAATTTGCGTATGACACACGACTTGATTTAAGGCAAACTGCGGGTGCAAGCCCTAAAATATACATGCGAGTTGAAATGTACATACTCGCGTATGATATGTGATTTGTTGTGCAAATAGTCACGTGTTCAACCCTAATGTCCAAACAAAACTATATTCATCTAGTCAGGTGATGATGCATCAACAGTCATGCCCGTCTATAGTGTTTTGGATACTTCAATCCAATTTGTCCTTTTGTGTTCCGACAGATTGGATGTCAGTACTCAAATGGAGAAGTGCCATTTTACATGATAATAGATGCCCCCTAATGTGTGAGGTCAGAGGGAAGTGATGGTCAAAATACATTACAGTATTTAATATTGGATAGCTCAAGTGACTAAGGCAGCAGAGGAGGTACTTGAAACATATACATATCAAAGTCATATACAAAATCATATATGAAAATGCCATGTTCAATATAACAAAACACTAGCTCCTTTACAATATTTGATTACATCATATGATATAGGTAATAAGACCACGTATATTACAAAGGTGGATCAAAGACACAATATACAATTATGAGTCTTCAAAATCTAGAAGCTATGTAGCTGATCATAACACAATCTTGCACAACTTAGGTTATAAAAGTGAACCTAAGGTGTTCCTTGAAATCCAAAGGAACTAGTACAATCCCGACCATCTGAATAGATGTGTTGAATTTGAACATGGAAGGAACTCAATAGGATGTCAGACAATGAGTGCAACTGACAATTGAAGTAAAGGAGTTCACCAATAATGGTAGTGAATCCTAAGTTACTATCATCAAAACTCCAGGTTTTCGTATTCGTGAAGCGCTCATGAGAAACCATGCTGTGATGAGGAAGGTAATGAATCCTCCAACAGATCATAAGTGTGACTAGGAACTGCATACAAGAAGGTAGACACAAGTAATACTCAAATAGGATAATGATGGAAATCAGGATAATAAGCAGATGAAGGGAAAAATCCTTGAACAATGAGCATGACACAGAGATAACCCAAGGCAGATTTTGACTTGCAAATAGAACAACTAGACTTATCTGACATGTAGGAGACATGATCATATTCCCCATGTATAAAGGACAATTCGAGGAGTAAAACTCGAAGTAATAGCTAAGTTGAAAGTGTAAATTGAAACATGACTATTGGAAAGTTGAGAGAGTTCTATGTTCAAGGAGGACATGTTGCCACTGTTTATAACCCAAAGAAAGTAATTCTTCCTTATCTTTCCTGTTAAATTTTAATGAGTCCAGGAAAGTCAAATCGATTCTATGTTCATTTTTTAAAAGCTTGAAGAGAAGAGAGAATAATGCTTGATAGTGTCACTGATTCATGGATTTTATGAGCCCAAACTAGTACATGCTCGTTGGTGTTTTCATATTTTGAGAGTCTCAAAAATCTGAAGAAGGATATAGAGGGGTAATTTTTCGTACAATTTAGTCTCCTGAGGTCGGAAAAGTATAAAACAATCCACAGAAGAACTCTCTTAGCTCCCGAAGGACTAAGGTGTACCTTTTTCATACTTAGTTGGAAAGGTCCGAAAAAGGGGTAAACTATCACCAGACCGACGCACCTTCAAAAGCGAAAAACAGCCCGAGTTTAAAGAGTGTGAAGGAAGGAAAGATCACTGGGAAAGATCCATTTGAATACGAGAAATGGGGATTACAACAGAAAACTCGATGCTTTGTTCTTTAGGTTTTAACGAGCATGACAAATACATAAAGTACACTCTGAATATTTTTCATGTTTAGGTCCGAAGCATGAAAAAGAGAAAACTAAGCTCATACTGGGTGTTCCTTTTCCGTAAAATTAGCCCCTCAGGTATGGAAAAGTGATAAACCTATGTCTGAGAATACTCTTCTCAATTTTGAAGAAAAGAGAGTGCTCATTTTTCATAACTATTCCACATGGTCTGAAAAAGTGATAACCTACCACCAATGTGGATTCCCATTCACTTATTCTTAACAAGTCTAAACAAACAAGTTTACTCAGCAGTCAAGTCTATTTTGAGGAGTCAGACCTAGGAATAAAGAAACTCCATAAGGGCGGGGATCCTTATGAATAAGGATAGCTCACAAAAAGATGCAAAATGAAGGCTCATTTTGTCGTGAAAAACTACTAGGAAAGCTCTTGCAAACCTACCACAACTGCGGAATGGTTACCAAAAGACAATAAAGTGTTATAAACTAGGGTACCCATGAAAAGGAGGCCATATCCATGAAGGAACAATGATGCAGACGAGGTAAAATATGGTTTAAAACCATAGTCCGTGGTCAAAGAGGTAATCCTAGGGTTAAAAGCAGATAAGGTATAGATGCAAAAGTACATATGGAGGACCAAATCGTACCCTATATGAGCGGATAACAACTTCTTAAAGATCTCGAACCTATTGCACTTAGGAAAAAGTCATGGTATTAGTTCATTTATAAAAAATCATTTTTAAACTATAGACTATAGGTTTGAAATTTTGAAATTTTTCTATATATAGTTCAAAAACAAAAATAAAACATACCATTTGACAATTTAACCATTTTGGCAAGTTTTTACCTCTGGCTTTAGTTGTTCACCAAGGATAAACCAGCGAACCAAATCGACTTCTGTTAGTTGCAGCTTAATCTACTCTCCCTTCTCCTTCTTTTCATCCATTCCAATTTTCATTTTTTGAAAAAAATTGTGGTTTTGTTCCAGCCCTAAAAGGGTCACGCAATACACATGGGTATGCCACTATGATAGTGGCGTACACGCATTTCATACACGACTTGCTAGAAAGTAACCCGCGTATGAAACATGATATGATTAAAGCACATTCACATGTACTACGCGACCTAGCAAAGCTTGCAACATGGTCAAAATTGAAAGAAATCAATGGGTTCTAATGGTCAATGGGTAGGTACAAGATGGTGTTGGAATGGAGGGAAAGAGATCATGAAGACATGGATCGAGAATCTCTATAGGATGCACCAACATTACACGCTTTATGATAATGTGGTTTACTAAATTTATTCTGTAATTCCGGCATGAGGGCCAATGTCCATTTACTGGAACATCTGATCAGTTACTGGGATCATGACATTGGTGTCTTTGATCTTCAAGGAGAGATATTGGAGGTAATAGTAGAAGACATGTATTTTATTACAGGGTTGTCCCGCAAAGGTATTCCCATGAACCTTGAGGATACAGGTAGGGGTGGTGACCCTATGAGTGTCTAGGACCATGTTGACACTTACTGCCCACCAGGAATGCATAAGAAAAGATCAGGAATTCCTATTGTTCACATAACAAGATTTCCATTACATGTAGTGGTAAGCACTGTGGTGAGAATTGTTGGATCTTGTTCATTGCATCTAGCTACTCGAACTCAGATGAGGATTGCAGTGGAGTGTATGTAGGGTGTAGTATTTGATTGGTGTTTTGGTATGATCCCAATTATGAGGAAGCAACTCTCTGACTGAAAGAGAGAATGTAGGAAGACTTTGGATACTCCAGTATATTAGTGTCATTCTTCTTTGAGAGAGTGCATGTTAATAGCCCTTTAATGGAACTACCACCATATTCCCCTCACCAACATAGACTGACCAGATGGGGAGAGGTATTCCTCTGTCAGGGTGGTGGAGGATTTGTTCATAGTGTCTATGATAATGACTTTTATCTGTGGTGGGAGCGGTAAGTAACAGCTCTCGAGCAGTTTCTGTACGTCGGACTAGACTTCCGAGGAGATAATGATCTAGTCCTCCCACCAGGGGAGGCATGGGGAGACCTAGGTATTTTTATCTTATGTTATTTGATTTTTATGAATTTTAATCATAAAGTTATATACATATGTATACAAGTTTTAATTTGTTTTTAGATGTTTAAATGAAGATATTGGACCTGTACACCCCAATGGGAACCCTAGGACTTTTGTACGGCCCACACAGGGTGGGTACCAGAGTATGATTCGAGTTCTCGAGGGGAATATGGCCAATCTAACCCAATGGGTCCCTACTATGCAGATTAAGCGGATTCCCATTGTGATGCAGGAGTTTGTAGTAGGGATTCTGAGCACCTAGATATGCCTACTAAGGCGGGTATCCAGGGTCATTTTACATTATAGAGAGGCCCAAGAGGCAGCCGCAGCCGAGGAGGATGAGGAGCAGGATTAGATCAATAGGAATATTTAAGGATTGTGATCCTATTTTTTGTATATTTATATAGTTGTGACAGGATCTTCAGATCAAGACTCAATCTATATATGGAAAAATTTTACATTTATATATATATATATATATATATATATATTTCCTGGTTATTTACATGTGTCTCAAATGTATATGTTATGCTTATTTTATAAAATATGCACTAAGTGCCAATATAGAATGTAGTTCACATAAGCATCAGTAATTGTATTTTCATTTCTTGGAATGTGATTAAATGAAATATAATCGAAATTTTTTTCAAGTAATCTAACCAGCAAAAACTGACGTAATCGAGTAGGGTTTCACACCTGATAGTCTCCACTGAGTTGGGAAACCACGATTTGAGAATAAAGTCTCACATCCAACCGGGTAATGCCACATGATGCAACATCCCATAGAAAATCAATGACAGACCTGTACTCGGCCACATTATTAGTAGCAGGACCTAAGCAAGCACCTTTAGAGGCAACTAGCTATCTTGAGGGTGAATAAATGACCCATTTGGCTGAAGCCAGGTTACAAGTATGGCGACTAGCGCCATCCGTAAAACCTACGAGCCACTCAGCTGACATCTGTAACAACCAACATTTTGTATAAGAAACACTAAACAGCAAGCTATTGTACATAAAATACATACAAGAAAAAGCACCAAGCCTAGGCGTAGTACTTCTTCAAGTAGAGCCCATTTCTAGGCTCATGCAACTTATTTCCATCAAAATCAACTAATTCATGCACCCCTTTTTTCAATACCTTTGACACAACATAGGGACCTAACCACATGGATTTGAATTTTCCAAGCCCCAAGGGTTCCTTGTCATGATCCCAGAGCAAGACAAGTTCCCCTTCAGAAAAAACCCTTGGATTAACAAATTTGTCATACTGGTTTTTAACCCTATTCTTATGAGCCTCATTTGCTTTCAATGCATCTCTGCATCATTCATCCAACTCTTCTAAGTGCAACAAATGTTCTTATAGTTTCGTGGTGTCAGGGAGTGCATGAATGGCTATCTTAAGCGATATAATTTCACATTCAACCGGAGTGACTGCTTCCACCCCATGAACAAGTTGGAAAGGTGAAAAACATGTGGCAGTCTTGACATTAGTCTGGTAAGCCCAAAGTGCAGGATATAGTATGATGTGCCAATTTAATTGACTTGCATTAATTGTACGCTTGAGAATGGTCTTCAAGGCCTTATTGACTACCTCTACTTGGCCATTCGCTTGCGGGTAGAAGGAAGATGAGTGATCTTGCTTGAACCCTAGCATAGTAGTCATCTCGGTTATCATACTATTATGAAAGTGACTACCATGGTCAGTGACAATCTTCTTTGGAATACCGAAACGAGTAATGATCTGGTTGAAAATGAAGAAATTTTTTGTTTCTCCATCTGCTTTGAAGGTAGGCATTGCCTATTCCCAATTGGTAAAGTAATCAACAACGACAATGGTATATTTGTGCTCTCCAGCTAAAACTGGGTTTCACATCATGTAATCCACCCCCCACTTAGTGAAGGGGCCCACCGCAACAACGGGAAACAACGGAGTAGGATGTGACCGCATTTTCCTGTTATAGAGCTAACACGAATGATAGTGCTTGACAACTTCCACACAATCTTTAAAGATCGTGGACCATAAATAACTAACACTTAAATATTTTGGGTCGTTGCTAACCTAGATAAATTACCCCCACACACTCTGATATGGGAATCATTTAGGACACACTCAGCCTCCTCGTGGGTGAGGCACCGACACAAAACAGAATCTACCCCTATGCGGTATAAAGTATCATCGATGATCAAGTAGTTTTTTGCATGTATACACAGTTTATGTCGCTCTTCCCTCAAGAAAGACGCAGGATACTTCAAAGTCTGGAGATATATAAGGATATCTTCATACCAAGGATCAAAGGTGGAAATCAGAAAGATATACTCATCTGGGAATGAGTCTTCTTCAACCACAACACTTTCTTATGTAGAAATTCTAAGATAAACACTGAAAAAACTAAGGACTTTTTGAATTTAGCGAACTGAAAATCCAAGTCAAAATCCTGAAGAATGACTATCCATTTGTTGACTTTTCCCCCAATTATGCGTCGCAACAAAACATATTGAAAAGGATTAACATCTGACACCACTGTAGTTGTCCTCAGTAAAATGTAGTGACACATCCTCTGAACAACATAAACAACTACTAATGCTAACTTCTTGACGTGATAGTATCTAAGTTCAGGACCAGCTAATGCAAGACTGAGATAATAGAAAACATTATATTGGAGCTTTTTGTCCTCCTGAACAAATACTACCCCAATGGTTGACTCTGACGCAGCCAAATACATTATAAAGTCTTTAGAGTAATCTGGTGGACGTAACAAGGGATCTGACAGCAAAGTTTTTTTCAATGCCTCGAATGCAAGTTGTTCGGTTTCATCCCATACAAATGGAGTGTCCTCCTTAAGCAGGTGCATGAAACCCTTAGTTATCTTGGCATAGTTTACTATAAAATGTCAAAGAAAATTAGATTTCCCTTACAGGCTCTGAAGTTTCCTGATAGACCGAGGAGGAGGCAAATTTACAATGGCCTCTACTTTCAAAGGATCCGCCTGAATTCCTTTGTTTGAAACTATAAACTCGAGTAGCCTTCTCGACTCAACGTAGAAAACACACTTGTGGGGATTCAAGCATATTTTGTAATGTCTACATCGTTCAAAAATTAAGTGGAGGTGATCTGGATGGTCCCTCCTCTTGCAAGAATGGGTAGGTAGATCATTAAGGTACAACTCGACAATATTTTTAATGTCGTGGAAGGCAAAGTTAATTTCCCGCTGCAAGGTAGCCCCGACATTTTTCAAACCAAAGGGCATTTTCTTGTATGAGAAGGTACCCCATGGACAAATAAAATCCATTTTGTGTTAGTCTTTCGAGATGATTTGGATTTGATTGTATCTAAAAAAACCATACATAAACTCAAAAACCTCACTACCTGCACAAGCATCAATAATTTGATCTATAAAGGGCATGGGGTAGTTTCCCTTGGGACACGCTTTATTTAGGTCACTAAAATCAGTGCACACACATATTGTCCCTTGTTTCTTATCAACAAGAACGAGATTGGATACCCATTCCGTCAAAGAAATAGGGTAGATAAATCCATCTTTCAACAATTTTTCCACTTCATCCTTAATGGTTTCCTCTCTACGTGGATTAACAGGTCAAAGATTTTGTTGAACTGGTTTAGCATCAGGATAGGTTCTGATTTTACGTTCTACGATCAATGGATGAATTCCTGGCATCTCCTGATATGACCAGGAAAACACGTCATGAAATTCCTTAAATAATGTAGTATATATGGCAATCTCCTCTGGAGAGCAGTTTGCACCGATATGCACATTTTCGACGACCTCGGGGTTTGCAGAGATGTTGATAGAAATGGTAACAGAGATATTTTCCATATTCCCCTCAACAAATATTCCCTCCTTTGGAAAAGGATTAATCGATACATCAACATCTTCCGCCAGTCTCACGTGGAACTCTTGGTTTTCAATTCTACTCAGTTCTGGAAGAAAGTAGCATTTGTGGTGAATATCTTCGCAAATATTATTTTACCCACTCATGTTTTATAAAATGGCTTGATCCAAAGGCAAAACCATGTCTAAGAATTCATACGAATATAAAGATTTCTCTTCCCAAGTAGGAAGATAAGCTTCTTCTGACTCCTCTGAGACTGTAGAAGGAATCACGATAGAATCAGCAGTGGTGTTGACAAAAGATTGATAAGCCACTTCCATCACTAATAAGGGCACCTTAGGTTCATAATGGGAAGGAAGGACCCAAGGAACCATTCTATCGACAACCGTCACGATAGAATTCTTGTTGGATCTCTGGGGCAGACCCAGGTTTACTTGTTATGTACCAACAAAACCCCTAGCTCACTGGCCCTTTCGGCGATAAACTGCAGAGCAGCCTAAAGTCTCACCCAAAGTGATCTTATATGGGGTGGCTGAAGACTCAAGTGTCCTCAACCGGGTTCTATAGCATCCTCTCGGTTCACGGCTCTTCTTAGCCCGCGGGACCTCTCTCTGTGATGAGGACCTTTCTTATTCGCTGGCCCTAGGAGGGAGCCGTCTCTTATCGCATAGCTGCCTCTAGAGCGATGCGCAAAATATCTCCTCGGCTACCCTTCTATACTACGATATCCTTTATGGTAAGACTTCAATATGGCTCTCACGGTCCAAAGGCTCCTCTTTTAGTATACTAGTTAAGCTAAACAACCTCACTTAGACTCCTATAGTCTAATATGCTTAACATCAACTATACTGAACTCACGAAACTCATATATCAGAGTCACTTAACACAATAACTGTCAACTAACATGAACCAAGCCCTGATAAACTCATATACAGGCTACTTGATACATTCAACTTGCGGTGAACCTTCTATGTGCTATAACTGAAGCATAACATACATACATTCATCACTGGTAAGCAACATTCATGTAACAGGTAACAGATAACACATAAGTAGAGTACAAACACATGAAATAGTCACACAACACACGGATTTTACGTGGTTCACCTCCAGGGGGAAGCTACGTCCACGGGAACTGGTTTTTATATTATATCCTGAGAGGGTAAACACAGTTCCACTGCAACCTACTATGCAGCCTGATATCTTCTGGGAAACTCCACACACACAACCGGGATCCCTTCTCTCTTAGATCTCTTTTCCTTCTTATATTGCATTCTTACAATATACTCCTCCTCTCTCTCTCTCTCAATCCCTGCGGATTGTTACATACATGCTCTTAGAGCCAGATATTGGTTACAGTAAGATAACTACAGACTGAATAACAGAACCAGAGCTTAACTCTTACAATACTGAGACTCTAGAGACACTTGGCTAGCTAATTGACTCAGAAGCTACCTTACGACTGACTGTCTAAGCAGCTACCCAATTGTCTAACCTTTTACATTACAAAATACATGCTTATATAGGCGGCCCAAAGGTCTCGCCATTACAAAACTGTGGGCCTTTCCCAAAAGTAACCCAAAAACCCTAACTGTGACAGTCGGCATGTCTGTACTGTGGGCTGCCGCTTACCGTCACACCACAACTTCCTGCAGTCTTCCACGCTTCCCGGCACTGATCATGGGTATGGGTGCCGCTTCCTACTGTCCTTTGTCTTCAATACCTCGGCCCGTTGCTCCTTTTCCTTTATGAGGGTAGCTGAGTCCTCCTATCTTCGCCGCTGCCTTAAGTGCAGTGGTTGAGCTCTCTCTTCTCGGCCGCTCAGGTACTGTCTTCTTTTGACTTCTTCTTCCGATATAGCAGCTTTTCCTGTAGCTGTGGGACCCTGCTCCAACAGTCCCCTAACACTTACTTGTGGCTCGTCCCTGATCCACTAACAGCTGGCTTCTCCTGCTGTAGCTTCTCCTTGGCTTCCTGTGAAGTCTTTGTAAGTCTCTCACGAAGTCCTGCGACTTCTTTATTCATAACCTCGACACACTCTTGTGTCGTTTCAAGCATAGCTTGAATAATGCTGGAATCTTCTATAAACTTAGTTCGTCGGTCCCTCTTAGCTTTCCTTCCCTTATTGTCATGCTCTCGTTCTTGTTGCTTGCAAGACCTGCCATCCATTTGTTCATCTCAAGGATTCAAATCCCTGGTATCAGGAGAACTCCTCTCTAGCTGGATTTAGAACGCGTATCCCAAAGAAAATATAAATCTGTATCTTTCAGCCTTCTTAAAAATTTCTCTCGGTCTGGATCCTTTCATATGAAAACTATACAAACCATGAATTCCATTCCGAGAACAAGCCTTTGTCTGCATTCTGAAGTTCTACTTGTTGGTTTGTTTTCCCCTTTCACTTTTCTCCTCAGCAAATTGCTCCAGGTTTTCATGCTGCCTTGATCTTCATATTTTCATTTCTTTGCCTCTGCAATCTCTTGTTCTTCTCTTAGGGGATGAGATAGGTCATATTCCTTCTCCTGTTGCCATCTTTTTCTCATTTTTACTTTCTTCCTGGATGGAGATTTCTTTTCATCATTCTTCTGCTCTATTTTCTTATCTTCAGTGATCTAGTCATCTTTCTACTTCTCTATAGCAAAGACTTTGATGATATCTTCTACATCCTGGGTTTGACTCCTCATCCTTGGCAGCTGTCTGATCTATGATGTACCTACTTTCACAACCCTGGGAAGCCTCGTCATAGCGGACGCAAGGCCACCAAGTTGGAATCTTTGCACAATGTCTTCTAAAGGTTCTGTCTCAGACAGAAACCACTCGGTGCAATACTTTGAACTGGCAATGGCTGCGAATTTGGGGAAAACCAGCACTCTGTAACTGTAGTATCTCTTCATAGGGGAAACTCTTACAAATTGCTCTATAACTCTCAGAAATCGCAAAAGTAACCCTTCTGTATGAATGATCTCTAATTTTATAACGAAGGTGATACTCTTCGACGCAACGGTCATCTAGCTAGACCTGTCGGTGGTATTAATTGCATGGACAAGACAATACCCGTCGTTTTGATCCTCATTAATTGCTGAAAATCCGATCAAATTTCCCTCGAAACTTGTGTATAGGCACCGGTCTCGACCAAGATTTAGAAAATCTGGAAAAATCATTATACTGTTGCCAAATCTAGGGTAACGTATACCAGTCATTTCTGGTTTAACTGCTTGTTAGAAGGCGAATTGACTGGCCCTCTGTCTCTATTCGAACTTGTCTACGTGGCACGGGGAGCATTGCATTGCTGCGATGTCACACCGCATCGTTCTGAACCAACATGCTGGCATGAAACTCCGCAACATTTCAAAAACTCCGCAAACGTCCTATGACTTGCGCAACATAAACTCTTTTTTTTTTTGACTCTCACCTCCGCAAGCATCCTATGACTTGCGCAAAATAAACTTTCCTCATGCGATTCCTTATACTTAGAATACTTAGAACTCTTTACCTGTCGGTGTAGACTAATTATCGGTGCGATGCCTCGTTTCAACTACACTGGGCATCTGCACACTCAAAGTTGTCTGGGTTAGGGCAGAGAGGTGGAGTGGCTGTCACTATAGAGCTTAAGCCTACTGCCATTAATCAACGTAGGAAGAAGCTCCTCGTTCAGTTTGCTGAGCTAAACGGCACGTCCTTCTGTAACATACTGAATCTGATATGGCCCCAACCAATGCGTCTTGAACTTCCCTGGAAACTTAACAAACTTACTGTCATATAGGAGCACTAGGTCTCCTATCTGAAAACTCTTGCTCTTGATGTGCCTGTCATGCCAAGCTTTCTCTCGTGCCTTCTGCACATTCTGATGAAATCCTGCGATGAATCTGTCTTCCTCTAAGGAAAGCAGCTGCGCTAGCCTTTTATTCATCGTATCTGTATCAGCTATCTCAGTAACTTGAGCAACTCTTAAACTGGGAATAATATATTCCATAGGCATAACAGCCTCTTGTCCATACACCAAGCTGAAAGGTGTGTGTCCTGTAAGTTTCTTGCATGTAGTCCTATAAGCCCATAATACAACATTAACCCTGAGGTCCCAATCATTTCTTTGGCTGTCATAGATCTTAGTAAGAGCATTTTCTAGAATCTTGTTAAATGCCTCCACCGTACCATTAGCTTGAGGATGGTAGGGAGTGCTCTTATAGTGCTGAATCTGAAATTCCTCTGTCAAGGCCTCAATAGTGCGGTTCAGAAAATGTGTGCCTTGATCACTCATCAAAATTACTGGACATCCAAATCTAGTTATGATGTTTTCAAAAATGAACTGTGCAGCTGTAGCAGCATCACAATTCCTTACTGCTTTAGCCTCTGCCCACCTGGTGAGGTATTTTGTTCCTGTGATGATGTATCTCACACCAGTTCATTTCCCTGGTGGGTTGATAGGACCCACAAAATCTATAGCCCACTTGTCAAATGCTCGCAGCGTAATCTATGGTCGCAGCGGCATTTCATCTCTCCGCAAAGGTTTTCCTACCCTCTGGCAAATATCGCAACATCTGCAAAGCTCCTTAGTGTCTTTATCCAACGTAGGCCACCATAACCCTACAGTCAGGATTTTCTGAGCAGACGGCTTTCCTGCGAAATGACCTCCTGTGGTACCTAAGTGTGCTTCTCTGATAATGGTCTCTTTCTCATGCGACATCACGCATCTGCGCAGGACTTCATCTGGACCTAACTTATATAGATGTCCTGCGATCAAAGTGAAGTCTACTGCTTTCACAACTAACTGTTTCTTTTGTTGCTTAGTAAAGTCAACTGGTGCCCACCCTATAGTGAGAAACTGAATAATATCCTTGTATGCTCATCTACGATCAGGATAGAAAATAATTGCGCATCTGGCAGATTATCCTCTAAATTACTTGGTTCTTCTCCTGAATCGATCTGTGATAGATGATCAAGTCCGACATTTAATTTTCTTGGTTTTACAATGATTTCAAAATCATACTCCTGAAATAAGAGTAACCATCTACAGATCCTTCCTCCTAATACTGGTTTATTGACCAAATACTTTAAATCAGAATGGTCAATAAACATCTTGAATGGGGCACCCAATAGGTAGTGCCTGACCTTTTGTAGAGCATACACCATAGCTAATCCTTCTCTTTCTGTGGTGGTGTAGTTCTTTTCCATGGTAGATAGCTTTCTGCTTAAGTACATGATAGGGTGATCAATACCTCCTTCTCCTGGCTGTGTTAAGACGATCCCCAGTGCAATGCCAAATGCATCCACATGTACATGAAATGGCTTGTTCCAATCTGGGAATACTAAGATGGGTGTTGTAACCATCTTCTCTTTAAGTGTGTCTAAGCTTTGTTGGCATTCCTCATTCCATAGGAATTTCATGTCTTTCTTTAACAGCTTTTCCATAGGTGTTGTGATCTTTGCATAACCTTTGATGAATTTTCTATAGTACCCGGTATGACCGAGCACTGTTCTCAATTGCTTGACTGATTTGGGTGCTGGGAGATGTACAATGATGGCAATCTTTGCAGGATCTACCATTAAGCCTTGTCTGCAAACAATATGACCCAACATAATACCAAATGGTGCACAGAATATACATTTCTTCAAGTTAAGAGAAATCTGATATTGCCTACATTTCTCTAACATGAGCCTTAAATCTCCTATGTGCTTGTCGATTAATCCAAATACAGTCCAATCGTCAAAATAGACTTCTAAGAATTTATGGATGTATTCCTTGAATACAGCAACTAATACTCTAGAAAAGATAGTTGGTGCATTTTTAAGACCAAAGGGCATTACTGTGTACTGGAATGAGCCCCATTCTGTGGCAAAAGTGGTCTTGTGTCAATCCTCTGGATAGATTCTGATCTGGTGATAGCCTGAAAAGCCATCAGTGAAGGAGTAGACCTCCTGTCCTCCCACATTGTCTAACACTTCATCAGTGAAAGGTGTCGTAAATGGGTCATGAAGTGATGCGTCGTTGAGTTTGCGCAAGTCGACAAAAATCCGGATTTCTCCTTTGGTTTTATTTTCCTGCATGACCATGGGACTAACCCATTCGCTTTCTTCTACTCGCTCAATGATGCCTGCTGCTAGCATATGATCAATTTCATCCTTAACTTTTTCTTTATAGCGGTGATTCAATCTGTATGGACACTGCTTAACTGGTCTAGCATCCTCTTTCAATGGTATGTGCATGACTCCCAAATCTCCTACTATTCCCTTCATCTCTATGAAATTAGTGGGAAATAGGTCCTGATAGTCATGTAAGAGATCTATGATGTGTCCTACTGTTTCATCATCCCAATAGTTTCCAATAGAGGCAAACTTAGGTTCTGTTTCTGTGCCAATATTGATATTTTTAATCCTGATAGGTTATGTGATAGCTAGAATTTCTAGTCTGGGTCCATCAACGTCGTGAGTCCCTTCTGACTCGGGAATGTTGACACTCCGAGGATTCTCATCCTCATCATCTGGTTCTGTTGCGAAGTTGTAACATTCTAGCACATGCCCCAACTGGCTGGCCCAATCAGGCTGAGCAGGCACTGATAGGGTGCAGTTGTCAAATACCTTAGTCTTTATTACATCTAGAGCCTGATCAATGCTTGGATACTCAAATTCAAAAGTGAAAGTGAGTAGGAAGTTGTCTATCATAAGTGGCCATGTGATGGTTCCTCTACGCAACTCTGTCTCAGTGTACCAATTCCTTGGAATTGTGTCTAAAGTGTGAATGAATAAGTGAACCCATTCATCCTCTGGAATATCCGACCAACTCTGTTTGCAAATCTGAATATGTGACCTGGGGTCACTCTCTCCTGTGTATTTCTACTGTAACGGCCCCTTGTCGTTAGAAAATCTGATCACCATCAGTCTCTTAAGATCATCCCATGATGCGATATGTTCTTTATGTGCATGCTACCATATTGCAGGTGTGGCTTTTACTGCAAGGTCCATAGTTGTCATCCTCTGCTCCTGAGGAATTTCCTGCTGAAACTGCTGTAAAAAGTTATTGACATCCGCTAAGCCATGAAATGACGGAATATCAATGATCTCTGCGCCAATCCATCGCAGTGACTTAGTCATAAACGCACATCTACGAGCTGAGACTTCGTAAAGTCTATTCTGCTAGTTCTCTAGACCAACATCCGAGTCTGATGTGCATGAGCTGTCGCATCGCCAACTAATGTTTCCTTCTGTGGTGGGGTTAATGTAATCACTCTGATTAGCAGTCATCTGATAAAGACTTTCCATGTTGCGCACCTCCTCCTCTGCCCTGATAGGTTCAATGTAGCGAGGACCCTGGAAAGGATCCAACGGTGCGATGACCCGGATCTGCTTATCCTCAAAGGTCATTTGTCTTTTCTTTAAGTCGATAACAACCATGTTATCGATTTCCCAATCAATACCTAGTAAATCTGGGTATGGTCTACTATCGCCAATGATTTCTATAACTTCAAAGTCTGCAAAGCTGCGAACTCCGTCAATATCAACTGGTACCTGCGGTAATCGACCTAGTGGTGATACCCGCTGCTGATTGGCTAAGCACAGATGGATAGGCGATCTGGATAACTTATGGCTACCCATCTGTTCCCATGTCTGCTTAGTCAGAACATTTACCTTTGATCCTAAATCTAGGATTACCTCATCCATTTCAAATTCTCCAACTTGTGCTGTGAGTCTCATCTCTCTTCCTATTCTTGTATGTCCCATAATATTATGAACAGCATGCTACGCACTGCTCATGGAAGAAGATGGCTGACACTGATCTATGATGCGCTGAAGCTCTCCGATAGCTTTCTCATTTCTAACGAGTTTCAAGCATCTCCGTAGGAAGGATTGTACACTTCCTGTCGACTCATCATCTTCGTATCTTCCCGATGTGGTAGCCTGCGATATCTGCACAGGACTAACGCCACAAGGTTCTTGCTGCGGTATGCCCCTGCATGACAGTACCTGTGATCCTGATGTTGTAGGTTCAGTAAAGAAATTTTTTGCTTGTTGAAACGTTTCTTTGTTCTTCTGCAGGTTGAGTGGTGTTGATTTATTAGTCGCTTTGCACACCCACTGTGGACCTATATTCTTTTCTGTATCGTCTTGCGATGTTCGACTAGTAGAAGCACCGCTGCGAGTCACTATATTGACTCTTGGTTCGGCCTCTTTCTACTCAGCAGCAATAAGATGGATGTTCTGATGCACTGCTGGCTTAGTTTCCCTAATCTTGGCTATCAAGATCGGACACTCTTCTATAGGGTGATCATAGGACTTGCAATACTTACATGTCGTACTAGTGTTCTTACAATCCCTAGCGTAATGTCCTACAATTCCACAATTGTAACAAGTAATAGGTCCACGGCCACGGCCAAATCCTTCTCCATGGCCAAAGCCTCCTCCACGGCCTCGTCCTCTGAATCCTCCTCCACGACCAACATGAGCCTCTTCATGCTGTGGTCCTGCTGCTGGACCTGTTGTTTCTGACTGGACACTATACAAGTCATGCTTTCTTTCTATCATAAGATCATAAGCTCAGCAATTATGTTCATCATGACCTACTGACTTACATAAGTTACAATATAAGTTCTTAGGGGTTTGTACATACTTCTGAAGTAAAGGGCATTCCAGTGGTCGATGTCCTCTTGTTCTGCAGAGTTCACACCACGGCCCTTGAGTCTGTAATAGGGGGTTAGGAGCCCCACTTGCTAAATACTCTACAAATACTGGACAATTATCCTTAGTATGGCCCTATCCTTTAAACTTTATACACCATATGTGCAATCTCTTTTCCTTTCTTAATCTCATGCATTTGTAACGTGAGATTGGCTAACTGGTTCTGTAAGCTTGTCATTCCTGTACTGGTCTCAGCTAGAGGTGAAGCCTCTAGTTTCATTGCCATCTCCAACGCTTCACCCTGCGTACGGAGTCTCTGTTGCATTAATGGAAGTCTGATGTGAGGAAGCAGTGCTGCGATGAACCATTCCTTATGCTGCTCTGGCGCAAACTCAAAGCTAACCTGGTCTATGAGAGCTTTGAATTTCTTATCAAAGTCGCATACTGACTCTGTAGATAACTGTTTAATGTCTTTAAGCTCTTGTTGCAGCTGCAACATTTTCCCAAAATTCAAAAATTTCAGGACCCTCCTTTTGCTTATATTAGTTTGATTTGCTTCTTTGATTTGACTTAATGATTCTTCATAAAGGTTTTTCCTAATGCTTGAAACGATCCACTACTTGTTTTTTATTTATCGTTACCTTCAAAAGTGTTCTCGAGTTTTTCAATCAGAATATTTTTGCTGGCGCTCCCGCCGTTGCGGAAGAGTAATCAGCTTTACCTTCGTTATTTTTCTCTGATGCGTTTGTTTTAATTGGCTGGTCTTTCATTTTACATCGGAACGATTTGTTACTTCATTCTCCGCAGTTGCGGATGGCAGATTGCTAATTCTTTCGATCATTGATTTGACTTTTCCGACCCCACATTGTTGTTTTCGCCGCCCCTTAAGTCTTTGGTTTTCCGCCATTGCGGCCGCAGAAAGAGCTACCTTGCCGAACTTTTAGTTGTTTTCCCTTTCGATTTAGACTTTACATTGTGGATTGATTTGTCATGTATGTTTCCATGGTTGCGGCCGCCGAACACACTATCCTTCCGGTCATTTAGTCGTTTCTCCTCCAATGAATATTTTTTCCCATCGCGGACTGTGATATCCTTTATATCTCCACCGTTGCGGCTCCCGTTCCGCTATCACTACGATGTTTTAAAGCTCCGACACGTTATTTGTCTCCCAGTTATCCCCGTAGATAGATTAGTGGTTTGGCCACCCGACGTTGTGGAAGGAATTATCTTTACGTCCTCCGATCCATAGTTTTCGTTCGATATTTTTCGCCCTCCGCTTATGTTTGTACATATATATATGGGGTCGTGTGGATTATTCTATCACTATTTCCAACTGTCGTGATCTGTCGCTCTTATGTGTTGTCGTTCTCTCGAGCTCGCAAGGACCCCGTTGTCGGTACCCGCGTCCAGGTGGCTCAACTGTGGAAGCTTGACCGCCCTTCTTCCCGTCATCTATGCAACGTTGCCAGGTAGGCTCCTCGTTGCATTATCCCGTTTCGTTCGAACTCTTGGTTGATTTTTTCTATGGTTGGGTTTTTCCCACGGCCGTTTTCCCTTGTCCCGTTAGTTACATGCCTATATATTGAGGATTTTGTAGCGTAACTATCAGTGGGGGGGCGTTTTGACCCATAGGGTAGTTTTTCCCACGGCCTTTTGTTTTGCGACCCTGCGCTTAGTGAATGGGGGTTTGGTGCAAACGGCCATTACACTGTCTGCACCAATCTGCCCTGTATGATGATGTTTTGATGAGGAAGGTTTTCATGGCCTTCCGGTGGTGTTTGGAAAGCTTGCCCCCCCCTTCTTTGTTTTCGTGCTACCCACGTCCTCAAACCACAGCTGTATTTCGCCACGCGGTTCCGCGCGACCCAGTTCATGGTCGGTTTTGAACCCAAGCCAATGGAGGAAGATATATCACTGCACATAAGTTTTATTGATCATAGATTGCATGGGTAGTATTTTGTTGAAGCACACCGCTGTTAGGGCTGGAATAATTTCCACTGGTTTTTTCCCACGCGGCGCGATGATCATGGCGCCCGCAGATAGCCGAAATTTTCTTCATTTCAATGTAAATTTGTTTCCCGCTCGAGATTGGTTAATAAAACTGTTTGGTATTAGACAGTAGTGTTAGCTTGCACATATTTGCTTCATTTAAGTAATTTCTGTCATGCTAAACATAGATGAAGTGAAACACTGCACTCTGTTGTCTCAATGTTTGCAACTTATCTGGAAATGGCTTAATGTTTATGATTTCATATATGACAGGAAGATTCCGAACTCAAAATGGTGAAGAGGCAAAAGAAGAAGGCCCCTGTGGTCAAGGAGGAGCCCGATGTGGAAGTTGTCACCAAAACCGAATACATCTATGAGGACACCAAGTGCATATCTGGTCTAGAGCCAGAGTACCAATGGGGAGAGATATACAGGTTGATCACGCGCCGAGAGGTGCCTGATATGGGCTTGGAAGAAGAAGGCATTTACGCCAACATAGAGAGATATTCACTGATGAAGATTGCCACAAGACCAAAGCTTTTCCCATGCTCTGAAGTCATTGGTTGGATTCTGCCTCGGGCAGATGTAACTACTATGATCCTGGAGAATGCGGACAAACCAGGCTATGTTGCTTATAGCCCAGGATATGTAGCACTGGCCTACCACCTGCCAGAAGCACAAGTTTTTCTGTCTGACGATTGGTTAAATAACATTAGAATGGACCTTGTTGAGACCCTTAAAAGAATGTTGTTATCAGGAAAACATTTCAGAACCAGGCCTACAGGAGAGTATGACACAGCTAGCTTAAGGGCCCCGTACAGGTTCATAGCTTTAATGCTTAACAGGATTTTTGGGAGAGCTCATGGCAGGTTCTTCAAATTAGAATGGATGCCAATTATTTTTTATGTTGCCACCCAGGGGCCCATTTTCAACTGGGCCAACATAGTATCAAACAGTCTTTCCTCCTGCATGGCCTCAGCTTTGGGAGGAGTGTCCCAAAAGAGGTCTGAATTTTATATGAGTTCCATACTCATTGATTGTATATTGTGCAATCAACCTTTCCCCGGTCTAAGATGCATCTGGGACAGGGAGAGGATGCCCGTTTATGTTGCATACAAACCACTATGGGCGCACAAATACCATAGTCATTACCGGGAGGTTTGCGAACAGTTCATCATGCCCTTGTACACTCTCATTTTTCTGAAGGAATGCGACTGCATGTCAGAAGAGGCATTGCAGGTCATTGAAGAATATGCAGATTACTACCTGAATGAGGATGGCCTCTACTTCAGAATGTTCGGAGGCTCTAGATCACCCTCCCTATTACCCAAATATGCCACAGACTACATCATTCACAAGGAGGCAGTTAGGCAAGTCTTCATGGATGGCATAGGAAGCTTTTTGTTTGAACATAAGAAGGCTGCCTATCCCCTTCTGCCTTTCAAGCTAGTAAGTTATAGGTTCACCAGAGTGAAGAGAGTAGATGAGTTTGTAGAAGAGTTGGAAAGATTTCATTTTGGTGAGATGCCCTTCCATGGAAATGATTCCCGCAGCAAAGTGGCAGAACACTGCAAAGAAAACAACGTCCATTTCGAATACACCCACCATTGGGATAGAGAAGAATCCGTCTTCCGTAGTGCAGTGAACATAACAACCTTGAGGAGAAGGTTCAAGAAGAAGATTACCACAAAAGGTGGGAAGGGAGTGGATGAACAAGCCAAAGCTGATGAAGAAGCAAGGAAACGAAATGAGGAAGCCCAAAGGCTGGCACAAGAAGCGGCAGGGTGGTTGCAGGGAGAAGAGGAAGAGAAAAGAAAAGTTGCGCAAGAGGCAGTTAGAAAAGCGAAGGAAGATGCAAGGAATGAAGAAGAAGAAAAGAAGAAGCTTGATGAGGAGCTACAGAAGCAAGAAGCAAAGAGGCTAGAGCTAACGCAGATAGAGACAGAACAGTCAGCCTCTAACACAGCTGGAGGAAAGACCCAAGACATGGAGAACCCCAAGGCTCAGGACCCAGAAGTAACTTCTAGCACACCTGGACAGTCTGTGGTCCCTACACTGAAGTTTGTCCCCTTTGAACAGAAGAAAGGGGAAGAAATACCTGATTTTAACACTGTTTTCTATGACAAGGTGACAAAGAGGATAGTGAAGAGAATGGAAAGGAAGGTTGAAACAGGAGGTCTACCCGGGAAAATGATAATGGATATGCCCGTTGTATTTGGAACAGACCGAGATCCAAGATTCACCATTAGAGCCGGAGCTACACTAATTCATGCTTTGGAGGATAATGTGGACAAAATAATGACAGATCTGGAGCAATCCAGGAAGTCCTCCTCTCAAGTGAAAGACACCTTGAGGAAGGAAAGAGAAGAAAGCAACAAGCTGAAGAGGAAATATGAGGACATGCAAAAAGAGATGAGGTCTTCAAAGGATGAACTGCAGGTTCTACAATCAGAAAAGAGGTCTATGGAAACTACACAAGAGTGTCTGGAGAGAGTGCAGCAAGAGTATCAAGAGCTTAGGGTGGAGAAGGAATAGCTGTTGGGAAGGATAGAAGGCTTAGAGCTGCAAAAGACCACTTTGGAGGAAAGTGAGAAGCAAGCTCAAGAACAAGAGTTGAAGCTTCAAGAGCAGATTTCTTCTTTAACAACTGCTCTAGAAGAAGCAAGAGAGCAATAGGTTGACCTCCAAACCTTCAAGGAGCATGTGCTGGCACAAAAGGCCAATATGCTTCAGCTGCAAACCACCATAGAATAAGAGAGATGTAAAGTTTTGCAAATAGATGGCCGATTAGGGGAAATTCTAGAGACTTCCTCTTATTTTGTTGATAGATCTCAGGACGTCATGGAAGTCCTGACAGCAAGAATGACAAGGTTGGAAAATAATGAAGAAACTCCTGCAGAGCTGCCCTCAAAAGATCGATCGGCCCTTCAGGAGGATTACGACTTATTAGAGTTCGCTATAAACACAGCAGAGGATTTCAAAAAAGCTGTGAGAAAGACTAAAGGAGCATGCACAGAATTCTTCAGAAGGCTCCTAATTACCTACAACCGGTGCCAAGTGGAAGCCGAGCAGAGGCTAGAGGTTTTTCCAGACCACAACTCATTTGTGGTTATTTTACAGAAGAAGTATCAAGAGGAGGAAGGTAAGATACAACACATTCAGGCCCTCGACCACCAGGTCTTAAGGAGTGAGGTAGACCATTCTGCCATCAGTGTGCAGCTTTTGGAGGATCAGCTTCGTTTAAGTGCGGCCAGAATTGAGGCCATCAAGAACCAAGCTGCTAAGTTCGAGATAAACATTCAATTTTTGGAACCTTGTGCGTTTGAAGGCATTGCCTCTGAAGCTTTGGCATGGAAGAAATTTTTGAATACCCAAGTGGGGCCCTCCTCGTGAATGATCATTCACTTTTATAATATGTAACAGTTTTGTAAACATTTGAGGAAAGTGAAATTTTGGGAGGCGAAGAGCTGGGAAACCCAAAGGTTATCTGTGGGCAGCCCAACAGTCTCATCCTTTTTGTATAAATATAGGAGACTTAGAAGAACAAGGGGCTTTTTCCCGGTTAGACATGAAAAGCGATATTGTAAGAAGAACTACTTTTTTTTGCAATAAAGAATTATTGTTTGCTTATTGGAGAAAGATTGGTGGGACTTTCAAATGTTATGCTGTGGATTGTGGAAAGATGAACTATTTCATTTTTCTAGATTTTTGTCCATTGACTGTGAGATCGTTCTAACTCTTAGAGCCTATGTTCTTGTTTGAATGATTTCTGGTTTATTATGTGAAATTACCACCATGAGTAATGCATGCTATTCATAAACAATTGGCTATTTGATTGTCACAAATATCTTTAAATCGTTCATGTGTTGTAGGAAGGAAAATCAGCTATCTGTAATTTCTCTTTATAATGCATGCACAATACACATTACTCATAAATAAGTTACAATTTGGCTCCCCGGGGATAGATAGATAGATAGTTAGTTTTACTTTATTATTGCATATGTGATTTAGATGCTTGCAAGTTCTAAGACGAGAGGTAAGAACCTGCGCATCACGTTGTGACTACTCCTTGCATCCTTATCACCCTGCATTTTTAATTAGGTACGTGCATATCATCCTTTAAGTCAAAAAATACAAAAATATACACGGTGGACCAGGCCGCAACTGGTAAACCCTTTGTTTTTGTTACTTGACCTACGATAGCCAGACTGTAAACCGGACAGATTCCCTACACCAAAAAGTCACGGGCTAGTTGGGAACGTTGACCGGGGAGAATCCCTTGCTGTTGTTGCCTGCGAATTTCCAGGCCTCAACAGCTCTGTGATACACTGTGACTCAGACTTAGGTTTCTTAAATTCTTTAATCATTGCGGTCTTGATCTGTACGAGCGTTCTGGCTGGTGCTATTGTATACTTCATATACCATGTTAAGGCTCTATCTTTAAGTGTAGTGACCAACTGAACAAGTTTAATGTTATCATCCTAGATTTGTTTAATGGTCCATACGGCTTCACATAGGAACCAATGTTGTTCTGGGTCTTCTGCCCCTGTACCCTTGAAGGTAGGTAACTTCATGTCATCCCCCATTCTGTTTCTACGTGGTGGATGTTGATTTGCTATATTACTACCACTCGGCGGTGTAGGTGTAGGTGATGTAGTGGTAGTATGTACTGTATGTGAACTACTAGATGTAGTTCCTATGGGATTACTCTGAGTCCTGGTTGTTTTCTGCGGGGTATAAGGATGGTAAGGGATACCTCCTACTGGTCTCTCGGTATTACTGTGACTCTGTTCTCGAGTGCTGTCTGAACTGTTTTCAAAGAGAGAAGATCTGAAATCTACTTTATATTTCTTACCACTACGTGTACATCCAATTTCATCAAAATCACTCTCAAACTCTTATGACATTACACTGACTTAGCTTATTCATCTGAGAATAAATCCATTACTCCTTTTTCATGTAATAACATCTTAATGAACAAGTTTAAAGAGCTTAGGTACTTACCACGGTAGACTTTGAAGAAGTACCTCTCTGCTTCGCTGAAACTTTTTCTTTGATCAACTCCAAACTCTGTAATGAAGCCTTCTAGCAAACTTGCAAGCCAGAAGTCTACTGCCCGTGAAATGGGATTATCTATACTCTTCACGGTCTGAATCAGCTCCGGTGTCCAGACAATGTTCCTTTTCTTCTTGAATATGTTATGATCAGTCAACTTTGATAACCAGTCGTACAACTCATTTGCGTAGGTCACAAAAAATATCGTATGTAGATCAGTGAAGATATGTTTTTGTAACCAGCCCTCTGTACTCAGTCTAGGACTCTTGTTTTCTTTTTCAGCAAATTCTTTCTCCTTAGACTCAACCCACTGGTTGAGTTCTTCTTTAGTAGGATGCCAACAGAACATTAGCTCGTCAATGTTTTCAAAGCCGGCAATGGAACCATTTGTTGGATCTCTGGGGCAAACCCAGGTTTACTTGCTATGTACCAACAAAACCCCTAGCTCACTAGCCCTTTCAGCGACAGACTGCAGAGCAGCATGAAGTCTCACCCAAAGTGATCTTAGATGGGGTGGCTGAAGACTCAAGTGTCCTCAACCGAGTTCTGTAGCATCCTATTGGTTCGCGGCTCTTCTTAGCCCGCGAGACCTCTCTCTGCGATGAGGACCTTTCTTACTCGTTGGCCCTAGGAGGGAGCAGTCTCTTATCACATTGCTACCTCTAGAGCGATGCACAAACTATCTCCTCGGCTACCCTTCTATACTGCGATATCCTTTATGGTAATACTTCAATATGGATCTCACGGTCCAAAGGCTCCTCTTTTAGTATACTAGTTAAGCTAAACAGCCTCACTTAGACTCCTATAGTCTAATATGCTTAACATCAACTATACTGAACTCGCGAAACTCATATACTGAAGTCACTTAACACAATAACTGTCAACTAACATGAACCAAGCACTGATAAACTCATATACAGGCTACTTGATACATTCAACTTGCGGTGAACCTTCTATGCGCTATAACTGAAGCATAACATTAATACATTCATCACTGGTAAGCAACATTCATGTAACAGGTAATAGATAACACATAAGTAGAGTACAAACACATGAAATAGTCGCACAACACACGAATTTTACGTGGTTCACCTCCAGGGGGGAAGCTACGTCCACGGGAACTAGTTTTTATATTATATCCTGAGAGGGTAAACACAGTTCCACTACAACCTACTATGCAGCCTGAGATCTTCTGGGAAACTCCACACACACAACTGGGAGCCCTTCTTTCTTAGATCTCTTTTACTTCTTATATTGCCTTCTTACAATATACTCCTCCTCTCTCTCTCTCTCAATCCCTGTGGATTGTTACATACATGCTCTTAGAGCCAGATACTGGTTACAGTAAGATAACTACAGACTGAATAACAGAACCAGAGCTTAACTCTTACAATACTAAGACTCTACAGACACTTGGCTAGCTAATTGACTCAAAAGCTACCTTATGACTGAGTGTCTAAGCAGCTACCCAATTGTCTAACCTTTTACATTACAAAATACATGCTTATATAGGCATCCCGAAGGTCTCACCATTACAAAATTGTGGGCCTTTCCCAACAGTAACCCAAAAACCCTAACTGTGAGAGTCGATGCGTCTGTACTGTGAGCTGCCACTTACCGTCACACCACAGCTTCCTGCAGTCTTCCATGCTTCCCGGCGCTGATCGTGGGTATGGGTGCCTCTTCCTGATGTCCTTTGTCTTCAATACCTCGGCCCGTTGCTCCTTTTCCTTTATGAAGGTAGCTGAGCCCTCCTGTCTTCGCCACTGCCTTAAGTGTAGTGGTTGAGCTCTCTCTTCTCAGCCGCTCAGGTACTGTCTTCTTTTGACTTCTTCTTCTGATATAGCAGCTTTTCCTATAGCTGCGGGACCCTGCTCCAACAATTCCCTACACTGGTAGAACCTAGATAGTTTATAGGGGTTGGGATATCAAATGTGCCCATTAACGTTGAGTACATTCCAACCCCCAAGCTCTCATTAGCCAGTTTAACCTGATCAACCAAAGGTACAGTGGACTCATTAGTTTCCAAACAACCCTTCCAAGTGAAACTGAGTTGGTCAATAGTAACCAACTTCCCTTCATGTGGAAAAATCACCACTCGCAGAACAGCTGAGGCAATCACACACATGGTGTGAATCCATCTTCTCCCTAAAAGCAAGTTATAGTCCAAAGGAGCATCAATCACCTCTAATTCAATACCCATAGCTTCCCTTCCATCTTAATCTCAAAAGCTGGTCGAATACCATGCGAACGAAAAGACCTTCCATTGAAAGAAATAAGTAAGGTATTTGATGGAACTATCTCTGGGGAACCTAAAGCCTTCCGACAAGAAATTGGAATTACACACATGGAAGCACCTTCGTCAACAACTATGAGTCCAGTGGTTTTTCCACCATGAACAACATCTACTGAAAAAGACACATGATAAGGTAGGAGAATATTAATATCTGACATATTAAACTTCACCATGAGCCTCAATGAATCCATACTACCTAAAGATGCTAAGAGGGAATCCCGCTGAGCAGGAAAACTTCGTAACACTTCCAACGCCCAGATTGCACATGGGGTTTGAGCCAAAACTTCAGCTATAGAGTAGCTGGAAGCATCCCTAGAGTTAGGATTGTGAAATTATTTTTTAAAGACACCTTTTGGTATCTTAGGCATTGGATCAACAGGTTTCTCTATAGTGAGAGGGTTAAAAGTTTCAGCAGCCATCTTACCCTTCTCTGAAGCCTCCACTTCATAATTCTTGTTTCTTGTCTGGAGTAAGGTATTTGATCATACCATGTTGATATAGTTCTAATCATGAGGGGCACTAGGAGTTTCCCCGACTACATTATATATAAAAGTTGCATTCTATCCTTGGGGAAATGGATCCTTCAGGACAGCCGGTTATTGGTTTTTAAGCAAATTCTGGGCTTGGTCAATAAGAGGGAATTGATGGTTCAGGTGGTATCCCTGGCACAACTTGCAAGGAAACTTCACCTTCTTCTTATCTTTCTTACCCACATCAGCATTGTTTGTGGGTCTTGGCTTATTTTGATTACCCTCACCCTTCTTCCCTTTCTTCTTTTTCCCACTGGATGTTGATTTCCCTTCTGGGAAGATTGTACAAAACCATTTGAAGTTTGAGATGAGGGGGTGGTGGCCTTTGTTTCCTCTGTTGTAGATTGATCCACTAACAACTCATGGAGTTTCTTGGCTAGTGACTCTACAATAGGAGAATTAACTCAACCGACCACACCATCAGCATGGGGTCTAGGCTTGGGTTTCTCGGCACTATTGGTAGACTGCGGTGCCTCAGGTATAATCTCATATAATATAGCAAACTAAGCATAAATCAAATCTAAATGTTGGGCTCTGAGGCTAGCTTCTTATTCTATGGTTACCCCTGAAGTGGATACGTCCTTAGATATATAAGGTAGTAAAGATTTTAAGAACCACTCTAATAAGAACTTGGGGGGTATGGTGTCTTTGATAAGCCTCTTCCATCTTCGCCACTCTTGGATATGATCCGATATGTGTGTGGCTTTTTTTTTCCAAAAAGTCGACAACAAATTTGTGTTGGCATCATACCGGACAGGAAGCTGGAAGTGATTGAGAAACACAGTTGCTTAATCCAAAAAATTGTCATATGCAGTAGAGGGAAGTTCAATATAACATTTTTGCTACTACATGAGTCAAGGTCTTCTGGAATAGCCTCATCTAAACGGAGTCATCGTTCAGTGATTTTGAAGAGCACCATAAGTGAAAAGTGGTCATATGGGCACCCAAATCTTCTCCAACTTTTCCTTCAAACTTAGGAATGTCTGAAGGTAACTTAATTGAAATAGGTGGCCATGCATCACTATGCCCCATTGGGTAATTCATCAACTTGGACAAGTCTAGCAAGTTTAAAGTTGATAGAAATGAAAGTTTAGGCCTAATGGGAGCTTGAAAAGCATGAGTCTGGGATGTAGAAGGACCTTCCCCCTGATTCCAAAACGTAAATGTGGGGTTTCCCCCAGCCGCTAGTTGTGAAGTAGTTGGGATACTTTGAAAAGGATTCAACTTGTAAGCTAGTGTATTACTTGTTTGTGGTGCACTATAAGTGGTTTGAGCCACCCTAGATGAAACTAGAGTCTGAAAGATAGGAGCAGGTATCCCTCCGCTAAAAAGAGAAAAGGGAGAGCTCGTGAAAGGGGTCGAAACCGATGTTTGGAAACCTTGGCCATAAGAATTTTTGTTTCCAAACTGCATTCCCACATATGCAGGTGTAGGACCTACATAAGGATTGGATGGGGGGATGTGCCCCCATTCCACGAGAAACCCTGGAAAAATGAGGCGGATCCAGTTGGACCACTCTAAGCAGTATGCATGAAAAACGGGAAGAAAAAGGTGCACTAGGAATCTCAGTGACAACCCCACTAGAAGGATCTACTACATTAGAGGAATTCGGTGGTTGGACCACTTGACTACTTGGTGATAAAGGTGCAATAGGTGCACTTGGTCTTCGAGTACCAACTGGGGGAGGTGGCACTCCTCTAGCCAAAACGACTAAAGTGGGGGTAGAAATACCCTATCCAAAGCTAGCCATAACTTTGCTCACGGGAACACCAATAACAGGTGAATTAAAAGGAATAACTTGGACGATCATAGGATCATTTAAGTCAGTCATAGGTACTGGGTTAAAATTCCAAGCAAACTCATCAACCTATAAGTCTTCAATCTCTACTAAATTTATATCTTCTTGGTTATTCCTAAGTTCTGGTTCACCTGGAACTTTGCTAACTCCTACTGGTTCAATTGAACCGTCAATACCTAGTATCCACCTTTGAGGGGGCGGTAGAGGCTCCACTGTATAATATGGAGGAAGGTTTTGCAACCTTCTTAACCTACGAAGAGGCTGGTCCTCCACAGCTAAAAATTTGTCTCACACACATCTAAAGGACAACTGAATACAGACAAACCAAACAACACTCACTAAAAATTTCTTAAAGTCACACATACACAACAAATATAAGATATTCCTTCCAAAGGAAAACCTGGGATGATTAGGGCCCAAGTCCAACCAATGAAGAACCGATAGATGGTTACTTGGCATCATGTGCAGATGTTCTTAGGCACAAGCGGAGGAATCACCCAACCACACCCCCACACTGTCCACCAGGGTTACCTTCCAAGTACATTCAAGGTATACTAGAAATAGCCTTCCAGCATCACCTGTGTATGATCCCTAGTGTCAAGAGACTAAAGACTACCACAACTACACTGCGATTCTGGCAGAACAGTCACAATCCTGATCCTTATGCATGGGTAGGCTATAAAATCCTAAAACCCTGTCAACACCGACACCATAGGAGGCCCAAGAGGTGGTATTGCCAAGATCCCCAAACGTATAAAAATCCCGATATATGCTAAGACAAGCAATCATAGGGTTATCTCCTCAATCCAGGTCCTTACGTGACCTCTTTCTTAACTCCTGTGTGAGAGGATAATTCCAGATGGTCTCATGTAGAGGAGATTTACCTAGTGAAGGGCCAACTACGTCTGAAGTCAAATAATTATGGACAGTTAAAACTCCCTAGTCCACAAGCCTAGCGTGAACTAGTTGATGTATGAGCCAAGAAAAAACAAAATTACTAGTAAATTTTAATTAATCGTTCTTTTTAATTGGTTATTATTAGTCAGAGGTAGCAGGATGAAACTGTATGGTCTTATAGAATCAACACAAGAAAGCAAAAAATGATGTAAAAAAATTATAAAAATTTCAAAGCAAATTGCAACTACTATGCCAATTTTTCTTTTCTTTTTCTTGTAAAATGAAAGCTAATGAATTTTTTAAACAAATCATGAGAAACTACAAGACTTTAAAAAAAATTACTTTTCTTGAAAAATAACGAAAAGAACACTAAATACATACTAATGCAAAAAGTATAAAAATGTTTTTTGTCTTTTCTTTTCAAAAATTTCAAAAATTATGATGCAAATAAATGCAAGTTTGAACAATCTAAACATATAGAAGAAAATGATGCAAACATATCCTATAATAACACACTACAACCTAACATGAAGAAATGGCACAAAACCAAACTTGGCGGAACTATCCAATCAAAGACTAAATAGATTCGAAACGATAATAATAACTTACTCAGACCACTAACGTCAATACAAAGCATACATTGTTTCCAAGGATTGATCAATGACCCAAAAAACACAAGCACTCAGACCCAAGCCAAGTAGGAGGACCCACAACATTCACTATGAAGAAATCCAAACACAAAACACTCAAGGACTTGACTAATCAAATAAACTGTGATATGTATAGACCTAATACTTACAGTATCATTGTCAGAAACAGAACCTACACAAGCATCAGAGAGGTCACAAAACAGGGACAAGAAAGAACCCTATGAACTCAGAGACACCTACAGGAACACACACCTGTTATAAAGGAAACCCACGTGTGACACACGACTGTCCAGAAAGCAACTTGCGTTTACAAAGTGAAATACACGACTGTCAACAAGACAACCCGTGTACACTGTCAAAAAAATTTCAAAAAAGAAAAGTATTGATAGACAGGCCCTGAACATGCAATAATGAAAATCAAAGGAGAAAAAAAAACAAGTCACAAACAGAGCAAAAGATTAGTCATGGATCCTAAAGAGAGGACCCGCAAAAAGATGGACTCCCCAGCAGAGTCACCAATTCTGTTGTTCAGGAAAACACACCCTTATAACCGAGGGTCTCCAGGGTTACCAACTTACTAGACTAAACTTGCAGACAATCAACCATGTAGAAATTGAAATAGGAATAGGAAGAAAACTGCGCAAACCTAGTTNTATATATATATATATATATAAATGGTTAATGAAATAACATATTTATAATGAAACTATAAGATCATTCAGAAATCACCATATACAAGAGTGCACAATATTGGAAGAAGAACTTTCTTTATTGATAAACACGGATGGTGAGATTACAACCCAACGCCTGAAACAAGTGCTCCTCTGCAAACCAAGGACACTGAGTTCTACTGCTCCAATATGTCTGAAGGCATACTACCAACATAACTTTGCTCTTCTAATAATTATTGATTAGCCTCAACCCCTACCCTTTATTTATACATGAGGAAAGAGAGAGGTTTCGAAGGTTAATATGGTTGAGGAAGTTGAGAGAGTTATGATTAACGGCTCAATTGTCCTTGACTAATCATGTTTGTATTTTTTAACTTCAAATTAAGTCACACACGACTATTGAATAGGAAAGTCGTGTATGATACACGAATTGCTTTAAGGAAACCGCGGGTGCAAGCCCTAAAAATATACACGCAAGTTTCAATGTACATACTCGTGTATGATACGTCGGTTACTGTGAAAATAGTCACGTGTTCAACCCTAATGTACAAACAAAAATATATCCAGCTGGTCAGGTGATGATGCATCAATAGTCATGCCCATCTTTAGTGTTTTGGCTACTTCAATCTAGTTTGTCCTTTTATGTTCCGACATATTGGATGTCGGTACTCGGATGGAGAAGTGCCATTTTACATTATAACACTTAACATATGATCTTCTGTCTTCTTCATATAACATTTATCTGTATGGTTTCCTTTCTTACAATAGGAGCACTTGTCCTTGTCAAACCTCTCATGTTTGTCCTTCTTAGATCCTGAGGCTCCATCTGATGGATCAAACTCTTCCTTTGGTTTGAATTCATTGTTCCTTGTGTCCTGTCCTTTCTTCTTCCTCTTTCTTTGTGCATTCATTGTCTCCCCAGCCAAGAGAGATTGATTTTTGGAGGCTCTGAGGGCTCCCATCTGTATCAACTTATCTTATTCCCGAATAAGAGATTCTATGAAGCAATTAAGTGATGGCTTTTGCCAATTTGGATTTGTCAGTCTCCCAGAGTGAAAGGTGGATATGAACACTAAGAATTATAGGCCAATTTTTCTCATAATAGAGAGCACCCGTTTCTCATCCTTCTTGTCAATCCCACATTGCTTCACTATGTGACCAAGCATTTGAATTTGCAGAAGGATTGTTAGAGGGTTTTGAGGTTGTTGGTCTGAAGAGATCATCTCATTCTCCAGAATATGGCCTCTCAACTCATCCTACTTTCCAAACAGATATTTGATATTTTTCCATACTTCCTTGGATTTTTTAATCCATCAATATGGAAGAGTAACTCCCTCAAGATATGAATGCACATGAATACAAATGCTTCATCCATCTTGTTCAGATACTTTGATTTCTCAAGAGGTTGTCGAGGTTCGACCTCCTTGCCCATGGTAACCCTGTACAGACCTTTGTTGCACAACACAATCTGCATGTCATCCCTCCAATCAATATAATTGGAGGGTGTGAGGATCCTAGATGTCAAGGATGTTGAATCCTCCATCTTACAACTTCAAGGAGCAACACAATTTTTTTGAATTCTTGAATATGAAGGAAAATCAATTCAATCACTCTCTACTTCAACATGTGTGCATTCTTTGGGTGCATCACTCCTGGATAGATTTCTATGGAAAAAATCCATAGGGAGTAAGGAAAAGATACCAGGAATTTTGTGGAACCCAACTACTTCTGGTGCATCAATGGAATTTTATGAGGATTGAATTTTTCCTCGTTACCTACTCTGATACCATGTTTAATTTAGCAAAGCTTTAGGATCTACAGCATTGAATGAACCTCACCGTGAAAGAAGGTTGAAGGAGAAATAAGCAATTCAATGTACACTGATGAAAAAATCATGGTGAAAATTGAACAACCAAGAGACAAAAATTGGTCAGCATAACATTACTCTCATAATCATTAATCTCTGTGTAATATGATGATGATACAATAGGGAGAATTTTAATCCATTAGGTATGATTCAAATTCACCAACTTGTATTGACTTCAATGCTAACTCAATGTGGGAAAGTCACCCTTGGGAGTTCACTAATGTAACTCGGGAAAACGAAATCAGTTCACAATTATCTAACTGAACAAGGTAGGTAGGAAAAGGCACATAACATCCTTAAATCAAGAAAATGTGGCCCTAGACTAGTTGGAGATGAACAAATCGATTCCCATTGAAGGATAACTCAACACATAGTAGGGTGAACTGATGGTGGGACTCCCAAGACTCAATGTGGGTTCCTAAATTATAGGGATTGGCCTCTAGAGCTCCTAGAGTCATGCAAATTGACACATCAAGTGGTATATGGGCCCTATATGAGTTCCCCATGGCACTAGTGAAGTGGAAACAAGCTAGGAAATGACTTTTAGACTATGGTGGTCAAGGGAGGATTATAATTAATCCTAACATGAGTCTCCAAAAGAAAATGGTGACCATGAATGATGTTTAAGACCCTTATGAACATGATGATGATGTCTTATGAGAAAATATCTAAGAAGGCAATGCAAATACTAAGTCAAATGGTTGAATAAAGTAAATCACTCCTGATAATTTGGTTGAAACCATGATAATTTTCAATGAAATATTTATGAAGTCTCAGGAAGAGCAGAACCAAATCAATGATTTTATTTGGAAGAGACTCACTGATATGCAGTAAAGGATTAACCTTGAGTCCAATCTAAGAAACGTGGGCCAAGAAGGAAGAAATGTAGAGAGTCACTCTAGGGTCCACTCCAGGAAGAGGGCTACAAGATCAGTAAAACGTTTTGTGAGTAAAAAGCATAGAACACCCTCATTAACATCTTCTTATAGCAAGTCATGTGACTCTAAGGGTTCTCAAAGTAGTAAAAAATGTACTTCTAGCAGGTTTGAAGGAAGATGAAAATTCAGAAGGATTCCACAAAGAGAATTTATAAAGGCAAGGCCTCCCACATTTGATGGAGAAAGTAGGATAGGTCAAGAGGTAGAAGCATGGATTCTTGGGTGAAGAAATATTTTAGGTTCATGACTACTCAAGAAACGAAAAGGATAGAACTACTATTTACAATCTAAATGGTCGAGATTCAATTTGGTGGGAGCACCTCATGCAAATAAAAGGAATCAATGAAAGAAGGATTAGCTAGGAGAGATTTAAAAATTATTTCTAAGAAAAATACCTATCATCTAGGTATTATGATAACAAGAGGAAAGAGTTCAATGAACTGTAATTAGGACATAATTCTATGGAAGAACATGCCCATATATTTATGGAATTGTTGAGGTATGTGGATTATATCAAATATGAAAGGATAAAAACTCAATGCTTCCTTGGAAGTTTGCCTCCAAATTTCAAAGATAGGATTGAGTTTATTAATCCGTTGACTCTCCTTCAAGCCATTAGAATGGAAATGCATTGTTATGAGAAGAAAAAAGGAAAATAATAGGTTCATCTAGCATAGAAAGGAAAGCTAAAAGAAATATTTGACTAAAGGAAGAGTGGTTCAAGCCATCGTTTAAAAATCAGCCAATAAATTTTCAACAAGGTCAGCAACAACGAAGTGGAATTAAGCTAGCAATAGAAACATAAAAAGGACAAAAAGGACCACTTCAGTGTTGGGGATGTGGAGAGAACCACATGCTTAAGGACTACCTACATTGGATAGAGAACACTTTAGGCTTTCATAACTTAGAAGCAAAAATTGCAGTGGAGGATGGCAAGAGAAACTCCACATATTTATGCACCATTGGATAACCATGAAGTAGACCATCAATCAACTGTAGTGGAAGTGGAAGTTAATATTGCTAAGCAACCTATTTCTATTTTGATTGGTCCAAGATATACTTATGTTTCTCCAAAAGAGGTTGAAAGTTGTTCTCTTAAAAATGAAGCATAATGAGTCATGCTTAGTCCAATTAGCCACAAGAACAAAAAGAAAAGTGAGTGAAGTAGTGATGAAATTCCCCATAGAGTTGAATGGATTCCTCACAAAGGAAATTTTAAATGTCCTACCACTGGGATCCTATGATGCTCTTATTCATATGGATTGGTTGTAAAATCAAAGAGCCAAGGTAAACTATTATGAATAAGTTCTTAAATTCATTGATGAAGAAGGATGGCCAAAATTGGTAAGAGGAAATTCCAAGCAATTTTTAGTAAGGCAGATTTCATCCTTATAGTTAAGAATGTTTTCCATGAAAGGATGTCAATTATATGCAGTCATACATCATATTCTCTAGAGGACATTGGATTCTCCAAGATATTGTGGGCCATTTGAAGTCCTTGATAGGATAGGACCAGTTTCATATAGGATTGCATTGCCTACTAACATGAAAGCTCATAATGTTTTCCATGTTTCTTCATTTAAGAAATATTTACATGACCCTAATCACATAATTGATTGGAATGTGATACAGGTGGAACCCAAGGGAGCGTTTCAAGTGGAACCTATGCACATCCTTGACAAGAAGGTAACATTGCTCCAGAATGGAGCCATCAGACAAGTAAAGGTGCAATGGAAGTACCTTGGTCCCAATGAGGCTACACAGGATTTGGAGGATTCCATGAAAGAGATATACCCATTTTTGTTCAAATTTTGAGAACACCGAGGATGGTTTTGTTCTAAGGGGAATGTAATACCCCATTTTGACCCTTAGAATTTTATAGTTTTATATGTAAATATTGTGTATATGTGACGTATGATTCCCTTTGTGGAGATCAAGCCCAAGGTCCCGCTAGTGAATGCTCGAGTTTTAAAGGAAAGTATTTTATATTTTATTAGCCATGTTCTAGTAAGCCATTAGAACTTGTATAAGCATGTAAATATTGAAATGCAATAAAATTCCAAGAGTTCACTATGGAAGCAACTAAAATGATGGGGAAGTGTGTATCCACTAGGGAGTGGTGAGGGGGTTTTGTGATTGAATATTTTGTTTCCAAATGTAATCTTGAGAACCCATCTTGACTAACTATGTTGACATTTATTTTTGTTAGAAGATGATGTCTAAGAAATCAACTCATGAATTAATAGATCATGGGAAAAACTTAGAAATATATCGATGAGTATGGGAATGGTTTACTTGAACCGTAAATCATTTTTCCTCATGGGAATTCATTTTCCATCATAGCCATTTCATTGTGGGAGAACAAGACACCAATTTCCATCTTGTTATGCATTCCTGTAAGTGAAAATTGTAGAAATCGCAACTTGGAAAAAACCACATTTTGAAGTGCCAAAAATGCCCAAATGTGAGAAGTAAAATCAGTGGGGAATCTATAGATATAATCCCTGTAGTGAAATTGAAAGTGCAAAAAGCTCGAAAATCCATCGAGAGGCCCCTATTTAGAATCTTGAAAGTGGAATTTCATGATTGACAATCACATGGCCAGAATTTAGAAAAATCCAATGGTGGTTGGAAGCGAGAGTGAGATTAGAGGTCGGATTTGCTTGATAAACAAAATGAAGGAAATAATCTCTAGAGGTTTATTAGCTTGGACCTTTCTATGGCCACCTTGAAGATCACTAGAGGGAAGGGAATTTTGAGGGGTTGTGTAGCAGAGAAGTGGACCTTCCTTGTGTTGGGTGTGGTAGGTATTATGGGTGTCGTTATAGCCCAAAATAGCACTTCTTTGTTCATGACGACACTTACATGTTTAGTCGCTGACAACACTTCATGATGGATACTGTTAGTCACCAAAATGACATTTATGGATGGAAGGGTCATTATCGAGACTTATGTAGCACTGTTTCACCTCTTTTCTAGTCCATTGGATACATAGGAGGCTAAGGAACAAGTTTCCATACCAAAGAAACTCCTAAAGATCCTTAGAAAAACCCTTAAAATGCATTTTTCACAAAAAAATATAGGTTGTTAGTGTTTCACCCATGTTTTTCACTTTGCATATGCGGGTTTTGAATGTTGCACCTGCGTATACCCTAAAAAATGATAAAAAAATATATAAAAAATCCAAATTTTGGGTGGTTTGGGTAGTTTTGGAACCGCCTCCTCAATTGTAACTGCCCCATCCTCGCCCATAACTCTTCATTTTGCTATATAAGAAAGGTAGAGGGGACCATGAAAGGGACTTAGCCTTTGGTATTGGTATGCTGGAAAAATTTGGACTCTCATCCCCCTCACCTATTTCCTAGTTGTCATCTACCCTTGTTACAGATCTTAGAGATTGGGATTCTTGGAGGAGAGAAGCAATAGATCCAGATCGAAGGTTTCATAAGGTGCCTTGAATGAGGAGAAGGAATATCTTGTACTTATTCCATTGATTAATAAATGATTTGATGTTCTTCCCTTTCCAAATCACTGTGTATGTTTCAGTTCCTGATCATATGTTGATGTTTATGAGATTAGGGTTTCATGTTATCTTGATTATCATTATTTTGTATGTGGTCAACTTCGTTTGAGGAAGGTCTAAAGTTGTTTTGCAGGTTCTTCCTTTGGAGCGCAAGCAAAGGATTAAGGAAAAATATTGGATCAACCTTTAGTACATAAGGTATGAACCCTCCTAATCCTTCAACTCTTGTTTAAATTTATAATTGCGGAGATTTATATATCAGTCTATAAAACCCTAGTATATTGGTGACCTCAACCCCAACCATAGGATCAATTCCATAACAACAGAAATGGAGACTCCACTGGGGATGCCTTGTCTGCTTTGGGGTCTCCTTATCTATTTTATCCAATGTAATTGAAGGTCTGATTCTTTATTCCAAGTAAAGAACAATCCTTAATCCATTGTAGACATCTTCCCATCTTATAGAGGTATGGGATCTCCCAGCCTCGTGTCAACTGTTAATTAGTATTTTATCCGCACATGCTTAGAGAGGTATGGGATCTCCCAGACCTATTCAAACTTTGGGAATTCTTACTCAAACAACTATTACTTTGGTGGTAATATTGTCTTAGTCGATTATATGGTTATAAAGGTCCCCTTGGCCTTCAATATTCTCTTGGGGTGTGATTATGTATATGCTATGAAAGTTGTGGTATCTACGCCCTTTTGTGTGATGTACTTTCCTCACAACGAAAGCATTGTCACTATTGATCAACTGGAATTTGTTGATCCCTCTCATTACCCTACTGTAGACCAAGTCTATACTTTATCAATTCCCAGTTTTTATGTAGACACTACCCCACTATGGGTGAATTATGTGGGCTCATATCCCTCGTGCCCAATTTCTACTGAGAGGAAGCCTCTGTGTTCATGCTTACCTTCTTGGGACTTAGTCCCAACAGTTGACTAGGTGATCTATCCAATCGGGACTTTGGAGCCCGCTCTCCACCCTATTGATGCAACTGATTATTTAGACATGCATTCTATCTGGGACGATATACTTCCTTCAGGTGAATTCTTCCTAGAGTATATGACAAAGTATGACCTTCTTTTGGATGTCGAATCAGTTGTGGTTAAATATAACCCTGACTTTCTTATTGAGTATGATATTTTGGATGATCAATCCTCCAATGTTGGCACTCTTGGGACTTTGGACACTCCCATCGAGCAACAATTCGATGATCCTGATGAGTTTGAATCTACTTGTAGATATCTCAACTCCCTTAATGTTGAGTTTGTTCCTGTAAACTCCATCACGTATGTCAACTTTAGATTTCCTCTTGAGGTTGATATTATTGATTATAAATCCTCGGGACTTGGCCTTATAGAGCCTTCCTTTATTATCCGTGCCTTGATTATGCCTCTTGCTGCAGATAGCGAAGTTATGAATGTTTCTACCAAAGTGCCCTGTATCGGATCTCTTCTTCTAAATATGATCTTGATACTATTCTTTCTTGGAGACATTATTCTTAGTTGGATTCACAACTCATTACTAGCCTCACCCTTTTGTTCAAGTTGTAACCACATTTTCCTATACCCTTCCCGTGATTATGAGCCTGATGATGGATTCCATGCTTTCATCTCATTATACAATTCCTCATCTCTTCTCTCATCATCGCTCAAATTTGTATCATTCTATCGCCACAACTTGACACCCTTTACCTCGAGGAGATGCTCCTTGATGTCCTTATCTTTCTCATATTACTTGCACTATGCTTAGTTTTGTTCCTTGCACTTGGAACTAGTCTTTCCAGCTTTCCTTCGAGCTCATTGAAAAAAGTAAGGACGCCACAGTTTGACTTTTTCGGGCTTGTTTAAACTTTACAGGAAAGGTATATGGAGTTACCTTTAAGCTCTTGTCAAACACCTATGACAATATTGTTGAGTTCGCTTGTCCATTCAAACTCATTAAAGGAATTTAAGGAACATCCACATAGGTATAAGTTTAACCCTTTTTCAGACCATGTGGATTACTTATGAAAAATGAATACTCTAGTTCGTCGTGACTAGAAGAGTATTCCCAGGTATAGGTTTATCCCTTTTTCAGACCTAGAAGACTAAATTTACAAAAAAGGAACCTATTTGAGCTTACTTTTTCTTTTTTCATGCTCTGGTTTAAACCATGAAAAAGATTCTAAGAGTGTTTTTTATGCCATGGTCATGCTCATTAAAACTTCAGTACAAAAGCATCGAGTTTATTGTTGGTTTCCTTATACTCCTAAATGAATAGAACAACCTGAGTGATCTTCCTTTCCTTCACACTCGTTAAAACTAAAGTTTTACATTTATTGTCGAAGGAGAGTTCGTCTAGTGATAGTTTACCCCCTTTTTGGACCTTGCCAACTAACTACGAAAAAGGCATACCTTAGTTTCTATTGAACTAAAAGAGTTATTCTTTGGATTATTTTATACTTTTTCAAACTTTGGAGACCAAATTTACGAAAAATCCCCCCCTTAGAGTCTTCTTTGGCGTTTTCAAACTCTCAAATTGTGAAAACACTGCAAAACACCCACTAATTCCAGCCCGTAAATCCATGGATCAATGCTTTATTAAGCATTCTTCTATCTCTTCTTTAAGCTTGCTCAATAATGAATAAGGTTCTAAGTTTTCTTTCTTGGATTTGTTAAACATTTACAAGAGAGAAGGAAAGGGAATTCCATTGAAATGTCTTTTTATATCATGGCAACAATTATTGTCTCCTTGAACAAAGCACTAGTTTGAGTTTATCAACATTTCAGGTTCTAGTTTTTGGCCTTAGGATTAAGACCGGTCTCATAGTTATTACTACTCCGGCTGGTTACTCTTCCAATCATATGGATAGTATGTCAATGTTTCCTACATTGAAAATTTGTATCGTTGGTCCCATTGTGTCTAAAAGTTTCCTAAGTCACTATTATGTCATGCTCATTATTCAAGGATAAAACCTCTGTCATACTTTCTACAATTTCCTTGGCCTGATGTGTTGGCCACTCCCTAGTATCAATTCATTACATCAAGTATTCAATCATCCTTGTTGCAAAAATTTATACTAGTTGCAAATATTTGATTTTCCTCATGTTGGATGATGGAGGATTCCTTAATGTCTCCCTTCCAACGTATCTCTTCCTATCGACATCAACTCATATTGCTCTAGGAATGAGATATAGAGTTTATGATAGTACCTTATGGATTGCAGTCATCAGTGACATTTTCCCTTGCTACTGGGTAGCGAGAATACCTTAATGTCTCCCACTCAATGGATTCTTCATGTGTTCAACTTCAAGACCATTTATTCACATTTGTTAGAATGTACTAGGTACCTTAAGGACCATTTTCATTACTAGTGGCTTCTCTCATGTTTGTTAACAATTTTTAGCTATGATCGGTAATCAAACGATTTCCTCTGTGTTTGAATTCATCTCCCCTATTCACATGGTTAGGATTCGTACCTTTGGGAGGTTTGGATTGAAGCCCTTGGGTCAAGTGTAGCATCATCATGTTTTTTCTATTTCCCTAACTACACAAGACTTTGTCACACTTCATATGACATTTGTTGAGACATATATCCACCTTGTATTAGTGTGGCTATGATCCATTATCGATCATGGATCCACGTTGTTAGTTTGTGGCCATGGATCCTCTAGATTTTACATGGTACCTTTTTGCATATTATGTGGCCATTGTAGTTACATCAATTATACATATGTTGGATCAACCTTGTATTTTTCTGGCGATCATTTGTACATGGACATGTATGTCCCGAAGATCAGTTTGTCTGACAGTTACCTTTCTTTCAGGTACCTTCATTTGAGTCTACAACCTTGTTTTCTCTAGTTTCTTCGACTCCATGATCCAACAGTTCCCTATTTATAATGTATTTCGACTATTGTCTTACCCTCTAACCTCATACATTAGGGGGCATGTTATAGCCCAAAATGGCACTTCTCCGTCAGTGATCACACTTACATGTTTGGTCGCATGGTGACACTTCATGATGGCTAATATTAGCCTACCTAAAGGAAATTGATGGATGGAAGGGTCATTATCAGGACTTTTATAGCACCGTTTTACCTCTTTTATGCTCCATTGGATACATATGAGACTAAGGAACAAGTTTCCAGGCCAAACCAACTCTTGAAAACCCTTGGAAAAACCCTAAAGAATGCAACTTTTCACAAAAACGCAGGTTGTTCATGTTTCACATGTGTTTTTTTCTTTGCATACGTGGGTTGTCAATGTTGCACCTGCGTATACCGTAAAAAATGATAACAAAAATATAAAAATTCAAATTTTGGGTGGTTTTGGAACTGCCTCCTCAGTTGTAACTGTTCCATCCTCGACCCTAACTCTTTAGTTTTCTATATAAGAGAGGGAGAGGGGACCATAAAGGGGACATATCCTTTAGTATCGTTATGCTGATAGAATTTGGACTCTCATCCCCCTCACCTGTGCCCATAGTTGTCATCTACCCTTGCTGCCCAGCTTAGAGGGTGGAATTCTTGAAGGAGAGAAGCAGGAGATCTAGATCGAAGGTTTCATGAGGTGCCTTAAATAAGGAGAAGGTATATCTTGTACTTTTTCCATTGATTAATAAATATTTGATGTTCTTCCATTTCCAAATCACTCTGTATGTCTCAATTCTTGATCATATGTTGACGTTTATGAGATTAGGGTTTCATGTTATCTTGATTATCATTATTTTGTATGTGGTCAAATTGGTTTGAGGAAGGTTTAAAGTTGTTTTGCAGGTTCTTCCTTTGGAGAGCAAGCAGAGGATTAAGGATAAATATTGGATCAACCTTCAGTTCATAAGGTATGAACCCTCCTAACCCTTGAACTCTTGTTTAAATATATACTTGTAGAGATGTATATATCAGTCTATAAAACCTTAATATGTTGGTGCCCTCAACCCCAACCATAGGATCAATTCCCTAACAACAGGTTCCA